>CM028131.1:1579132500-1579552500 GCA_016271365.2 Neoceratodus forsteri
TCCATTTTCTTCATATAATTCTCTGTCTGCTCCCCAAACAGAGAATTATCCACCACAGGAAATCCATGACTTTAGTCTGGGTGTCCTGTGAGAGGCTAGTACATCTCAGCCAAGCCATTCTCAAGAGCCACAGATGTAGCCATGACTCTTGATGACACATTATTGGAGTCCACAGCAGCATGAAACTGTACCTTAGATGCCTCAATCCCATCTGTAGCCACCTCCTCCAGCTCCTTGGCCAGATGGGGGAGGCCTGTTTAGCCAGTGCCAGTACAGTGTCCCACCTAGACTTCTGGTACCTGGCTGCATAGGCCATATAATTAGCCTTCCTGAGTCCCAAAAAGGATGCCATGTATTGCTTCTTTGCCAAGGCATCCATCCTCCTGGGGTCTTATCTGGGAGCTAAGGGAACATTAGCTCTGTCACAGGCTGCAGCCTGCACAACCTCAACATGGCTGCATTGTTGGTACAAGTACTCGTACCTGGGCCAGATAACATATACTTCTTGTCCATTTGCCTGTCCACAGAAGGTAAAGAATTTTGAGTCTTAAGTAATTTCAGTGTCTGTTTCCAAAGGATTTTGTGAAGGGAATAGACGACCTCTTGGACTCTGGGATGTCCATCATCTCCACATAGTCAGGCTCCTCTTGCTGATCGACAGCTTCATCCAGAGAGAGCTGGAGGGTTTCTGCCACTTTTGTAGAACATAAAGTGGAAGGGACTCAGAAAGCCTAGGAGGGAAACACCAGAAGGTCTGTCTGGGAAGATGTCCAGTTCTATGGGCTCATCCAGACCTTCCACATCATCATCATCGTCATCATCTTCATCCCCCTCCAAATCCAGTTCATAATAGTCTTCTGGGAAATAATTCTGAACCGGGAAAACCGACCAAACCGGATGCCTACTGAGAGGTGTTGGATCAGCCGGAACCAAACGGAGCGATTCAACTATACTAATCGCTCTGGCAATTTCCTCGGCAGTTGGACGATGCGGTTCTGGATCCGAACCGGCAGATTTCTCTTTCCTTCTTTTTGCTGGAACCAACCCCTGAGGATCGGCTCTCCATTTGCCCAAGGGAGTCTTGCCCAGGTCAGCGGGCACTCCCTCAGGTTCAGTCGGAACCAAACCGGGATGGCCATCTGGGTCAGCAGACTTCTCGGCCTCCATTTCCCTAAGCCTGCCCAATCTTTTATCCAGGGTGGCCTTAGGAATTTTTTTTTACATATTTGGCAGTCTGAATCCAGGTGGTCAAAACCCAGACAGTAAACACAGGTGGTGTGGGGATCAGCCTTAGCAAAGGCCTCCCCACACTCACTGCAATGTTGAAACCCAGTGGGCCCGGTTTTTCTCTTGGGTTTCTCAGACAAAGCCATCCTACAACTTACCCTTTTTTCGGCGACAGCCAGGCAAGACTCCCTTATCGGTTCCTAACTGTGTCACGAGTATTAGAAAAAAACTATAAAATATGTTTTTTTTAGAACCGATAGGACTGGCATCTCAGACTAAATTCAGAACTCAAAGAAAAACACAAGAAAAAAAAACAGACAACCGGTTCAGCCGAACTGATTGAAAAATATTACTTTTACAATCTCCACAATTTCAGCACTAGTCCACTACCTAAAGTACATACTGTACCGCAGACAGGGATCTGAACCAAAAAATAAATGAAAATAGCGGTTTAAAACCGACATTTTTACTGGACCGAACCGATAGCAAAGGAAAGATCTCCAGAGTGACTATTCAGTTAGGCAGAGTAAAGAATCTGACGGTTACACTTCAAAGTACAGCAGATGGAGGTTTGAACCGAGCTCGAGCTCAACGTTCTATGCTTTGGCACAGAGTTAACTCTTTCCTCTCCGGAGCAGTTCAAGTGCTGGGGCTAACTGTATAATGTCAAAATACAGCAAGACTTCATGTTGTTTGAAACAACACTTTGAGTTCCAGCAGGTTTATGTGCTGGAGGGACTCTGCACTTGACCAAGTGCCCTAGGTTGTGTGCTCCCCCAAATGGGCGCCCCACCCCAGTAGAGATGCATCTGTTGTGAGAACAACTGATGGGGACTCTTGCTGAAAGGGAACCCATTCCCTTAGATTGGATTCCTCTTCCATCACTGAAGTGCCCATAACAAGGTTTTGTTACTGGATCATTTGAAAGAGGATGTCTTTTGGCACCAGTGTGCCCTTAGGTGGAACTGATGGAACTGGATGTCTCTCATTTTGAACCTGGAACCTAGGACTGTGCCTATGGCTGCAGCCATGTGGCCCAGGAGCTGTGGAACTGCCTTGCAGTTTTTGGCTAGTGCAGGCTGAATGAGTCTGCAATCAGCTGGATACTGCTTACCCTGTCCAAAAGCAGGTAGGCCCTGCCTTGCAGGGTGTTGATCTCTGCCCCATGAACTGCACCACCTGTGCAGGTAAAAGGACAGATTGTTTTGTGGTTTATCAGGAACCCCAGGGATTCCAGAAGCCTCTGGGTGATCTGCAGATACTGTCTATTTGCTGTGGTGATTTTCCACCACCAGCTAGTCTAAATGGGGAACACTGTGACACCCTGTCTTCAAGGTGTGCCACAGCCACTGCCAAGCACTTTGTGTACACTCTTGGAGCTGAAGTGATACCAAATGCCAGGGTTGCAAACTGATAGTGACCTGATGGAAGTCTGAACCTGAGGTATTTTCTGAGAGACTCCCTTATGGGGATTTGAAAATAGGCATCTTTTAGGTCTAGTGATGCCAACCAGTCGCCTATTTGGAGTGTTGGCAGAATCAGTGCCAAAGTTACCATCTTGAATTTTGGCTTTGTCAGATATTTGTTTAATACCCTGAGGTCTAAGCTAGGCCGCCACTCCCCATTTTTCTTTATGGTGAGGAAATATCTTGAGTAAAACCCTTTTCCTTTCTGCTGAGCTGGGACAGGTACCACTGCCTTTGAAAGTAGCAGGTTTCAAACCTCTTCCTCTAATAGCTTATTTTCTGCGATGGAGGATGGCCTGAATATTCTGGTTCTTAGAACAGGAAGGGATTTGAAAGTCAGAGACAGTCCCTGACTCACTATCTCCAGGACCCACTTGTCTGTGGTGATTCCTTGCCAAGCCTGGAGGTGATGAGCCAGCTTTCCTCAGACAGATGGAGAGGAGGCGGCTTGTGAAAACAAGTCAGGGTGTTTGCTTACCCTGGGGCTGAGACTGGGGCTGAGATCCCCACCTGGAGAGCCTACCTCTGAAGGACCCTTTCTGGGGATACTGTTGGTATTGGGTGTAGCCATTGCCTGGAAAAGGCACCCATCCCCCACACTCTCCCCTGCCTGGTGTGACCTCCACTGAGCACTTACTCCCACGCCCCTCTTATACCCCCGCCTTCCTGCTTTCTTCACAAATGTTAATCCCCCACTCTCACACCCCACCTCACCCCCCAGTTTAAAACCCTTTTCTCATCTCTCTCTCCCAACATTACCCAGCCCTGCCCTATCACCCATTTACGTAACCCTGGGTCGATTCCTATCCAGTCCCACCCCTCTGACTGCTCAACCCCTTATTCTGTCACCCCTTTGTCTCTGCCCCACCCCTGCTCTCATCTATTCTGTCCTCCCTCCTTAGTCACCATCACTTGACCCTTCATAACTCTACCTGCATGCTCTAAAGCTCAGCTACCACTATAAATTGCTTGTCCACCTTAGGTATGCTGTTAGTACTGTTGCAATAAAGTTGACCTCTCCTACCTGATGTATTTTAACTGTACTTGCTTGAATCTGTATCTGTACTGCATTACAATGTACTTGCCTGCTGTATATACCCCTATCTGTTTCATATATGTCTACGTACCTTGTCTATTGCCTTATGACGTGGAACCTTTGTTTTTGTTTTTAAACTTTTTATTGATTTTGCATGCAAAACATACAGTACAATGTCCGTGGGAGCCAAGTGATACAACATCAGGCTGTCTCATAATCAGGATTTGAAAAGATACTCCCAAACAGTTACAACTAGGCGGGGAGGGGGAGTACTGTATGATTAGGTATCATATAACATATTTTTGTACAAAAAGGCTAATAGCAGCCAAGGAACGTTAAGTGCCTAGGGGGTCCAGGATATTATAGGATAGCAACTACCATCAGGACATTTAAGGTCTAAAATAGGCACCAACTATTCTGACGAAAAAGCACAACAAAAGGGGAGAAATATCCCCCAAGAAAGGACTAATTTTTAAATTCAGTATTTAACCTGAAACATAACCAACACTTGAACATTTCTTATAGATCTTTATTCCCTATTCCCTCTGGGATAACCAAAAAGTCCAGGATTAAGTGGCCTCATATGTGTCCTGCATGTCTTGCAGTTAGGAGGAGGAGGAAATGTCAAGTTCCAAGTGCTGGTACGATCAATCAGAGTGGCTAAGGAGAGAAGCAGGGCAGGACCTATCATCAGGAATCAATGATTTCCCCCCAACAATATCACTGCCTAAACTTCAACGTACGCTGCACCCACTCTCTCTGACTGTAAGAGCAATCAATATGCATTACAGGGAAAAAAGAAATGTCCACAACAAATTAGTGTATTTAACAAATCACTTGCTCAGTCCTCCTCAGCCTCATCTGAGGAGTCAGTCTTGATTTGTTCCTGTTCCACGATCCTCTGGGCCACAAACTTTGCAGCATCCTTGGGCTCTGAAAAAAGGTAGGTGCGGTCTCCAGTGGAGAAAAAGAGTTTAGCTGGAAGCAGCAGTTGGTGGTGGAGCTTTAACTCCCTCAGTTCTCGACGGATGGGGTCAAACCGTTTCCTCCATTGTTGCGTGCTGTAGGCCAGATCTGGGTAAAGCGACACCACCGCACCATCATATTTCACCCCACGTTGTTGCCGAGCAGCTTGCAACAGCGTTTCTTTTATACCCACACCATTACACACTACAAGCAGGGTCCGGGGACCATCAGAGTGGGCCGCGACCCGGCGAGGAGTAACCCTGCAGACTTTTTCGTACCAAGCACGTGTGGCTTCTATCCCCAGTGCCGCAACTAGCCAAGAATCCACAAATCCCTTAGCATCTTCCCCTCCTACTCCTTCGGGAAGACCCACAATTCGAAGGTTGCGGGGCCCGTGTAGCATTCTCTACCACTTCCAAACGCTGACAGAGAAGGTTGTTCTCTTGGATAAGCTTAGTTGATATTTCCCGGGCTTTCCCAGCATTTCTTTTGGCTTTTTCGGCCACTGAGTGAACTACATCCACTTGTTGCTCCAGATCTGTAACTTTACCCGTTAAGGTGTCCAGCTTTTTATCCATGTCGCCAACTGATTTACATAGCTGTGCTAATGTTTTATTCAGGGTTGCCAAAGTTATTTCTCCTCGCGCCTGCGTTGTCAAAGATGGTGGATCCTCGGACTGCTTAGATGTAGAAGTGCACAGTTTGTCTAGGCTTGAAAAGTCTGATTGTGCTACTGCACCCTTCCTGCCACCCATGTCGCTGTAGCCCAGGTATTACCGAACAATAATATAATATTTTACCCAAGACTGGAATATAGGAAAATGCAATTAATAGTAATTCAAACAGCCCTACTTGGGAGCTCTGCTTTCCCACATCTGCTCCTCTCGGTTGCCTAGCCAAGCCCAGACGTGTAACGTTTGTAATCGAGCTTTTAGCTCAAAGGTTTTATCCGAGATTGCAATAAATAAATAAATAAATAACGGACCTGTTGTGAAAGGACCTGCCCCTGCCTTCCCTCCCACAGGGCCGGTGGATTGAGAGGCCTTCTCTTTAGCTGAATTGCTTTTGAAGGTGGGTTTTGTATTCGTCCACCTTCTTCATGTAAGCCACTGTTTTGTCTCCAAAAAGGGAATTACCTTCCAGAGGGAAATCCATGGCCTTTATTTATGTGTCCTGGGTAAGATTTGTGGCTCTTAACCAGGCAAACCTCCTTTGGGCAACAGTACTGGCCATCCACCTAGCTGCTGTGTCATTAGTATTAGCAGTCATTTGAAACTGATACTCAGCTGCCTCCAAGCCAAACCTAGCAGTTTCTGCAAGGTCAACCAACAAGGGTGATGTGGCCTTATCTACCATAGCCAGGACAGCCTGCCACAATGACTTCTGATACTGTGCCGCATAGGCGTGAAAATTAGCCTGCCTAATAGCCAAGGAAGCTGACAAATATCCCTTCTTGGCCATACCATCAATTTTTTTAGTGGGTGAGAAGCCAGGGGCACTTTAGCGTTGTCACAGGCTACCGCATGCACTACCCCCTGTGGTCAGGGGTGGGAAACAAAATTCTGCACCCTCCCTGTCCAGCTGGTATTTCTTCTCCAGTCTTTATTTGGGGCAGAGTTAGAGTTTGTAAAATCTTCAGTGCATCGCTTTTTAAAGAATTTATTCACTGATAGGAGGAACTTTTAGTGAGGTCAACCCCATCATTTCAAGGTATTCCATCTCCTCCTTCTTCTATTTCCTCACTTGGGGTGATGTCCAGGGCATCAGCCATCCTTCTTACAAAGTGAAGTGTGAGGAATAATCTTCAGTGGTTCTGGGAGGAGAACCAAAGTCCTGCTCTGGGGAACCTCAGGTTCAATGGGTTCTCTCATCCTCCTCCTCACACTCACCATAATCCTCCTCTTCAAGAAACACAGGTTACTCACCTGTAACAGTAGTTCTAGGAGTGGTATATGTTGTTCATCCACACTTATTGGCATGTCCCTTTCCCTTTAAATCTTGCTGGACGGTCTAAAAGCTGGCTTCTCCCACCATCTGACCGCCCCTTGACGCCAGATCTTGCCCGTTGGTAACACTGGTTGGGCGTCGAAGCCAGGGAGGTCGGGTGGGTCAGTGTAGATGAACAACATACACCACTCCTAGAACTGCTGTTACAGGTGAGTAACCTGTGTTTCTAGGGATGTGGATATGTCATTCTTATCCACACTTGTTGGCAGACTCCTAGCAGTTCTCTGGGAGGAGAGAGGCAAGGTGCACACCCCTTACTTAAGGAACAGAGACTGGAGAACTGAGGCCCAAAAAGAACAGGTTACTCACCTGTAACAGTAGTCCTAGGAGTGGTATATGTTGTTCATCCACACTCTTTGGCATGTCCCCTTCAGATCTCACCGGAAGTCTTCAAGCTGTCTCCTCCCACCCACCTGGGTGGTATATACCTCAGCTTCACCCCATGATGCCAGATTTTAGCCCGCAGGAAGCCAGGTTGTGTGCGTCAGCAGCCGGGGAGGTCGGTTGGGTCCGTATGGATGAACAACATATACCACTCCTAGAACTACTGTTACAGGTGAGTAACCTGTTCTTCTAGGACCATGGATATGTTGTTCATCCACACTCTTTGGCAGACTCCTAGCAGTTCTCCGGGAGGAGGGAGGCAAGGTGCACACCCCCTACTTAGGGAAGAGAGATTGGAAAACCGGGGCCCCAAAACCAGCATCCTGGCGTGACTTAAGGTCAATGTGGTAGTGGGTGATGAAGGTGTTTGTTGACTTCCAGGTAGCAGCCCGGCAGATTTCCTGGATAGGCATGTCCCTGGAAGCGGCCACTGATGCAGCAGTATGGCGGACAGAATGAAAAAATTACTCACCTTAGTAATATTGTTTCTTCTAATGGAGTCTTGCTGTATTCTGACTATTTGCAGTGATCTCCAACCTTTGAACTGCCCCGGAAAGGAAAGAGTTAACTTTGCATGCAAGGCATGGAATGCTGAGCTCGAGCTCGGTTGAGCCTCTGTCTGCTGTTGTTTGAACCCCAACCGCCAGATCTTTACGAGCTATACTCACTGGGCGTCCTGTGTGGAAACTGTAAACTCACACTAGCCAACTGGCAACTAAATTTAATAAAAAGGGTTTTTTGGTTTCAAAGCAAAGACTCAAGTCAGGAAACCCAAAAACAAAACACAACACACACCCAAAAATTAAAAGGGTGAGAAAAGGAGGCACCTCTAGGGTGCCAACACTGCTTCTGCCCACCCACATCCCAAAAAACAGGTTCTGAGAGGGGAGGCAGGGGGGAGGTCAGAATACAGCAAGACTCCATTAGAAGAAACAACATTACTAAGGTGAGTAATTTTTTCTTCAAACAACATGAAGTCTTGCTGTATTCTGACTATCTGCAGACTACCAAGCAGTACCTCCATGGGGAAGGGAAAGTACCTACTTTGGGAATAGGCTCTGAAGTACTGCTGTGCCAAACCGAGCATCACTCCTAGCCTGGATATCCAGAGAGTAATGCTTGGTAAAAGTATGGACTATTTTCCAGGTGGCTGCTTGACATATCTCTAAGATAGAATATCTCTGGCAGCAGCCAGGAAGCAGCTGTACCTCTAGTAGAGTGAGCCCTCAGGCCTGAGGGTGGAGTCCTACCAATTTTTCATAGCAGAATTGTATACAGAGACAATCCACCTGGCAATAGATCTTTAGTGGCAGGTTTGTTCACCGACCTCACCATAAGTGAGGAACAATTGAGGAGTCAAACCTGTGACCCTTGGTGCGCTCTATGTAGTAGCTAAGAGCCCTTTTCACGTCCAGGCTGTGCAGCCTCTCTCCAGAAGAGGAATGGTCAGTGAAGAAAACAGGAAGAGACATAGACTGGTTAGGTGGAAATCTGAGACCACCTTAGGCAAAACTTCCATTAGTTCTTAGGACGACCTTATATCTATGAAAAGAAATGAAATCAGGCTCCACTGACAGGGCATGTAACTCACTGATGCGTCTGGCAGAAGTAATGGCTACCAAGAACACAGTTTTCCAAGTCAAGTACTTAAGCTCTGCTGAGGACAAAGGCTCAAAGGGGTTGCATAAGATGAGCAATGCAAACATTTAGGTCCCAAGCAGGAGCAGGGTCCATGAAGGGAGGATTGTGTGCAACAATCCCTTGAAGAATTTACAAAACACAGGATGAGCTGAAAGAGAAAGGGCTTACCTACTGACAAAAAGGCAGAAACAGCTGCTAAATGTACTTTGAGTGTAGCTGGTCTGAGCCCCAAGCTATTGAGATGAACCAATAGTCCAGAACTGTAGGCAACCCAGCAGACTCTGGAGAAATATGCTTACCACAGCACCAAATGGTGAACCTTTTCCATTTGGAGTTGTAAGTCTTTCTGGTGGAAGGCTTTGAGAAGCCTTTAGAATATCCAAAACACCTTGAGAGAGGTGCAGATCAGCAAACTCTAACTCTTCAAGAGCCAGGCCTTGAGATTGAGAGATTTGAGGTTCGGATACCAAACCTCCCTGAGAGGATGTCAACAGGTTGTAATTCATGGGAAGAGACGGGGAGGAGGACTGCTAAGGACAGCAACAGTGGGTACCAGGGCTGTCTGGCCCAGTCTGGAGCAATCAGAATCACTTTGCAGGGTTGAGACCTGATTTTGACTAGTACCTTGAACAGGAGAGGGAAGGGGGGAAAAGCATACAAAAACTTCCCTTCCCAATTGAGAACTAGAGCATCCAGGGGGACTGAGCCCAATACTGGGGGTCTGCAGCAAAAAAGGGGGAGTTGGTGATTGTCTGGGGCTGCAAAAAGATCTATCTGTGGAGTGCCCCATCTGGAGAAAATCACCTTCAAAACTAGGGGATCTAGGGACCATTCGTGATGGCCCTGAGATATCCTGCTGAGAGCATCTGCCAGGACATTGTCCTTCCCTGGGAGGTGCACTGCTGTAAGAGAAGTTTGTAGGGAATAGGCCAGAGACCACAACTTCATTGCTTCTGTGCACAAGGCCGTAGACCGAGTGCCCCCTTGCTTGTTGATGTACCACATTGTGGTGGTATTGTCTGTTCTGATCTGGACTACTTTGTTCTGAACAGACTTGGAAAAAGCTTGCAGTGCCAGAAACACTGCTCTGAGTTCCAAGAGACTGATGTGAAGCAGAGATTCCTGAGGTAACCACAGGCCTTGGGTAGTCAGATCCCCTAAGTGGGCTCCCTAGCCCAAGAGGCAGGCATCTGTGGTAAGGATTAGAGAATGAGATTGAGTGACAAAAGGGACTTCTTGCCTTAGATTGTCCTGATCCTGCCACCATTGCAAAGCCTGGATCAGGGCTCGAGTCATAGGGACTAGCTTGGTCAAAGAATCCTTTCTCAGGGACCAGAAGGCTCTTAAGTGGAACTGACTGTCCCTCATCTGAAACCTTGCTCCCTGGACCACTGCTGTAGAGGCTGCCATGTGGCCCAGGAGCTGCAGAAAGTGCCTTGCTGGTCGAGACACCTGAAGGGTGAATGAAGAGGCCAGTTTCATAAGGGTCCTTGCCCTGTCCAGGGGAAGGAAGGCTCTTGCCCTTATTGTATCCAGTTCTACCCCTATAAAGATGAGGAGCTGTACTGGCTCCAGAACTGACTTTGAAAGATTTATTTATTTATTTATTTAGTTTTTGTTGACCGGGTAAGTGCACTAGACAAATCCTGCCTATTTTCGGCACGACCCGGGGGAGGGGGATACAGATGAATGCCAACTGACCTTAAACCAGATTAAGCTGTTGGTGGTATTTTTAGTGAATGAGGGAAATTTGGCCAGGACACTGGGGTAATTCCCCTAACTCTTTTCGATAAGTGCCATGGGATCTTTAACATCCACCTGAACTACCACCAATCCAGGCAGATGGGACCTCGGTTTTACGTCTCATCCGAAAGACAGCACCTCAGAAGTGCAGCACCCCTCTCATGCTGCACTACAGTGTCAGTACTGGGATATTAACCCAAGTGCCAGATGTGGGAACTGAACCCACAGCCCTCTGATCTCCCGGCCTCAGAGGTGAGTGTGCTACCTACTGAGCCACTGACACTGCATTTAGGAGGAATCCTAAGGAAGTGAACAATTGCTGAGTTATCTTGAGATGTGACTTGACTTGGTCTGGAGACTGACCCACTATGAGCCAGTCGTCCAGGTATGGAAAGATGGAGATCTTTTTTCTCCTTAGGAAAGCAACCACTACTGCCAGGCATTTTGTGAACACCCTTGGGGCTGATGTTAGGCCAAAGGGCATTGCTCTGAATTGATAGTGGCCTGAGGGCAACTCGAACCTCAGGTACTTTCTGTGGGAGCACCTGATGGGAATGTGAAAATAGGCATCCTTGAGGTCCAGGAGACTAGCAGTCTCCTAGCCTTAGAGAGGGAAGAATTATTCCCAGAGTCACCATTTTGAATTTTGGCTTTAAAAGGTGCTTGTTTAAATATCTTAGATCCAGGATGGGCTGCCATTCTCCTGTCTTTTGGAGGTTAGGAGTACCTGGAGTACAATCCTTTTCCCCTGTGTAAGGTGTGAACCCTTTCTATGGCTCTGAGGGCCAAGAGACCTCTGCCTCTAGGGCAAGGGCCTCTGAAGGATTTGCAGGTGAAAGGATCTGGTCTCATCTTGGGGAATCTTCTGAAGCTTGAGAACCAGTCCCTGGCTTACTACTTCCAGGACCCACTTGTCTGATGTTAAAGACTTCCAGTCCTGGACAAAGTAAGCCAGCCTGCCCCCTACAGGTAGTGGAGAATCGGCCCGGACAGACCCGTCAGGGTGCCTGCTTGGCAGGGGCTTTAGGCTGAAGGGTGGGAGCAGGCCTGCTCATACCCCGTCTGCCTCTCCCTCTAAAGAACCCCCTCTGAGCAAAGGCAGAAGAGGAGGCCTGGGCTTGGTAAAAAGGCCTATGAAAAGACCTGCCCCTGCCCTTGGAATGCTGCCTCTGGGAAGTGGCTTGCCTTTCTTTGGCCTGAGCACTCCTGTAGGTGGTCCTGTACTTATCCATTTTCTTCATGTAGTTCTCTATCTGCTCCCCAAACAGAGAATTACCAATGACAGGAAATTCCATGGCCTTAGTCTGGGTATCCTGTGACAGGCTAGTTCATCTGAGCCAAGCCATCCTTCGAAGGGCCACAGATGTAGCCAGGACTCTAGATGAAACATCATTGGAGTCCACAGCAGCATGAAATTGCACCTTGGATGCCTCAATCCCATCTGCAGCCACCCGCTCCAGCTCCTTGGCAAGCTGGTCAGGGACCTGTTTAGCTAGAGCCATCACAGTATCCCACCTGGACTTCTGGTATCTAGCTGTGTAGGCCATATAATTAGCCTGCCTGAGTCCCAAAGATGCTGCCATGTACTGTTTCTTTGCCATGGCATCAATCCTCCTGGAGTCCTTATCTGGGGGGTGTGAAGCCAAGGGTATATTTGCCTTATCACAGGCAGCAGCCTGCACTACCTCAACATGGTTGCATTGCTGGGAAAGGAACTCTGTATCTGAGCCTGAAAGAGTATACCTCTTGTCCATTCTTCTGTCCACAGGAGGTATAAATGTCTGTTTCTCAAAAGACTTATGGAGGGGAATAGACAATCTCCTGGACTCTGGGATGTCCATCATCTCAACGTAATCAGGCTTCTCCTGATCCTCTACTGCTTCTTCCATAGGGAGTTGGAGGGTTTCAGCCACTTTTTTGTAAAACATAAAGTGGGAAGGGGACTCAGAAAGCCTAGGAGGAGAAACACCTGAAGGTCTGTCTGGGGAGATGTCCGGGTCAATGGGCACATCCAGACTTTCATAATCACAATCACTATCTTCATACTTCTCCTCCTCCTCCTCCTCTGGTTCATAAAATTCTTCTAAATTATAATCTGGAACTCAGGAACCGACTGAACCGAGCCCCTAACCGATGGTGCTGGTTCAGTCGGAACCAAAGTTAGTGACTGAACAATCCTTATCGCTTTGGCTATTTCATCAGCGGTCAAAGAAAAAACTTGTGGATCCGAACCGGCTGACTTATCCCTTCTTTTCCTTTTAACCGGAACTGACTCCTCAGAGTTGGTTCTCCTTTTGCCCGAAGAAGTCTCGCCCTGGTCAGAGGGCACTCCTTCTGGTTCGGTCGGAACCGAACCGGGCTGGCCATCCAGGTCAGCGGACTTCTCAGCCTCCCTTTCCCTCAGTCTACCTACTCTCTTATCCAGGGTAGCTTTGGGAAAACTTTTGCAAATCTGGCAGTCTGAATCAAAGTGGTCAAACCCCAGACAATAAACACAGGTGGTGTGGGGATCAGCCTTAGCAAAGGCTTCCCCACACACACTACAGTGTTGAAACTCAGTGAGCGAAGGAGAAATCTCCGGAGCGACTGTTCAGTGAGGCGGAGTAAAGAATCTGGCGGTTGGGGTTCAAACAACAGCAGACAGAGACTCAACCGAGCTCGAGCTCAGCGTTCCATGCCTTGCATGAAAAGTTAACTCTTTCTCTCCGGGGCAGTTCAAAGGTTGGAGATCACTGCAAATAGTCAGAATACAGCAAGACTTCATGTTGTTCGAAGAACTCTTATCCATCTGGGAGGCTCCTTGCTGTCAACTCATAGCAGAGACCTATGAATGATGTAATCCACCTTGCAATGGTCCATTTAGCTGCAGGTCTGCCAGAAGCGGCTTCAGCATAGGTGACAAATAGCTGGCAAACCTCTCCCTGAATTTCCGCCATCCTCTCCTTATAGTAGGAGACATCACGTCTCAGGTCCAAGGTATGAAGCCTGTATTCGGCCTCCGAGGTGTAATTAGGGTAGTATACCGAGAGTCAGCACCTGGTTAAGGTGAAACTCTGACACCACCTTCAGAAGGAATTTTGGGTGGGGGTGTAGGACAACCTTGTCCCTGTGGGAAGACCAGATAAGGAGAGTCCACCGAAAGCGCCTGGGGCTCCTCTGTCCTTCTGGCAGATGTGATAGCCACCAGGAAGACCATCTTCCACAAGTGTGACAACTCACACCGCTGCATTTGTTTGAATGGCTTGCCCATGAGCTTTGCCAGTACCAGCAGTAGATCCCAGAGAGGTGGAGGTTCACGCACTGGAAGGATATGTGATCCAGGCCTTTGAAAAGCGCCTCCACCACCATCTCCTGAGCCAACATTGGCTGACCAGCCCGACTCCGTAAGCAGAGATGGCTGCCAGGCACTCTCAAGGTCGATGATCAAGACCCCTCTGGCGAGAGACCAAAGGTACCCGAGAATGTTAGCTATGGAACAGGATAAAGGGTCCAGGCACTTACTCCTGACACCAAATGGAAAACCTTTCCACTTGAAGGCATAACATTTCCTGGTCGATTCCTTTCTAGATGCTTCTACCACAGTGTAGACATCTTCGAAAGACCCAAAGCCTGGAACTCTAGCCGCCATGTACCAGGGTGTGAGGTGCAGGGACTGAAGGTCCAGAGGAATACCTTCTCCTGAGTGTGTGATATCAGGTCCGGGCATGTGCAAAGTCGCTCCGGGTGCCTGCAGCTGAGGCTGAGGAGATCTGGATACCAGAATTGGCACGTCCAGTCTGGGGCTACCAGGATCACCTTTGCCTTGTCCCTCCTCACCTTGAGGAGCACACTGTGGATCAAGGGAAATGGAGGGAAGGCGTAGAGGAGGTCTGGGGTCCACGGCCTCGAGAAGGCATTCTCCTGCAGCGAGCCCTGCTGAGGGGGCGGGCATGAAGCAGTCTCAGCTTGGTGTTTTCTTGGAGGCAAACAGGTCCACCATCGGTTTTCCCCAGTGGAAGAACAGGCTGTAAGCTACCTCTGGATGGAGGGACCACTCATGGATGTCTGGCCAAGTGGCTGAGAGCATCCACCAGATGGTTTGAGAGCATCTGCCAGATGGTTTGAGGCTCCTGCCACATGGATGTCTAGATCTGTCTTCAACCGGCTCATGAGGGTCCAGATGTGGAGCGCCTCCTTGCACAGGAGACAGGAGTGCATGCCACCCTGTTTGTTGAGGTAGTACATGGTCATGGTATTGTCAGTCTGGACTTGAACCACTTGACCCCAGAGCTGAGGAGTGAAAACTGACAGTGCCAGTCTGACTGCTCTGAGCTCCAACAGGTTGATGTGGCATCGGGACTCCTCGGGGGTCCAGAGCCCGTGGGCCCTTTCATCCCTCATGTGGGCTCTCCAGCCCATGAGAGAGGCATCAGTTGTGATGACGACAGTTGGCTCGGGGCAGACGAATGGGATCCCTTCCTGCAACTGGTCTGGGGCAGTCCACCATTGAAGAGCATCCCACATCTTCTGGGTTACAGTGATCAGTTGTTCGAAATGACCGTGGCGTGGAGTCCAATGGGTGGCCAGCTCCTACTGAAGGGGGGCGAATGTGCAACCAGGCCCAATGGACCACTGAGGTGCACACCGCCATGTAGCCCAGGAGGCACAGAAAGTCCCGGCAGCAAGTGCCCAACCAGAAATGATTGGGCAAAGGAGGAAAGAACCTCCGCCCTGTCCACCGGAGCCGAGCTCTGGCTTGACAAGAGTCGAGCTCTGGCCAGATGAAGCCCATCACCTGAGATGGCATGAGTTCTGACTTGACCTCATTGATCAGGAGGCAGAGTTGGAAGCAGATCTGTAGGGCTAGATCCTGGACTTCTCCACCTCCTGTCAGGTGGAACCTGCTAGGAGCCAGTTGTTGAGATGAGATAAATCTGAGGCCCCCCAATGCCTGGGATGGGCTGCCACCACTGCACTGCATTTTGGCGAAGACCCGAGGGGCCGATGACAGGCCGAATGGCATGGCTCGGAACTCGTACAGGATCCCTTCGACCCTGAAGCGGAGGAACCGCTGATGGGACGGATGGATTGGGATGTGAAAGAACGCGTCCTACAGATCCAGTGAACAGAACCATGTTTCACTCCAAGGATGGTATGATCTGGGACAGAGTGACATCCGAAAGGTGCATGACCTGATATATTAATTCAGGTCGTGCAGATCTAGAATGGGGTGCCAGGCCAGCCCCCATCCGCTTGGGCACCAGGAAGTACTTGGAGACAAAGCCTGGGTCTGTTGGAGGATCCGCCACTGGAGCTACTGCCTCCTTGAGGAGAAGCTTGAGCGATGTCGTCTCTCAGAGCCGACTGGGTCTGAGCGGGTACTCTCCTCCCGAGGGATGCGGGTCGGCTTGGAGGGTACCGCCAAATTCCAGAGGCAGTCCCTGACCAACCACTTCCAGAACCCACTTGTCCGTGGTGATAATGGACCAGGCAGAAAGAAAGTGGTGGAGTCGGCCCCCCACGGGAGGACCCAGAGCTAGCGTGATGGGAGAGGGGTTGGCAGCCCCCACCCCGTCACTGAGCAGGTTTGGAGGAGGAGGATCCAGGACCTGAACATCATCCTCCTTTACGGGCCTGTTGGGGACCCTGCTTGGGCCGAGGGTACCAAGCTTGCGCCTGCTGCTGTTGCTGGTGCTGCTGTCTGCCTTGGAAGGAGGACTGCTGAGTCACAGGGGCAGAATGCCAAAAAGGCTTCTTCTTCTTCCTCTGCTGGTTCTTGCCCAAAGAACTCTTGGCAGAGGTAGCATCCAAGGTGGCATTGGACTGCTTGATGCACTGAAGGTGACTGGCCACTCCCGGGCCAAACAAGTCAGTCCCAAGGAAGGGCACATCAGCTAATTATTGCTGGGTATCCGATGGAGAGAAAGAAAGCCCCAGCCAAGCCCTGCGATGAGAGGCTACTGCGACAGCCATCGAACGGGCACAAGAATCCCCAAGATCTAGAGCCATCTGAAGCTGCTGTTTGGCAACAGCTCGGCCCTGATCCCGGACCTACTTGACTGTGGTCTGCATGTCCACGGGGAGATGTGGAAGGACCTCGTCCAACGACCCCAGAAGGGTGTGAGAGAAGTGCCATGATAACAGACGAACTTGCCTGATGAAGGCCCAAGGAGGAAGCCACAGATCGTCCTGGCTGAATGGTCCAAAAGTTTGGACTCTTTATCAGGTCGTCGGTCAGTGTTGGCAGAACTGCCAGTATGCCTGAACACAGAGGTAGTCACCGGCTCTTGGCCGAAGGGTGCTCTGTGAACCCCGCAATGGACCCCATGGGCACCGAGTACTTGCGGGCCATGCAGGCAGATGGAGATGGACAGGAAGCAGGATGCTGCCAAAGTTCTAAGGCCAGTCCAACAATGGCTCTGCCACAGAAAAGGCCTCCATTGGGGTATCCCTCTTGAAGATGTCAGTGAGAGGGCACGCCTTTTTCTGGATAGGCTCCAGGGGCATCCCTTGTAGACTCAGAGATGAGGTGGAGGATCCTTGAAAGGATGAGGGACCTTCCTCCATCTCTAGGCCAGCGATCGATTCATCATCCTCTGGATGTGAAAGAAGACTGGTGACGTCCGAATCTGAAGAATCCGGATACAATGGCCTACAGCCCATGTCACCTTTGATTTGCTGAGGGCGGTCGGGGTGACCATGACTAATTCACCGGGGAAGCCCGGTGTCTGGTCTGTTTTCCTTGAAAGGAGCCCCTCCCACAGGCTGCTTGGGCGGTGGTTCCAACACAATGGGTGGAGAGACCGTTATGGACCGAACAGATGGTCTCGCCGCTTCCGCGGGCAGGGGAACCGATGTGGTCGGCTCCAAAGGAGTCGGCTTCAGCCTGGGAGGTGAAAGCCAAGTAATGGCTGGGAAGGAAGCTGTGGTAGGCTCATGCCCGGACAGAATCAGCTGCTGCCACACGAGGTCCTCGTAGCGTCGGAGTTTCCGCCAAAGCCTCTCCTCATCCGAGGAGGATGAGGACGACCGATGGCGGCACCTCTTTTTAGAGCGCTTGTGGCTCTTCCTCGGCCTGTCAGACGAGGGGGTCCTAGACCTCAACCTAGATCGGGCAGGCCAACTTGGTCGGTCAGGAGACACCAGCAGGGCCAGGGACTTCCCGGAGTCCGGGACCAGATCCTCGATGGGGACTCCAGCAGGCTGGGTTTCCTCATCGGGGAAGACAAGGACTGGGGTCCTTTCTAAAGAGTCGGTGACCAGAGTCGGCGACAAGGGATCGATTGGGTCGATGACTATCTCGACCTCATCGACCCCATCCTCGGTCGGCTGGCCCGATGGAAGGTCCAAGATACCAGCGGCCGAAGAAGCGATCTCGACCGAGGTCGAGACTGCATGCTCCTGGGACTGACACCTCTCTCGGTCCCAAGAGCGCCTTCGTCGGGACCTTATCCTGATGACAGGATCGAGAAGAGTGCGGGCCCGCAGGCGCCTACCCCTTGGTAGGGTGAGACTGGCACAACTCCCTGAAGGAACCCAAGAAGGTGGAGCTCAGGTTGAGTGGAACGAAGAGTTTGGGAAGAGGAAGCAGCGTGAGCCACTTTTCCTTGAACACTTGCATGCGATTATACTCCTGCAGGATCCTACAGCCGTGGAAACCGCTCACCTAGCCTCTTTAGATTTCATCTGAGGATTCTCTTCTCCAGTCTCCCCACTTGTAAACATGCAAGACGGTCGTCCAGGACTTTGAGATGGAAGGCCAAGCAGAAACTGCAGGACGAGGTGTCATGGCCACACCAAGGCAGTAGACATGCAGAGTGGGGATCTGTACACTACATCTTTTGGCCGCAGAAGCACTGACTAAATCTGGGGAAGATTTTTCTTCCATAGTTGAAGCTACAAATTTGCATCGCTTAATGCGAAGAATTCAATTTTAGGTAAAACCGAGGGTTTGAAAGCCAGGGCCCACAATGCATGAGCACGAGGAGGCAACCTGAATCTTCCAGTGGAAAGGAAGATCTGATGCCATGGGCGAGTCGAGGTATATACCACCCGGTGGGTGGAAGAAGCCAGCTTGAAGACTTCCGATGATCCTTAAGGGGAAAGGACATGCCAAAGAGTGTGGATGAACAACATATCCATGCACCTAGAACCAGCATTCTGGCGTGACTCTGGGTCGATGTGGTAATGGGAATGAAGGTGTTTGCTGACTTCCAGGTAGCAGCCCTGCAGATAACCTGGATAGGGAAATCCCTCGAAACAGCCAACGATGCAACAGTATAGCGGGTGGAATGAGCTCTTAGCCCTAAGGGAGGGCTCCCTTCTCGCCAACCTATAGCAGACATCAATGCAAGATGTAATCCATCTGCCAATCGTCCGCTTGGCCGCAGGTCTGCCAGGTGCAGCTTCAGCATAGATGGCAAACAGTTGGCGAACCTCTCCCCGAACTTCAGCTGTATGCTCTTCATAATGAGAGAGCACTCATCTCAGGTCCAAAGTATGGAGTCTGTACTTGGCCTCCGAGGTGTAACTGGGGTAGTAAACCAGCAGTCATCACCTGGTTCAGGTCAAACTCTGGCACAACCTTCAGAAGGAACTTCGGGTTGGGGTGCAGGACAATTTTGTCCTGTGGAAGACTATATAAGGAGACTCAACAGAGAGCTTGGAGGTCCCTTCTGGCTTTGGATAGCCATCAGGAAGGCTGTCTTCCATGACAGGTGTGACATCTCACTCCTGTGCATCGATTCGAATGGCTTGCCCATGAGCTTTGCCAATACCAGCAATAGATCAAACGGCGGCGGTGGTTCATGCACCGAAGGGGAAATATGGTCGAGACATCTGAAAAAACGCCAGACCACCTTCTCCTATGCCACCGCCTGCTGACCAGCCTGCGCCCAGTAAGCAGAGATGGCTGCCAGGTGCACCTTAAGGGTCACAGACCGAAGCCCCCCGTTGGAGAGAGATACCAAAGGTAGTCAAGAATGCTAGCTACCCGACAGGACAGAGGGTCCAGACCCTTGCCGTGACACCAAATGGAGAATCTCTTCCACTTGAAGGCATAGCACTTCCTGGTCGATTCCTTCCTGGATGCCTCAACTACAGTGAGGACATCTTCGGAGAGACCCAAAGCCTGGAACTCTAGATGCTCAGGAACCAGGCTGTCAGGTGCAGGGATTAAAGGCCGGTGGAGGACCTTCCTGATTGACAGAGCAGGTCCGGGTGTGCTGGAAGATGCCTGGAGCCTGTTACTGAGACTGAGGAGATCGGGTACCAAAACTGTCGGGCCAGTCCGTGCCACCAGGATCACCTGTGCTTTGTCCCTCCTGACCTTGAGGAGCACTCTGTGGATCAAGGGAAGTGAGAGAAGGCAAAGAAGAGGCCTGGGGTCCACAATCTCAAGAAGGCATCCTCTGCAGCGAGCCCTGCTGAGGTGGGGCAGGCATGGAACAGCCTCAGCTTTGCGTTCTCCTGGGGTGAACAGGTCCACCTGAGGAATGCCCCACTGGGAGCACAGGCTGTGTACTACCTCTGGATGGAGAGATCACTCATGGGATGTCTCACCACTACGGTTGAGGGCATCTACCAGCTGATTTGAGGCTCCTGCCACATGAATGGCTAGGAGATATGCCTCTAGTTGGCTCACGAGGGGCCAGATGCAGACAGCTTCCCTGCACAGAGGACCGGGAGTGCATTCCACCTGTTTTTGAGATAGTACATGGTCGTGGTAGTGTCCATCTGGATTTGAACCACTTGACCCCAAAGGAACGGGTTAATGCAGCCAGCACCAGCCGAACTGCTCGGAGCTCCAGCAGGTTGATGTAGCATCAGGATTCCTCGGGGTCCAGAGCCCATCGACTCTGTTATCCTCATGTTGGCACCCCAGTCCGCAAGAGGAGTCGGTTGTCAGAGTGACAGTCGGCTCGGGCGGACAAATGGGATCCTTCCTGCAAATGCTCTGGGACGGTCCACCACTGGAAAGCATCCCACATCTTCTGGGTCACAGTGACCAGCTGGTCAAGTGACTTAGTTGCTGAGTCCACTGGCTGGCCAGCTCCCACTGAAAGGGGCGATATGTCACCAGACCCATCGGACCACAGAGGTGCAGGCTGCCATGTAACCCAGAAGTTGCAGGAAGTCCCGGTGGATGCAAGTGCCCAAACAGAAATGATTGGGCAAAGGAGGAGAGAACCTCCACTCTGTCCACAGGGAGCCTGGCTCTGGTTCAGCAAGAGCTGAGCTCTACCCTGATGAAGCAAATCACCTGTGAAGGCACGAGTTCCAACTTGGCCTTGTTAATCAACAGGCAAAGGTCAAAGCAGGTTTGGAGGGCCAGATCCCTGGACCACCCCACCTCCAACCTGGAGGGACCCGCTATAAGCCAATCATCCAGACAGGGGCACACTCTGACCCCTCAATGCTGAAGATGGGCTACCACCACTGCAATGCATTTGGTGAAGATGATGGGGGCCGATGACAGTCCAAACGGCATGGCTCGGAACTCATATAGGGTTCCCTCTGCCCTGAAATGGAGGAACCTTCGGTGTGACGACGGATCGGGACACAGAAGAATGCATCCTGCAGATCCAGTGAGCAAAACCACATGTTCTGCTCGAGAGATGGTATGATCTGAGACAGAGTTACCATTCTAAAGGTGTGAGACCTGAGGAACTGGTTCAGGTCGTGCAGATCTAGAATGGGGCGCCAGCCCCCTGTCCATTTCAGGACCAGGAAGTACCTGGAAATGAACCCTGGGTTGACAGGTGGATCCGCGACTCTGACCACTACCTCCTTGCAGATGAGTTGGGCGGTGTCGTCTTGGAGAGCCGACTGAGTGTGCATGGATACCTTTTCTTCCCCTGGGGTGCAGGCTCAGCTTGGGGGGTACTGCTCGAACTCCAGAGGCAGCCCCTGGCCGACCACTTCCAAGATCCAGCTGTCCATTGTGACAGCGGACCAGGTGGAAATGAAGTGGCAGAGCCAGCCCCCCATGGGAGGACCCAGAGTGGGCGTGACGGGTATGGGGGTGGCAATCCCCATCCTGTCACTGTGCAGGCTTGGAGGAAGAAGATCCAGCTCGGGGATTGCCGGGACATTTCCCTCCCTTATGGGATACGGAAGCCCCTGACTTGGGCCAAGGGTGCCAAGGCTGAGCCTACTGCTGCTGCTGCCCCTGGCAATGGGGCTGCTTGGCAGCAGGGGCAGAAGGCCAAAAGGGCTTACACTTCTACTTTTTGGAACCCTGAGATTCCTTCTGTGCAGAAGTAAAGGAGTCCAAGGTGGCAGTGGACTTCTCGATACACTGAAGGTGACCATCAACCCCGGGACCAAACAAATCGGTGCCCAGGAAGGGAACATCCGCCAATTTATGCTGGTGTCTGCCGTGAAGGTACCCTCAGCCAGGCCCTGCGGTGCATGGTGACTGCGTCCGCCACCGAATGGGCACAAGAATCTGTTTAGGTGGTGGCTCCACCACAAATCGGTGGAGAGGCCGGTTTTGACTGAGCTGGGAGGGTCTTCACCGGTTCCGCATGCAGAGGGACAGTGTCAACTGCTCCAGAGGAGTCGGCATCAGCCTAGAGTGCGACAGCCATGTGATGGCTGGAGTGGAAGCTGGCGTCGACTTCAGATCAGCCAACATCAACTGCTGCCACATCAGATACTCGTAGTGTCGACGCAACTTGCGCTAAAGCCTCTCCTCTCTCAAGGAGGATGAGGATGAATGGCAGCGGCGCCACCTTTTAGAATGCCCTGAATGACATTTGTGAGATTTCTTTGGCCTGTTGGTCGAAGGTGTCAGCGATCTTGACTGGGGGGGACCAATGGGCGTACTCGGACGGAGCCGGGGAGAACCGTGGCTCCTCCAGGTCAGGAACAGGGACTGTGAAGAGGTTTTCAGCAGGCTGGGTCTCCTCAGCAGGGGCCAGTCAGGACCGGAGTCCTGAATAAGGAATTGTCGGCCTCATCGAGCGACAGAGTCGGTGGGGTTGATAATTTCAACCAGTTTGTCGTCCTGCATCTTGGTCGACTGGCCTGATGGAAAACTGTGAAGCCAGCGCCAAGGTCACAATTTTGATCGAAGTCGAATCTGAGATTCCTGGGACCGACCTCTCTCGATCCCAAGAATGACATCAATGAGACGTTTCCTCTCTCGACTTTTTATCCTTTTTACGGGAGTAGAAGAACTGCAAACTCGACAGGGCCTCCCCCTTGGTTGGGAGAGACTAGCACAACTGCTTGAAGGAGCCTGGAAAGGTAGAGACCAATTTGAGCAGTACGAAGACCGAAGCGGAAGAAGACCAATCAGCAGCTCGAGTTGCCTCCTCCTCGAAAGCCTTCATCTACTTGAGTTGTTCAGCGGACCCCATAGTCGCGGAGACCACCCAACAGGCCTCTTTAGATCTGACCGTGGGTTCCGCTTCCGCTGGCCGAGTTGTAGCCATGTGGAGACAATCGCCCAGCCGCTGCTAGGTTGGAACGCTGCTACAGAAGTCGCAGGCCTGGTGTCGTGAGCGCGGCCCAGGCAGTAGATGCACAAGACATATGGGTTGGTAGAATACATTTCTGCCCGCAAGGGCACTGGCAGAACCTGGGCAAAGACTTGTCCTCCAACGCGCTGTAACGCAAACAATGCAGTGAAACTCCAACGAGTTTAAGCTTAGGTAAGTAATCCAAGATTTAGCTGGGGCCTACCAACATAGGAGCGATAAGGAGGGAACCTGAATCTTCCAGTGGAAAGGAAGATGGCGCCAAGGGGTGGAGCTGGAGGCATATGCCACTTGAGGTGGGTGGGATGAGCCAGCTTTTAGACCATCCAGCAAGATTTAAAGGAAAGGGACATGCCAACAAGTGTGGATAAGAACAACATATCCACATCCCTAGAAATGAAGATTTGGCTGAGGTGCCAGCCTGTCTGACTGGGGTCTTCCAGATGGCTGCTGACCAGTAGAAAAAGTCCCTGCAAGGCTTGAACCACTCTGAAAGCCGTGCTATCTCCTGAGGAGAAGGGAGAGCCAGAGCACCCACAGAAGTCCCCTTTTTGTTCAGTACAGGGTTCTGTATGCTTTAATTTTTTAGTCTTTAAGGGAACCGGGGAGTCAGCCAGTTCAGCAGGCCTCTTAGTCATTTTATCACCCATCTCAGGGGCTGAATGTAACACTGCAGTGGTTTCACCCACAGCAGAAGAGGGTGTCAGCTGGTCAGAGCCTGAAGGACCCTTAGGCGGAGGAAGTTTTTTCTTTAGCTATTCCTGGCATTTCTCCACATTTTCTTCTGGGAATGTTTTACAAATTTCACAGCCTTCTTTTAGATGATCATAGCCAAGGCAGGCAACATACAAACTGTGCTTATCTGCCTTAGCAAATACTTCCCCACAACCAGAGCAGTTTTCAAAACCAAGTTCACTGGTTTTCTTTTTAGTTTTTCAGACATTTTATCGGAACTGATAAAAATTGAAACCGCTAAATCATTTTAAGTTTTAAATAATATTTAGTAGTTGCGTCGGTTCCGGAACCGATAGGAACTGGGAACTCAGAAAAATGAACCGAGGTTATCGGTTCAGTAACCACAAAGCTACTACTAAATAAAGGTTTTTAAATAAACTAAATTAACGGAGTGTTTTAGTCAGAAAACTCCGATATGAGCTAAAATAACTTGGTTCCCCACCGATTATACTGAACTGGAAGACACCAATAAAAATACCAAAACTAACACTAAAACTACGGTTTAGCTAGATTACAATAAGTAAAAGGCAGCAAATGAAAGAAAAAAAGATACTTAAATAATTTTATACGTTTCTTCACGTCACAGGTAGAAGTTGAGGAGAGGAACTCTGAGCGTCTAGACTTGACAGGCGGAAAGTGAAATCTGAGCGGTTTAGAACTAAGGCAGTTAGACCAAGGCAGCATTTGAAAAGTTGTCACGTGCAGGGTTCCATCATTTGCATGTGTTCCATTCTTCCAGGAAGTTCTGTCTTAAAGGGTCACTGCAGAAGTTATGAATACCACAGCATTACTTAGGTTGAAATCAAGCCCCGGTGGTTTGTCTTCAGTGTGTTAAAGTTTTCTGAGAAGTTGTCGTCAAGGAATTTTCCTGAAACTCTGGAGATTGTGGGAAGACAGCGTAATAAAGACTGCCTTTTCGAAGCACTGAAAACAACTGTGGCTAATGCTCCAGCAGGAGGAGAAGCGTACATCGCAGCGGCGGGAAAAGAACTGAGCAACCTCTGGGACTGCCCCATTTATATACCGTAGAGTACGACGTGTGATGTCATTGGGGGCGATCCCATGCTGACTGCTGGTGAAATCCTCTAGTCGGAAACAGCACTTATGGCTGGAAGTTCCTATATGTTATGACCTGCTGCAAGAGATTTCCTTGATAAAGATCACTGCATTCCCCAGACCTAGAGTATGGGACCAGGTGCTCAGGCCACCTCAAAGCCATTCTGACATCTCTCACAAAACAATGAAATACTAAATCCTTGGCTAAGGGGGAAGCGATGTGGGTGGGTCTGCTGATGATTTCCCCAGGTTCATTTCAACGAACTTCTGTCTCATCAATTGCAACCAAGTGTGAAACTGGTGATCAGACAACATTCTAGATGGCTCGAGGTCGTATGCCAGCCTGGCAAAGCTTATGGAGCCACCTGCAGGAGAAGCAATACCAGCTCTCCAAGAGACATGCAGCGGCACTTCCTGTGGGAGGCAGAAGGGAGAGCAACTTAGTGTGTAACTCGTAGTGGAACAAACTGTCCCCTGGAAGACATGCCCGGTTGCAGAGGACACGAGAGGCACAATCACCAAGGGGACAAAACTGAAGCCGGTGGTGCTCTGCAAAGCTGTGAAAGTCCAATCACAAAATTGACAAGCCCACAGATGGACTGCTGCAGATGGGGATACCACTGAGTACCAAAAGGCCAAGGAGGAGGTGGTAGCCCCATGAATACCCGAGAAGGCACCTGGCCAGGTGACTGAACATGAGATGTTACACTCTACAAAAGAACTTCTGGCACAAGGGTCAAAAACATGATAGGTGGCGTCATCACAGACTTCAGAACTTGTATCAAGAGCACCAGTGCTGATACAGTAATCAAACTTAGCACCAAGAATGCCAGTGGCATAGGTCAAGTCAAACTGTTGGGCACTGTCATCTCTCTAAGCACATTTGGCACAGAGGTACCAGGCAATGACAGTGCTGATGGAGGTGTTGGAGCAGAGATAACAGATGTGACAGTGCCAACAGAATTGCCAGTGCTAAACCAGCACTGGTATGGAAGGTGCCTTGGCAGACTCAACACCAAGACCAGCACTGACTCGAGGATGGTGCCACTGACACAGTCAATGTCAAGGTCAGCACCAACCAGGATTATGGTGCTATAGTCACTAAGGCCAGCAACAACCCGGAGAATGGTGCTGTGGGCTGACAGACCAAACGATTCCCCTAAAGAAGGGGAAGAGGTGACACCTGACCTACTACCGGAGTGGGCTCCTTGAGGGCCTCCAGTGCACAACAACGAGCTATGCCTTGAGTGAGGTGGAACTTACGTAGTGGCAACCACCCCAAGGGGGTTGAGACAGAGCATTTGTGAGGTCCTCAGCGCACCTCCACCACTGACTCCCAAGGAGAGGGGGGAGGGCTCTCAGTGTCGAAGACCACCAAAAATGGCATCAAACTGGACTGCTGAGTTTTAGTGGGTAAGGGATCTGCCAGACACCACCTGTGATCTTTCATTGTTTGAGACATTAACACACCATAGGCCATATGAAAAAATTACTCACCTTAGTAATGTTGTTTCTTCTAATGGAGTCTTGCTGTATTCTGACTAATTGCAGTTAGGTCCTGCCTTTCAGCTGCCCCGGAGAACAGAGTTAACTTTCCATGGCCAGCATTGAACGTTCAGCACAAGCTCGGTTGAAGCCCCTGTCTGCTGTTGTTTAAACTCCAACCGTCAGATCTTTATGAGCAATACTCACTAGAAGTGCTGTGTAGAAACTGTAAAGCCTACACTAGCCAACTGGCAACTAATTTATTAAAGGGTTTTTGGTTTCAAAGCCAAGACTCAAGTCAGGAAACCCAAAAAACAAAACACAACACACACCCAAAATAAAGGAGGGTGAAAAAGGGAACTTCTAGGTGCCAACATTGCTCCTGCCCACCCACACCCCAAAACCAGGATCTGAGTGGGAGGCAGGAGGGAGGTCAGAATACAGCAAGACTCCATTAGAAGAAACAACATTACTAAGGTGAGTAATTTTTTCTTCAAACAACAAGAAGTCTTGCTGTATTTTGACTATTGCAGACTACCAAGCAGTACCTCCATGAAGGAGGGACAGAACCTACTTTGGGAATAGGCTCTGAAGTACTGCTGTGCCAAACTGAGCATCACTCCTAGCCTGGATATCCAGAGAGTAATGCTTGGTGAATGTATGGACAGTTTTCCAGGTGGCTGCTTGACAAATTTCTAAGATAGGAATATCCCTGGCAGCAGCCAGGGAAGCAGCTGTACCTCTAGTAGAGTGAGACCTCAGGCCTGAGGGTGGGGTTCTACCCAGTTTTTCATAGCAGAATTGTATACAAGAGACAATCCACCTGGCAATACATCTTTTAGTGGCAGGTTTGCCCTTACCAACCTCTCCATATGTGAGGAACAACTGGAGGGACTCAAACCTCTGACCCTTGGTGCGCTCTATGTAGTAGCTGAGGGCCCTTTTAACATCCAAGCTGTGCAGCCTCCTCTCTCCAGAGGAGGAATGGTCAGTGAAGAAAACAGGGAGAGACACAGACTGATTAAGGTGGAAATCTGAAACCACCTTAGGCAAAAACTTCCTGTTAGTTCTTAGGACCACTTTATCTCTATGGAAAGAGATGAAATCAGGCTCCACTGACAGGGCTTGCAATTCACTGATACGCCTGGCAGAGGTAATGGCTACCAAAAACACAGTTTTCCAAGTCAAGTACTTAAGCTCTGCAGAGGATAAAGGCTCAAAGGGTGGTTGCATAAGCTGAGCAATGCAAACATTTAGGTCCCAAGCTGGAGCAGGGTCCCTAAAGGGGGGATTGGTGTGCAGCAATCCCTTGAAGAACTTACAAAACACAGGATGGGCTGACAGAGGAGAGGGCTTGCCTACTGACAAGAAGGCAGAAACAGCTGCCAGATGCACCTTAAGTGTAGCTGGCCTAAGTCCCAAGCCATTAAGATGAACCATATAGTCCAGGACTGTAGGCAACCCAGCAGATTCTGGAGAAATATTCTTATTAGAGCACCAAATAGTGAACCTTTTCCATTTGGAGTTGTAAGTCTTTCTGGTGTAAGGCTTTCGAGAAGCCTTAAGGATATCCAGAACCCCTTGAGAAAGGTGTAGATCAGCAAACTCTAGCTCTTCAAGAGCCATGTCTTGAGATTGAGAGATTTGAGGTTCGGATACCAAATCCTCCCCTGATAGGATGTCAACAGGTTGTAATTCCTGGGAAGAGACAAGGGAAGGTGGACTGCTAAGGACAGCAATAGTGGGTACCAGGGCTGTCTGGCCCAGTCTGGAGCAATCAGAATCACTTTGCATGGTTGAGACCTGATCTTGACTAACACTTTGAACAGGAGAGGGAAGGGGGGAAAGCATACAGAAATTTCCCTTCCCAATTCAGAATCAGAGCATCCAGGGGGACTGAGCCCAAGACTGGGGGTCTGCAACAAAAGAGAGGAAGTTGGTGATTGTCTGGGGCTGCAAAATGATCTATCTGTGGAGTGCCCCATCTCGAGAAAATCACTTTCAAAACTAGGGGATCTAGGGTCCATTCGTGATGGCCCTGGGATATCCTGCTGAGAGCATCTGCTAGGACACTGACCTTCCCTGGGAGGTGAACTGCTATCAGAGAGGTTTGCAGGGAATAGGCCAGAGACCACAACTTCATTGCTTCTGTGCACAAGGCCATAGACAGAGTGCCTCCTTGCTTGCTGATGTACCACATTGTGGTGGTACTGTCTGTTCTGATCTGGACCACCTTGTTTTGTACAGATTTGGAAAAGGCTTGCAGTGCCAGAAACACTGCTCTGAGTTCCAAGAGATTGATGTGAAGCACAGATTCTTGAGGTGACCACAGCTCTTGGGTGGTAAGATCCCCCAAGTGGGCTCCCCAGCCCAGCAAGAAGGCATCTGTGGTGAGTATCACTGAATGAGACTGAGTGACAAAAGGAACTCCCTGTCTCAAACTGTCCTGATCCTGCCACCATTGCAAAGCCTGGATCAGGGTTCGAGTCACTGGGACTAGTTTGGTAAGGGAATCCTTTCTTTGGGACCAGAAGGCTCTTAAGTGGAACTGAATGTCCCTCATCTGAAATCTTGCCCCCTGGACCACTGCTGTAGAGGCTGCCATGTGGCCCAGGAGCTGTAGGAAATGCCCTGCTGGTCGAGACACCTAAAGGGTGAATGAAGAGGCCAGTTCCATAAGGGTCCTTGCCCTGTCCAGAGGAAGGAAGGCTCTTTCCCTTATTGTATCCAGCTCCGCCCTTATAAAGGTGAGGAGCTGCACTGGCTCAAGAACTGACTTTGGAAGGCTGAGGAGGAATCCTAAGGAAGTGAGCAACTGCTGAGTTATTTGCAGATGTGACTTGATTTGGTCTGGAGACTGACCCACTATGAGCCAGTCGTCCAAGTATGGAAAGATGGAGATCTTTTTTCTCCTTAGGAAAGCAACCACTACTGCCAGGCACTTTGTGAACACCCTTGGGGCTGATGTTAGGCCAAAGGGCATTGCTCTGAATTGATAGTGGCCTCAGGGCAACTCGAACCTGAGGTACTTTCTGTGGGAGCACCTGATGGGAATGTGAAAATAGGCATCTTTGAGGTCCAGGGAGGCTAGCCAGTCCCCTGGCCTTAGAGAGGGCAGAATTATTCCCAGAGTCACCATTTTGAACTTTGGTTTTAAAGGTGCTTGTTCAGATACCTTAGATCCAGGATGGGCCGCCATTCTCCTGTTTTTGGGGGTTAGGAAGTACCTGGAGTACAATCCTTTGTCCTTGTGTAGGGTAGGAACCCTTTCTATGACTCTGAGAGCCAGGAGTGAAGAAACCTCTGCCTCTAGGGCAAGGGTCTCTGATGGATTTGCAGGTGGAAAGGATCTGGTTCTCATCTTGGGAAATTTTGTGAAGCTGAAAACCAGTCCCTGGCTTACTTCTTCCAGGACCCACTGGTCTGATGTCAGAGACTTCCAGTCCTGGACAAAGTAAGCCAGCCTGCCCTCTACAGGTATTGGAGAATCGGCCCAGGCAGACCAATCAGGGTGTCTGCTTGGCAGGGGCTTTAGGCTGAGGGGTGGAAGCAGGCCTGCTCATTCCCCGTCTGCCTCTCCCTCTGAAGAACCCCCTCTGAGCATAAGCAGAAGAGGAGGCCTGGGCTTGGTAAAAAGGCCTTTGAAAGGGCCTGCCCCTGCCTCTGGAATGCTGCCTCTGAGGAGTGTTTTGCCTTTCTTTGGCCTGAGCACTCCTGTAGGTGGTCCTGTACTGTCCATCTTTTTTCATGTAATTCTGTCTGCTCCCAAACAGAGAATTACCAATGACAGGGAAATCCATGGCCTTAGCCTGGGTATCCTGTGATAGGCTAGCATCTGAGCCAAGCCATCCTCCTAAGGGCCACAGATATAGCCATGACTCTAGATGAAACATCATTGGAGTCCACAGCAGCATGAAACTGCACCTGGATGCCTCAAACCCATCCGCAGCCATCTGCTCCAGCTCCTGGCAAGCTGGTCAGGGGCCTGTTTAGCCAGAGCCAGCACAGTGTCCCACCTGGACTTCTGGTATCTAGCTGTGTAGGCCATATAGTTAGCCTGCCTGAGTCCCAAAGATGCTGCCATGTACTGCTTCTTTGCCATGGCATCAGTCCTCCTGGAGTCCTTATCTCAGGGGTGTGATGCCAAGGGAATATTTGCCTTATCACAGGCAGCAGCCTGTACTACCCCAACATGGCTGCATTTGCTGAGAAAGGAACTCCGTGTCTGAGCCTGAAAGGGTATACCTTTGTCCATTCGGTCTGTCCACAGGAGGTATGGAGTTAGGATTCTTTAGAATTTTAAATGTCTGTTTCCCAAAAGATTTATGGAGGGAATAGACAGTCTCCTGGACTCTGGGATGTCCATCATTTCAACAAAATCAGGCTCCTCCTGATCCTCTACTGCTTCTTCCATTGGAAGCTGGAGGTTTCAGTACTTCTCATAAAACATAAAGTGGGAAGGGACTCAGAAAGCCTATGAGGAGAAACACCTGAAGGTCTGTCTGGGGAGATGTCCGGGTCAATCGGCACATCCAGACTTTCATAATCACCATCATCATTATCCTCTATTCCTCCTCCTCCTCCGGTTCATAAAATTCTTCTAAAGTATAATCCGGAACCGGGGGAACCGACCAAACCGAGCCCCTGCCAGATGGTGCCGGTTCAACCGGAAACGAAGTTAGCGATTGAACTATCCTTATCACTCTGGCTATTTCATCAGCGGTCGGAGAAGAACTTGAGGATCCGAACCGGATGATTTTTCTCTTCTCTTTCTTTTAACTGGAACCAACTCCTCAGAATTGGCTCTCCTTTTGCCCGAAGTTTCACCCTGGTCAGAGGGCACTCCTTCTGGTTTGGTTGGAACCGAACTGGGCTGGCCATCCAGGTCAGCGGACATCTTAGTTCTCCTTTCCTCAGTCTGCCTAATCTCTTATCCAGGGTAGCTTTGGGAAAACTTTTACAAATTTGGCAGTCTGAATCGAGGTGGTCAAACCCCAGACAACAACACAGGTGGTGGGATCAGCCTCAGCAAAGGCTTCCCCACACACACACTGCAGTGTTGAAACCCAGTGGCCCAGTTTTTCTTGGGTTTCAGACATGGCCAATCCTATCGAAAACGTACCCTTTTTTCGGCAATCCACCAGGCAAGACACCCCTATCGGTTCCTGACCGTGTTACAGGTCTTGGAAAAAAACGTAATTAAATCCGTTTTTTTTTTTAGAACCGATACGGACCGGTAACCACACTCTAATAAATTCAAAACTATTTTTAAGACCAATCCGATCGGTTCAAACCGAACCGATTCAAAATTTACAAGTTCCATACAGAAACTAAATGTAAAACCTATCTAGTACTCACGGTACCACAGACAGAGACTTCAACCGACAGATTCGGTAGCAGAAATTTGGTAGAAACCGAGTGAAAAACGACACTTTAACCGACTTTTTTGAACCGAGCAGAGGAGAAATCTCCGGAGCGACTGTTCAGTGAGGCAGAGTAAAGAATCGGACGGTTGAAGTTTAAACAACAGCAGACAGGGGCTTCAACCGAGCTCGCGCTGAACGTTCCATGCTGGCCATGGAAAGTTATCTCTTTGTTCTCCGGGGCAGTTGAAAGGCAGGACCAAACTGCAATAGTCAGAATATAGCAAGACTTCATGTTGTTTGAAGCTATGTTGTGTACTGGTCTCAAACAAGAAAAACATCAAAAATGTGTATCAGTGTGGGTGGTTTTTATTTCCACACTGCTAAAGTATAAACAGGGGCTTAACCTTTTTCATGCCATCACCAACGAAACTTTGGTCCTAGAGGAAGACCTGGATTGAGGTCCAAGCACTATGGTGTTGGTCTGCGCTTTCAAGCTAACTTGTACAAACCACTGCGATGACATTAAGATGAAAAATTACAAACAAATTAGTTTGCACAAGAAGAGTTTTGTGCAAGTCTCACATTTTCCTTTTGAATGCAAAGAACTGCATTTCGAAGACCAATGAAACTATGTTCTCTCAGTACAATGCAGTCAGTGAAGGAAAAAAGAAACTGGGTCAGTTGGATCCTTGGCGCTGCCTATCTGTGTTGCTGGACAGTGCTGACCACCCAAAAGCTTTGCTCCTCCAGGGTCCTACTGACTGCAGCACCAAGACTTAAGAGGGGAACTCTATGGAGAAGAATGATTCTTTGAAGATGGGGCTGATGGCCTTTCTTAGCATGGAAGTGTAGACCCTTTACCAGGGTCAGTCAGGCTGTGATGGTCCATTTAGCTTCTTTGGCTTTTGTAGGAAAGCTTCATATGTACCTAAAGGTTGCTGCCACAAATGGGAGGCAACAGATCCTCTGCTGCAGTTCCTAGGACAGGTTAGTGTACTTCAGCTAAGCTTGCCTCTGGGTTACAACCCCGGTAGCCATGCCGCTGGCTGCAGTGTCATCAACATCCACTGCCATCTGAGGCATTTGCTTGGAGTGTACAGTGCACATAAAAGTAACCTGACCTCTTCAAGAATCATTTCCACAGAGGACAGAAGCATAGATCACAGGTTATGCTGGTATTTGGCCACATAACCCAGGAATATGGCTGCCTGAAGGCAAGGAAAGAACTGGAATAAAAACTTTTCTCCACACCATCAATTCAGTGACTGTCTTTATCAGAAGGACTGGCCAAGAGCCCAATTCTAAACTTCATAACTGTAGCTGATATCAGGCCTTCAGTTGCATGCAGTGTCTGGAGAAAGCATATCTCCCCATCTACCTTCCTTCCCATAAGGCAATCTGAACCATTTTTTTTCCAGGTTTTCTTTGCGAAGGACTGAAAGGCAGGGGTGACAGCCAAGTACAACCTCTTCTGACGAGGAATTTCAGACAACAACTTACAGGTTCTAATACATCTGCCTCACAAAAGCCTGACAGAAAGATAAGTCTTCAAACAAAGATATGTCAAGATCCCACATCCATTACAAGTCATTCTACAAACGATGAGGTGGGTAACGTTAAAGGTTCAAAGCCTTTACCCTGGCAGGCAGGCAGAGACAGACAAGGATTTAATATTGAATACTAATCATAATTTCAAACATGAAACAACTGTATGTCCTCCAGAAAACCAATGATGCTGCGTTTGTTACTCTCGCTAGGAGGATATGGAATATTAATAGCGTACATATGGTCACCATTCCATAGGGAAAGGGTGATGTCACAGCCTTGTGCCGTCATTCTGACATCAGGATGCTGCTGTACCATTCTTCTGATGCCAAATTCATGGAACAGTAGCACCTGGAAGTTAAATCTCAGTCCTGTGGATATTCAAAGGAAGCTTGTCATGGACGGCATTTAAAATTGACAGAAATGGGCACCCCGTTTTCAGGTAAAGTGCCCAGGCCTACGCTATAAAAATGAGGAATGATCAAACAAAGCACAACAAGACAGCGTTCCCATTTTGGGAAAGCCTGAGCTGCAAACTCTTGGTTTATGCTGTCACAAGTCTCCCAAGATGGGAATACAGCACTGCTGGCCATCTATTATTCTATTGGCAGTACAGTATATAGGGGATATACAATAGGCTTGTGGCAAAGAATCGAGTCAGTTATGAAAGTCCCGCCTTTTCACAAGTGATGACAAACTGTTTATTTTGAAGTAGACCGTTGGCATAATCGGCTGATACATCAGTTTACTACTTATAGCTTTTTAATCTGCTGTTTTTATGAAGATCTAATTGATGCATAATATTATCTTGGCATGCTGGGGTCAAGATAACACTTTATATAAAACAGGAGTGGGAGTAAAAATTACAAGATAAAAAATATCTTAATGGCATCAACAGCAGCAACATATAAAAAACTATAATGTATAGTAGAACATTGTTCTGCACAGAATTCTAGCACTTTCAAAATGCTGCTGTACCACCGTTGAAAGGTCAAGGAATGTGGCTGTGCCCTTCTGTGGTACAACAGCATTCTGAACCTCTAGAGACTGCACAAGTTAATTTCATTCTTAAAGAAGGAACCATGATACGACATTTCACATAATACTATACGTTATAAAAATACAGGGCTGTGGGATTCAAACCCAGGTCTCAGATTGCAGAACCAGTGTGTTCTGTTACTTCAGGGCTCTGATTCCTATGGACCTCTCAAGCTTCACTCTCGAGTTCAGAGGGAATCAGAACCCTTTGTGGCAGAACACATTGGTTGTGCACAGTTGCCCATCCAGTATTCTATATGTTGTTACTGTTGTCCCAACAGATATTTTTAAGGTTACCGTCATCACAGTGGCATACTGGACCAATCAGAAAGGAGCTTTTACAATGCTGATGACACCGCAATTCCTAGTGCAGCATTAAAGCCAGCTGTTAAAATACAAGAAAAACAGCAACATTTTCAAACTACAGATTTAAAAGCTATAACTTGTATATATTTGATATACACAACAGTAGTTTACAATAGCCTGACTCAAAATAGGCAATTTATCATCGCTTGTGAGTGGGCAGGACTTTCATAACTTGCTTGTGGCTCTGCCACTCGTGAGTTATGGTCCTGCCCTCACACTTGGAAGATCAATTGTATATATATATATTTTTTTTTAATTGTTTAACCAGGAGTGGCACACTGTTGAAAGCTTGTTTTACAGGTGCGACCTGGGAGCACAGGGAAGTTAAGTGACTTGCTCAGGGTCACACAGTATGCAAGTGGGGGCTGTGGGATTCAAACCCAGGTCTCAGATTTGCAGCTCAGAGCCTTAAACCACTACACTATACTGCCTCCCAGTCAGCCCTTTGCATATCCCCTATTTATCTCGTTATTTATCAGTGTGCACACACACACACACACACACACACACACACATTGTATAACTAGTTATTGCTTATTCTTATTTCATTAAGACCAAGATACAGGTTTTAAGAATTGTATTTCAGATTTGTCATGTCTCGCTGTTGCTTTGTGAGGCTATTGGTCAGGTCACCACTGTCAATAAGAACTTGTTTTCACTGGTTCCTACTGGTTAAATGAAGGCATGTTGTTTAAACACTTCATGGCGGAAAGATTATCAGTCTTACTTCTCTCAAGCCGTCGATGTTCTGGGTATACATTCTCAGCAAGAGACCCTTCTGTGTATCCGGACAAGTAATGAGCATAGTTGGGCCTGTAACTGCCTGGGTAGAGTTCTTTGGCCAGCGCGAAGAACGGCTTAGGGTTGTAGGTGAAATAGTCAATATCAAAGATGGCCTCGGGGTACGGGATGTCATAGTGCTGCAAGTTATCATACAAGCCCATGCCTGGTGTCCTGTTTCAAGGCAACAGAATGCAGGGAACGATTAATGAAACACATCAAACATTTTCCAAAACTTTGCCCCAATACACCCATACTTACGAATACAGAGATTCAAAGAATTAAGAAGTTGGGGAGGGGTTACCAGAACTGAAAATTTCACAGGCTGCAGTATTGCTAGTTTTAACACAACTAAAATGTTTCTTTAAATCTGAAAAAAAAAATAGCACGAGTTGAGCTGAAGATGCAGGGAAAAGGGTTTGGTGGTACTGGACTTGATAAAACTGCTTTGAAGACTACCTTTTGATAACTTGTGCTCTTGTCACATCACAACAAAGAAAAAAATATAACTCTTAGAGAATTGTCCTTTCTTTAAGGAATTTTGTTAATCCAATAAAGACAAAACAACAATGTTTTTAATCCCAAATTTTAAAGTGGAAATTTGATGTATGATAACTGCATCAGGTCACTTTTGAGGTCGGCCCTCAGTTCTGACACAATGCTTTCATGCTGACTGATGCCTTGCAAATACACTAGTCTGGAATCTTCAGCTAACCCTCCCCTCCCCTACTGACAATACCACCAATAAAACCATGCATATTTAGTAAGGCAGAGCTTTAAAAAAAAAAAAAAAAAAACTAAATGTGTTGTACCATTCAAACATTTGCCAGCCAGACTTTTCATGTCTTTGTTAACTAACGCGTTAATCAGTTTGAAGGCTGGGGATTGCTGGCTTTTTAAAGTCATGAGTGTAAAATGCTAATTCACAGCAAACATAAAATGGGCAGCAGGACACTAACACACCATTCAAGGGACACCACCACCCAAGTACTAATGGGGTAACGTGAAAGCTTCAAGTGTTTATTCTGGAAAGAAGAGGCTTTTTATCAGCAGCGAGATAAGCAGAGTTGGGTTTTTAAACCCTACCAAGTCAATATGAAAGCAAAACACAAAAAACAGATTTGATCTACAGCTCAATAAAATTTAAATTAGGTTAACCCTTCATTTAAAAAAGAAATCATGCTTTTGGTGAGCTGTGGTCCTCCACTTGTAGTTGTGCCTTGCACGGAATATTTTAAGTGCTCTCCAACTCCGTTTTAGTTTTATTATTATTTTAGTTGACTGGGAAAGGAACACAGTTTGACCTCAGTGTTGTTCTGCTGTTTGCCCCTTCCCCACCCACTCTTATATACTGTGCTCCCTGCCCTCTGTATTTTGCCATACCTTCAGAAATACCTATTCTGCACCGTACCTTATAAATCTGTTGGGGTTTGCTAGGTTAATGTTGTCTGTCTCTGACACTTGGGGGCCTTGACTGCATTTTTTTACATTTCTGCTTGCATCCTACTGCTCTGTGACCACTTCTGGGACTGATCTGTATGGGTTTTACTAACATACTAAAATGCCAGCAGAATAGGCCTAACGGTCTTTCGTGTCTGCTTGTTTGGTCAGTCCCCAACCTGGGTGCTGACCTTGCTGTCCCCCTCGCCTTCTCTGGCTTCTCCCTTCCCAGTTCCGGATATTCTTGCTGCATTGGATTTTGCTTCCAGAACCCTTCCCCTGTACCTGTCCCACCCCCTCTTGAACCCCTCCACTGTCTCTGCCTCCACCAGCCCCCTAGGCAGTGCATTCCATGGCTCCACCACCCTCTCAGTGAAGTAGCACCTCCTCCTTTCTCCCCTGAATCTTCCCCCCTCCAGCTTCCACCCATGCCCTCTAGTGGCCCCTTCCTCCTTCCTTCGAAGCACCCCGACTGTTCCTCCCCTATTTACCCTCTTCATGTACCTAAAGACCTCTATCATGTCCCCGGTCCTTCTCTCTTCCAATGTGTACATATTTAGCTCTTTGGGCCTCTCCTCATAGGTCCTGTCCCCAAGCCCCAAATCATTTTGGTTGCCCTCCCCTCTGGACCCTCTCCAGGAGGTTAATGTCCCGGCTTTAAGTGTGGCCTCCAAAACTGCACGCAGTACTCAAGGTGCCTCCAAGCAGTATACAGAGGGACATCACTTCCTTCTGGAGGTGATCCCGAGCGATGCATCCCAGCATCCTGTTGGCCTTGGCTGCTGCCTCCTACAAGTCTCAGAGTTGTTCATCTTGACATCCACCACCACCCCCAGGTCCTTCTCAGCCATCGAGACTTGTAGCATTCCCCCAGGGTGTACACATGGCCTGGGTTTCTGCCAGGTGGGTACCTTGCATTTCCCTGCATTGAACCTCAGTTTCCACTTTCTAGACCATCTTTCCAGAGCCTCCAGGTCCCCCTGTAGGGCCACCCTCCCCTCCTCCCCATCCACCACCGCCCCCAGTTTCGAGTCATCTGCAAAGAGACTCATCTCACTCCTGATTCCTGTCCTTATGTCAGATACGTAGGCATTGAACAGAAGGGGCCCAAGGACTGATCCCTGTGGGACCCCACTAATGACCCTCCTTGGGATGAGACTATCTCACCAACTACGACCCTCTGGGTCCGGGTCCGGAGCCAATTGGCTCATCCATCTGATCATCTGGTTTCCACCCCCATTTCTCCCAGCTTATCCAACAGGCCCACGTGGAGGAACAGAGTCAAATGCCTTGCTGAAGTCTAGAAAGAGGACATCCACTGGTCTACCCAGGTCCAAGGCACTTGTCACCCAGTCATAGAACTCACCAGGTTTGTCTGACACGATTTCCCGGATGAATCCATGCTGTCATCGTCCAGGCACCCTGACTTATCCAGGTCCCCCTAGCCTCTCCTTGACAATGCCCTCCATCACCTTGCCCACCACCGAGGTCAGGCTGACAGGCCTGTAGTTTCCTGCCACCTCCCTTGATCCCCCTGTGGATAGGCACTATATGCGCCACCTTCCAGTCTTGGGGCACCCACCCTGTCCTCAGAGAGATGGTGAAAGCTCTGCCAGGGTTTTGCAGACATCTGCAAGTTCCTTCAGCACTCTGAGATGTAATTTATCGGCCCCGATGCTTTCTCCATCTTAAGGGAGCTGAGGGCTCCTCACTCTCTCTGCTGTAATTTCCACTTCCGGTTGCCTTCTCCTGCTTAGCCTCCCCCACCTGCCAGTGATGCCTCCCCTCTCCCAGACCTGCCGATCGGTAAGGGTCCCCCCTCCTCAGTATCTCTGTCTCCTCCATGTATGATGCAGCACCCCATTTTCCCTGGTGAAAACTGAGAGGTAAGTACTCATTTAGTACCTCAGCCTGCTCCCCAGGTCTTGTGCCCATCTCTCCCTGATTTAATCCTGTTAATCTGCCCTTTCACCCTTCGTTTTTCCCAATGTATCTAAAGAACCCTTGTTCCCTCTCCCATTCCCTGGCCAGGTTCTGCTCCTTCCTTGCCTTTAGCCGCCTCACCACTCTAGTGGCCCTTCTAGCCATCAGCCTGTACTCCCTCGATCCCTTTCACCCTTGAGCACTTGAATTGCTTATAGGCTGCTTTCTTCCCAACCACCTCCTGGACCTCCTGGTCCACCAACAGGGTTTTTGGGCCCTACCGCATTTATGTCTTACTCTTGCACAGGTGCTGGTAGCATCCTGCACCCTCTCCTGATGATTTCCACCTACTATCAGCGTCCATGTCTGACCCAATCCCATCCAAATGCTCCTTAAGGATCCTTCCCATTTCCTTAAAATCTGCCCCCCTGAAGTCGGTTACTTCCGTCTTTGTGCAGCCTTCTACCCCTCCTAGGTCCAGGCAGAACCAGACCGTGGCATGGTCACTCCCCGCCAATGGGTCCCTTACCTCCAGGTCCCCAATCTGGTCACTGTCTGCCAGGACCACATCCAGTACCCGTGCCTCCCTGGTCGGTTCCCTCACCTGCTGAGTTAGGAACGCATCTAGAAAGACATCCAACAACCTCTGTTCCCTGGTCACAGAGGATGTCTAGTCTCCCAGTCTGTTCCTGGCATGCTTTAAGTCCCCAACACCACCACCGCTCTCTGCCCAGTCTGCAGTGTCTCCTAACATCTGCCACCAGACTGTCCTCCAGCTCCTCCGCCAGGGCAGGGGTCTATATACACACTCCTATTTCTCTCTTGCACCCCTTATCAAGGTGACCCAAATCGCCTCCACGGTTCCCTCCGCCTCCTCTACTCCCCTATGCCAATGCAGTTTTTGACTATCATTGCACCTCCTCCTCCCTCCTCCTCTGTCCTTCTTCCTGAACATAGTGTAACCTCCAGGTTCAGGTCCCAGTCATGTCTTGCAGTGGCCCAAGTCTCAGTGGCCCGCTGCCACATCCACTGCTCCTCAGTTAGCATCGCCTGGGCTCAGGCATTTTGTTGCCCAAGCTCCTGGCATTTAGCAGGACTACCTTCACCCTTTCCCTATAGTTCCATTTCCCCTGCTCATGTTCCCACGGGATTCTGTTTTCCCTGGTCTGCACTTTTGCCAGTCGGCTTTTTCCTGCAATCCTCCTGGTCCCAGGGGTGGAGACAGAGTCCCTCCTTATTGGCACCCCTTGACAGCCTTTTCTCCCATCCCACCCCACTTCACAAGTTTAAACCCCACTTTTCACCAATGAACCTCTATTTTCAACTTAAGGATTCCCTCCTCCAAATTGAGATGTAGTCTATCTCAGCATACAGCTCCTTATCCTCCCAGGTCTCCTCCAATCCCCATCAACCCATACCCTCTGGCCTCACACCACTCCCTGAGCCACTGGTTTATCTCCTAATTTTCCTTTTGTGTTCCCCACTAGCCCTTAGCACTGGCAGGATTTCTGAGAAGGAAACTGTGCATCCCTATGTCATGACAGACCCTGGTGAGCTCCCTGACTTCTTGCCTGCATCTCTAGCTCGCTATTTTCCCCAATGTCATTTTGTACCCAGGTGGACCAGTATGTCTGGGGAACCCCACAACTTTGCCAGTTGATATACCTCGTGGCTTAGCCCTGTGCACCGTTAGTCCAGGGGAAGCATCTTGTTCTAACTGGCCAGGCTTCTCCCTCCCTATCCCATTTGATACCCCTGATCATAGAATCTCTCAGCAGGAGCACTCTGACCACCTTTCCTCCATTCTCCCCCCATGTCCCTCATCCTTTCTACAGGCCCCTCCACCCAGCTGGCTCCGTGTTCCTCCCCTTTCTGGGTGCCACATGCCACCCCTCCTTATTTACCATGGCCACCCTCCCTCCAATCTATGCCTCCTCCTCCTGAGTATCCTTCTGTTCCTTTACCCCTACTGCTTGCAACTTTTATCACGCTTCCTGCATTACCTGCTCCAGTATCACTGTTATCCTTTTATACTTTGAAAAATTCACCATAGAAAAAGTTATGATATATTCCATCATATACCCACCCACTTAAGTGCCATATATGTGCCCAATAAACTTCCACCACTTAATTAACAACCACTGTAATAACACATTAACGTCCACCAAACACAAAAAAATCCTTATTATGAACTTGTTTACACATGTAAGCATCATCTTATTCATGTATGTAACAACCACCCTAAAAACCTCACAACCTCTCATAAATATGAACTCTGAATGTCAGGAGAAATACAAAAAAAAAAAAACTACCTGCAAAAAAACTATTCTAGCCAAAGCATCCTATCAATAATTCAACACCTCTCGTCAGCCTCACTCACAAAACAGCCATGTCCGTCGACTGCCCAGCTTTCTTATAGCCCTCCAGGCTGCTGCTACGCCATGCTGCGGATGCCGACTCACAGCCACTCTACAGCACACCACCACCGTGCTCCCAACCACAAAATCCATGCTGCTCCCAACTACTGCTCATGACCACACCCCACCCTCCCACCCCCACACCGGATCATGGATGCCATGCTGCTCTGTAGCACAATCCTAATTCTGAACCAAAGGACTAACCATTACCGACACGCTTTTACAAGCGGGCCTTATATTACAGGAAACACAGTAGTGCAAAAACAACTGATCCTATACCTCAAAAAAACACAGCAGGACAAAAAAACTTAGGGTGAAACAGAAACTATCATAAATACAATCTAAAAAACCAAAACATAATCATGTATTATATACAATAAATAATAAGTAAGTCTGCCAAAGGGAACTCTAGCATCTTTTTTTTTTTTGGGGGGGATAATTATCTATAATCCTACTTACTGACTCATGGGGTTTCTTGTGATAGTTAGCACCATCGGTAATATATTTCGCCCATACAACACACTTACCTTTCATTTATTCTCTATTTATCATTTGGACATAGAACACAGAGAACGATAGACCAGACAGTTTACTATGGAAAGAAAGGTCGTTTTAGCTAAATCTAAAGTCTAAAAAAATATTAAAAACAGTGTGATATACAGGGAATATATAATGGGTTACAGTGAAATAATACAGTTATCTCCACTAGTGAGTGGTAAGACCAATAATGCATCAGTGGGAAAGCCAAAAGTCAGTTATTTAGGTCTTACCACTCATGTGGAGATAAATATGTTATTTTACTGCAGCCTGTTACGTATTTAATACCTAGCACACTATTGTTAATGTTTTTATTACTGTTATAACAACTGGCCATCAATTCTTTCTATGGAGATGGCCAGTTATTATTTACCATAATAGCATTCACGCACACAGTGAAACTGAATGAGCGCAAGATACTCTCACTTTCAGTTTCTATGAAGCGCTACTGCCGAAATGCTTCTAACAATATTGCACTCTCCTGTCAGCAGAGAAGAGCTGTGATGAGCTACAACTATGACTTACATTAGTTACATAAAATTAGATCAGTGTGCGATCACAGAAGTAAAACTGGTCTATCGTCTGTCACCATCTGCTTTGAGCGGGGGGAGGTGGGTGTTCCTGTTTGTGGTCAGTGGAGCAGCACTGTGCAGGTAGGAGCCTGACAGGGAAGGTAATAAAAATAAAGAAATACAGTACTGGCTCTACAGTCAGATACAAAGAAAGTGAGGTTGGGACTGTTTGGGTGGGAGTTTTAAAATGATGGTGTATTAAATGTGTTAAATATAGTAGCCATGCTACCAAAAGGTGAAGGCACCATGCTACCTAAAGGTGAAAGAAAAAACTGATGCCCAGAAATTATAAAAAAATAAAGCATGGGGTGGGTGCGAATACTCAAATGTAACGCACACCCTGTGTGTGATGCTTTTATAAACCTCTCAAGCTTCACTCTTAGGGTTTGTAGCATCCCACACCTCGAGTGTACCTTAAATTCTCGTAAGGCACACCACCCCATGCGTTATTCTCTATTTACTTCAAAAACATCCTTTCTTTTCATTGTAAACTTACCATCTGGCTCATTGTAATCTGTGTTCTATTCCCATATTCTAAGTGGACATAACATGTTCTAAGTGAAAATAAAAATGTATTACAAAATAAGTAAACAATAAGATATGACAGGGTATGCATTGTGCAGATCTATCTGCAGGCAGAGTGCCTTCTGCCCGTGGAAGTGAGATTAGATCTGCACAACGCATAGCACTGGAGTGTCTTACTCAGCTTATAAAATGGTTCCCTGTATTTCACATGCATGAAAAAATTCAATGCAAGAGGTTTAAATATTAAAAAACTTAAATCTTGTACATGTCTTTCTAAAGCAGTTTATCAACCTTCTTGCATTTTATGGCCTTATTTTTGCTATGGGAATTTTGTCCTAAAGAGGCTTCTGTAGCTGTTAGTTTTTTTTTTGCAGTTTTGAAATGAGCACTACCTGAGAGTGCTGGCTGCACGTCTGCAGCATGAGAGATATTTGTAAACCAAGATTTTTATTTTTCCAAACAATGTTTGGGGGGAATAGGAGAGTAGAAGCAGAACACTGGGGCACACAGAAAACAGCAGAGAGAAAGGAAGCTAGAAGAAGTGTTGGCAAGTCGAGTTTATAAACTCATTTTAAGTTTCTGCAAAAAAGTGTCGCCAAATGGAGTTTGTAATTTTTTTTTTTAATTCTATCAGTCCCCCACCCCCACCCCGGGAGAAACGGAGGATGGCACTAAAGTACTGCAGGGAAGCGGCAACCTGAAGTGTGATCATTCAAAATGTGCAGAGCACAATGAACAAAAGCGGTTTGAAAAACACATCAGGGACTACAGTGACATCACCGCTCAAGATGGCAGCATAAGGGACAGCACTGCAACAAGTCTTCCTGAAAATCCCTCCTAAAGACCATTTTTTAAAGAGCAACTCTCTATTGTAATAGAAAGCTTAAAAACACTAGGGCTGGGATATTCAAAGGGGTTGCTCCACGCACAACCCACTGATGTGCCTCGCCGATATTCAAAGGGAACTTGTCTGCTAAACTGATGGCGCCTAGGGTGCACCATAGTAATGGCGCGGCGCAGGTGTGGGGGGCGTGCCCATGCATAAACGGGACATCCCGATTTTCAGCTCCGGGATGTGGGCGCGATATGCAGGCACAAACCCAGTCGAGAGGGGGGTACAAAGATGTGCCTGAAAAGAACAGGAGCAAGGACTGGCCACCTACAAGCCAGTCAGCCGCATTACTGGCCAAAATGGCAGCCGCCTGCTGTGGGTGGCCACCCAAATTCCCAAGGCACAGGTGTGGTAAACAGGTCTCCCCACACCGACCACAGGCTCAGTAAATAAAACAGAAGCCCTGGTGGCCCAGTGGACCTGCCCCCCCAGCCCGATCACGGGCATAACTACACATATCCTATCCCTGGTGGTCCAGTGGACTGACTCCCTGCCCGATCACGGGCAAAAATGAAGTATTCCATTCCCTAGTGGTCCAGTGGACCGAATCCAGCCCGATCGTGGGCTTTGTGCAATAATATGTATCCCTGGTGGTCCAGTGGACCCACTCCCAAGCCCAATCACGGGCACTGTAACTCTAACAATCCCTGGTGGTCAAGTGGTCATTCACATATTGGGACTGTGTAGTACAGTACAGTCTGCACGCCCACTGGCCCACGCTGTGGACCAATGAGCGTACAGCCGTACTGTACACTGTCAGTTGGCGGGCGGCTTGCAGGTGCGGGAGGCTGCCGCCCGCTGCTGACCGGGGAGCGGGGTGGGCGGGTGAGGAGGGGGGGTACTATGATGTCAAAACAAAGACACTGTGAGGGTAACAGGGGAGAGGCAATCATTTTCAAATGCTTTCTATACAGACTTTTTAGATGGACTACCAAGATGTGCTGTAAATCTTGGAAAGGAACACTGAAAATGAAAAAATGCATTCTCTAGTAAACTAACAGCTGAAATGCGTTTTTATGAAAGCACATGCTGAAGTACAAAGTTGCTCTTTAAAAAAAAAAAAAAAAACAGCTATCATATCTCTCAACCTCTCAGCATTAAAAATCATAGCACTGGCCTTCAAAAATCATAGCAAAGGGCAGAATGTGTAGCACTTTCTTGTTTTAAACAATAATATGTCAACAGATAGTGGGCCCCATATAGTTAGTGATAGGGAATGTTTCTATCAACTTAGTTCAATGATTTAATAGTTTGTGTGTCCAGAAATAGCTCTAACATTATGAAGAACATCAGTAAACCTATGTGGAGCAAGGGTAAATTTGAGTGTGAAAATTACAGCGCTATGTAGCAGTTGGAGTCCTGCTGCTAAAATGGATAAAGCCGGGACTGAAAACTAAGGATTACAGGTGGAGGATGGAGCAGGATTCAGAAGTGTGTGGCCCTGACAGTGCATTTTCCCAGGTCTCGGCAGTGTCCTCAAGGTCAGACCACCATGGGGCCACAACACAGCAAAAGAAGAAACCGCCACCAGCCAAACACCTAAACCACAAGCTGGACGTCCTAATATCGGAACCTGGGGATTTTCTGTAAAGAAGTTCGGAACACCACCACTGTCCTGAGAACAGACATTCAAAAGTTAGAGAAGCAGTCCAATGACCTCGAGGCACAGTTAACATTAATGGATCAGCAGGAGGATACTGCTAAATAAGACACCCTGCAGCTATATGGTGCAATACAAAGGACAGAGAAGCCTGATGATGCAGAGGGCCACAGTAAGCAAAACAACCTCCGGCTCTACAGAATACCAGAGGGGGCCGAAGGGCAGGAGATGATCTCATTTGTACAGAACTTCATACAGCAAGCCCTCACTTCCCCGTGGACTGCGCCCTAGAAGCTGAAAGGGCACATATGACTCTTGGCCCTAAGCAGCTGGTAGCGAACGGGCGCCCTCACTCCATCATTGCAAAATTCTTGAGGTACAGTAACAAGCAAGATCTCATTACTCAGGCATGGAAGGCTAAAGAAATCAACTACCAGAGCAAACTAGTTTCTTTGACAGTGACTACCCTACCACTCTGCAAGATAAATGATGGGCTTACTTCTCCCTCATGAAGGCTCTAGGGACCCAGGGACTTAAATGTCATACCTCCTATCCTGCATAAATGGTTATTCAATTTACAAAGAGACAGAGAGCAGTTGGCTCAGTGGACCAGGGGAAGGAGGAGCTCCAGCAAAGAAGAATCCCAACTCTGTAACGCCTGAAAGAACCTCCCATCTACGATAGCGGCAAAGATCTCTAGACAGGCCTAGCAATCAGTAGAGGCCAAAATGAAACAGTCAGCTCCAACCATAAGGCTGACAACACAGCACCCTAGGGAATCGCAAACCACCTCCAAGGGCACACCATCTACCACCTGACCGATGAGGCTCTGAAAGGACAGGCATAGTAAACTAATCCCGCATATCACCTCTGCACAGCCAGGTAAGCCAGGACCTTGTGTAGTGCCTCAGGGAAATTGGGGGCACCAAAGAAAACAGTGGAATTGGGGGCATCACAGAAAATAGGGGATCCTCAGGGACATGAGGGGTCAGACAGTTACTGAGACCCTGGCAGCTTAATGGGAAACCCCTGAAAAGCTTAGGGAACCCTCTGAATCACAGAACAGGCCCCTCTCCAGCAGACAGTTCTAGCAGTTTAAATTCAGACTTTTAAAAGAAAACCATTTTTGTTTTCCTTCCTTTGTTTTCCCTTCCCCCTGCTCAAGACCGACATCTAGTCAGCCAAGGCCAAACCAGTTGGGCCACATTCCTGTCCCAGCAGGGGAGAAAGAAGCCAGGCTGAGCCCTCTCAGCCAATCCATGTAGCCAGGGTAGATTCAAATTCGGAGACCTTTTTTTTTTTTTTTTTTTTTTAAGACACTGACCCAGCCTCAGGAGGCTGACCTCTGGATGAAGAAGCCAATCCCCTGGCAGGTAGCCAGGACCGCCCCAGCCTAGAGGAGGCTCTGCACAGGCTGGAGAGAGGAGAAAGAGTTTGACCAGGGAGGGTGAAGAACAGTATTGCAATGGATGTTGGCTTTCCTGTTAGAAGGTTGAAACAAATCCTCTGGGTCCCTTCTGTGCAACTCCCCCCAGAAGATCTCCAGTAGCAGCTTTGGTTTTCTGCAGAAATTTGCCGTCTAGTTGGGTCCCCAGTGCGGCGAGTCAGTCTATTTGACCGGGAAACAGATCCAGAGAACCTTTTATGCAGCAGTCTCCAGCAGAAGAGGCCTTATCACTCCTTTGTGGTTGTGCATTCCCCCGGGTACAGAAATCCTTGTTGAACTCCAGGGGCTCCTGCATACACTTCATCTAGGGTTCCTCCGGTGCCTCTTCTTCAACCCAGGAAGGGTCCCCGGGAAGCCCAGCATCACCTGCACCCATCTCCACCAACCTCCACCAACTCCAAGTGTTTGCCACGACACCCCAGGTTCGAGTTGACGGTCGTAAGTGGTAGCCTGCTGGTAGCTAGGGCCCACCAAAGTGAGTCAGGTTAGGGGCCGCCCTGGCTCTAACTTGAGGGACTTCAGTCATCCGCCAAACTCGGAGTCACATTGCCTATTCTCCTGCGTAGGCGTTGTCCCAAGATGGCAATAGTACTGGTGGCCTATACCAACGCCTCGCCAAGGACTGCCAGGCTCTGTGCCTCGTTCCCCAAGGTGGCGTAAGTATCAGTGGCCCATGCAAGAGGCCACATTAAGGGTCCCCACACTCTTGATTGTACTGTCCATAGGTAGCTCGTGTTTCAGTGATGCATCAAGAGGTCACACCGAAGATTGCTGGATTCTGAAGCCACAGGGGTGAGGTGATAAGGGTTCCAAGGACCTGCCCAGAGGTCGTCCAGTGGATCATTGCACCCAGTATCCTTTACTCGACTGGAGATCACCTGCCTGAGGTCAATGCAGCTGACAACTCCAGATAAGGGTTCTCTTCACCTACAACCCAGCGTCAACACCCATCCTTGACCAGGTGCTTCCCTTTCGACGTTGCCTCAGTGACACCAGGAGTTGCCTTCTTCCCAGTGCCAGGAGGCCTACAGTGCTTTACTCTGTTTCTGGTTCACTGGGGGATGCTCCATTTTATAGCCTGTATAGGAAGCGCTTCCTTAGGTTCACACTCAGCGGTCGGCCAACCAAAATACTAGAAACCCAAGCATGGTGCATAGGATTGCTACGTCCTTAGGACCTGAATAACCTGGACTTTGTATGACATTAGTGGGGCCAGTTTGTGGTCCCAGTAATCTTATTCATTCTTTTTCGTGTGCGATAGTGATACTGAATGCTAAATCTTTTCTGTGTGCTCCAACTGTTGCTAATAAACCTTGCATCTTGGCTGTAAAGTATGCCCCCAGACTCTCCTTCCAGATTTATCTGGCATCACCCTAAACTACAGGGGTATGAACCACCACAGCTCGTCCACCACATTTGTTCCCGCTCTTTTCCCTCCCTTGGGCTGCGTGGCATTCTTCCCCTTACTGTCCCATCCTGAGAAACTGGCTGGCACAGCTCCCCTGTAGCCTGGCTCTGCTTCCCTTGGGATGTTCTCATGGGGGAAGGGGGACGTATAATGTTTTGGCACTGAGGGGTGTCCGATCCTCTTTACAAGACTCCCTATAAAGAAAAAGAAGTAGTGTCTTGGAGAATATGGTGGGATATGGGGGGGGGCTGCTGTGCCTCTGGGGCCCTAGCTTGCTGCGGTGGTCAGAGGACCACAGCTCCAAATCCTCTCGCACCCAGCTCACAATACATGAACTAAGGCACCCACACTAGGCCACCATCCTCACCCACTGGCAACTCTGGGGGGGCATAGCCGCTCAGGGTGCAGCTTTAGAGACACACTGATCATGCTAGATCTAGCAGCCTCCAAATGTCTGGCGGGGCCCTGGGAAGGCACTAACCCCACATCATAGTACAGTCCCTGTTAGTGACTAAAGACCCCAATCACTTCAGACGAGCCCATGCAGGGACCAGCCCAGGAAAGGAGGGTGCTGGGGGCAGGAAGCCTGGGCAGTGGAAGGAGAGCCACTGCAGGGCTCGGGGTGGGGTGGGACCTGGCTGCCATACAGTTTTGACTATGCCTGTGAATCAGTAGCCCAGAACACGCTATTGCCACCAAGGGTGGATGTACTGGATTTTCGGACAGCATGCTTTTTTTTTTTTTTTTTTTTATTTACTTAGTTATTGAAAGCTTCAGAGATTACCTTTGAGCACAAGTCTCATTTACAAAGGTTCCACATCAAATACATAGTGACAAAAAACATTTTAAGTACAATAAGCAGTTCCAGAAGAAATGCAGTGCTTTGAAGGAGGCTCCATAGGAACTTGGACAGTAACCTGAAAGAGCGATCTGGGACAATGAGACAGGACTACTTCAACAGTACTTTGGGGGCACTGTCTTTGATTGCTGTCTTTGAACACAAAATAACTGCTAATACGGATAGACCTTAAAGTGGGTCATTCTGTAAAATGACATGGGGCAGAGGAAGGGAATCAGCACCTCGTAACTGGAGAACCTGCAAGGATGATTTATGGGGCATAAAGGGAGGAGGACATGGCAATAAAATGTTAAATATGTGGCAGGGTGATCACAGCATAAAACATAGCCTTCAGATATGTCTCCCTTCATTTTGGCGTTAAATCCACTCATGTTTTGAGTACCCACCATACCAGGCACTGGGAGCAGGGAGACTTGACGAGCAGCTGATGAACATCAAATCCCTATTACCCTATCCACACAGTAGTGATGAGCAGCTGGTGAATGTCAAATCCCTATTACCCTACCTACACAATAGTGACAAGCAGCTGGTGAACATCGCATCCCTATTACCCTTCCCACACAGTACTGACGAGCAGTTGGTGATGGTCGAATCCCTATTACTGTTCCCACATAGTGGTTATGAGCAGCTGGGTCAGTATCAAATCCCCATTATACTACCTACATAACTGTGAAGAGCAGTTGGTGAGCCTCAAATCCCTACTACCCAACACACATAGTAGTTATGAGCAGTTGGTGAGCGTCTAATCCCTATTACCATACCCACATCGTTGTCATACTTTGGGGCTGTCCCTAATTGGGAACAGTATCCCCAGCCACAGAAACACTGCAGCGAAAGGCTCACACTCAAGCCTCAACGTTGGAGGCCACAGTTCTGCATCAAACTTACAGAGTGCTTGATGGTTAATGTTCTACCAACTGTTGTGTTACATGTTTTGTTTTATTTGCACACTGTTGCAGTAAGTACTACCAGAGGTCCACACAAATATATGAAAAATGCTGGCAGAAAATGTCCCAAAGGTCCAGCTTGTCTGCTCATAATGCGGGTCTCTCTGTGTTTACTGAGGGAGTCCGACCCCCCCCCCGTTAAAAATTTCCCCCACTGCTGATAGGATCCCCCCATGTATCTACTGTTAATTGCCCCCCCCCTCTTAAAGCTATTCCCTGTCTTTAGGGTACCACCTCATCTGGCAGCTCATTCCACATAGCCTCCATCCTCTCAGTGAAAAAGTGCCTCCTCATTTCGCTCCTGAATCATCCTCCCACCAGCTTTAGGCAGTGTCCTCTAGTGGTTTTGTTACTGCTAAGGCTGAAGAGACCCTCAGAGCTCACCTTCTTTATACCATGGAGGTATTTAAATGTTTCAGAGTCTCTCTTCATACGTCCTACCCTGCTGACCCCGAATCATTTTAGCTGCCCCCCTCTGAACCGTTTCCAGAAGACTGATCTCTTTTCTTGGGTACAGGCACCAGTACTGCACACTGTACTCCAAGTGTGGACGCAGCAGGGATCAGTACAGTGACAGAATGAACTCCGCCTTCCTACTACAGTAGTTATTCCACTGGCTTATGCAGCCCAACATTCTATTTGCTTTGACTGCTGCCTTCCTGCACTGCAGTGTGTTTCAGGACACTTGTGATGATCACCCCCCGATCGTTCTCCTCTTATGACTTGGTAACCTGCATACCACCTAGACAATATTCTATCTTTGGGTTTTTAAACCCCAAGTGCATTACTTTGCACTTCTTGGCATTGAATCCCAGCTGCCAAATACCTGACCACCTCTCAAGCCTGGCTAGATCCTCCCCGAGATCCTGTATTCTGCTTCTCTGTGTCCACCCTTCCACAGAGTTTGGTGTCATCTGCAAACATGCAGCTTTTCCCCTTTACTCCATCTGCTGTGTCACTAATAAATATATTAAATGGCACCAGAACAAACACTGAACCCTGTGGGACTATGTGAACATATCAGGAACAGAGAAGGGGGAGAAGAAAAAATTACTCACCTTAGTAATGTTGTTTCTGCTAATGGAGTCTTGCTGTATTCTGACATATGCAGTTAGGTCCTGCCTTTAAACTGCCCCGGAGAACAAAGAGTTAAACTTTTCATGGCTAGCATGGAACGTTCACTGCGAGCTTGGTTGAAGCCTGTGTCTACTGTTGTTTAAACTCCAACCGCCAGATCTTTACGAGCAATACTCACTAGAAGTTCTGTGTGGAAACTGTAAAACAAACTAGCCAACTGGCAACTATATTTATATAAAAGGGTTTTTTGGTTTCAAAGCAAAGACTCAAGTCAGGAAACCCAAAAAACAAAACACACCACAAAACACAACTCTCGCCCAAAATAAGGAGGGTGAAAAAGGGACACCTCTAGGGTGCCAACACTGCTCCTGCCCACCCACATCCCAGAAACTAGGTTCTGAGAGGGGAGGCAGTGGGGGAGGTCAGAATACAGCAAGACTCCATTAGAAGAAACAACATTACTAAGGTGAGTAATTTTTTCTTCAAACAACATGAAGTCTTGCTGTATTCTGACATATTCGGACTACCAAGCAGTACCTCCATGGAGGAAGCATCACTCCTAGCCTGGATATCCAGAGAGTAATGCTTGGTGAATGTATGGACTGTTTTCCAGGTGGCTGCTTGACAGATTTCCAAGATAGGAATATCCCTGGCAGCAGCCAGGGAAGCAGCTGTACCTCTAGTAGAGTGAGCCCTCAGGCCTGAGGGTGGGGTTCTACCTAGTTGTTCATAGCAGAATTGTATACAAGAAACAATCCACCTGGCAACAGATCTCTTAGTGGCAGGTTTGCCCTTACCAATCTCTCCATACGTGAGGAACAACCGGAGGGACTCAAACCAGTGACCATTGGTGCACTCTATGTAGTAGCTGAGGGCCCTTTTAACATCTAAGCTGTGCAGCCTCCTCTCTCCAGAGGAGGAATGGTCAGTGAAGAAAACAGGGAGCGGCATAGACTGGTTGAGGTGGAAATCTGAAACCACTTTAGGCAAAAACTTCCTCTTAGTTCTTAGAACCACCTTATCTCTATGGAAAGAGATGAAATCTGGTTCCACTGACAGGGCTTGCAATTCACTGATACGCCTGGCAGAGGTAATGGCCACCAAAAACACAGTTTTTCAAGTCAAGTACTTAAGCTCTGCAGAGGACAAAGGCTCAAAGGGGGGTTGCATAAGCTGAGCAATGCAAACATTAAGGTCCCAAGCAGGAGCAGGGTCCCTAAAAGGGGGATTGGTGTGCAGCAATCCCTAGAAGAACTTACAAAACACAGGATGGGCTGACAGAGAAGGCTCGCCTACTGACAGGAAAGCAGAAACAGCTGCCAAATGCACTTTAAGTGTAGCTGGCCTAAGGCCTAGGCCATTGAGATAGACCATATAGTCCAGAACCGTAGGCAACCCAGCAGAATCTGGAGAAATATTCTTCTTAGAACACCAAATAGTGAACCTTTTCCATTTGGAATTGCAAGTCTTTCTGGCGGAAGGCTTTCGAGAAGCCTTAAGGATATCCAGAACCCCTTGGGAAAGATGCAGGTCAGCAAACTCTAACTCTTCAAGAGCCATGCCTTGACATTGAGACCCCGAAGGTTCGGGTACCAAATCTTCCCCTGAGAGGATGTCAACAGGTTGTAATTCCTGGGAAGACACAGGGGAAGGTGGACTGCTAAGGACAGCAACAGGGAGTACCAGGGCTGTCTGGCCCAGTCTGAAGCAATCAGAATCACTTTGCATGGTTGTGACCTTATCTTGACTAACACTTTGAGCAGGAGAGAGAAGGGGGGAAAAGCATACAGAAATTTCCCTTCCCAATTCAGAATCAGAGCATCCAGGGGGACTGAGCCCAAGACTGGGGGTCTGCAACAAAAGAGAGGAAGTTGGTGATTGCCTGGGGCTGCAAAAAGTCTATCTGTGGAGTGCCCCATGTCGAGAAAATCACTTTCAAAACTAGGGGATCTAGGGTCCATTCGTGATGGCCCTGGGATATTCTGCTCAGTGCATCTGTTAGAACATTGTCCTTCCCTGGGAGGTGAACTGCTATCAGAGAGGTTTGCAGGGAATAGGCCAGGGACCACAACTTCATTGCTTCTGTGCACAAGGCCGTAGACAGAGTGCCTCCCTGCTTGCTGATGTACCACATGGTGGTGGTGTTGTCTGTTCTGACCTGGACCACCTTGTTCTGTACAGATTTGGAAAAGGCTTGCAGTGTCAGAAACACTGCTCTGAGTTCCAAGAGATTGATGTGAAGCAAAGATTCCTGAGGTGACCACAGCCCTTGGGTGGTAAGATCCCAAGATGGGCTCCCCAGCCCAGCAGGGAAGCATCGGTAGTGAGTATCACTGAATGAGACTGACTGACAAAAGGAACTCCTTGTTTCAGACTGTCCTGATCCTGCCACCATTGCAAAGCCTGGATCAGGGTTCGAGTCACTGGGACTAGTTTGGTAAGGGAATCCCTTCTTTGGGACCAGAAGGCTTTTAAGTGGAACTGAATGTCCCTCATCTGGAATCTTGCTCCCTGGACCACTGCTGTGGAAGCTGTCATGTGGTCCAGAAGCTGAAGGAAATGCCTTGCTGGATGAGACACCTGTAAGGTGAATGAAGAGGCCAGTTCCATAAGGGTCCTTTCCCTGTCCAGGGGAAGGAAGGATCTTGCCCTTATTGTATCCAGCTCCGCCCCTATGAAGATGAAGAGCTGTACTGGCTCAAGAACTGACTTTGGAAGGCTGAGAAGGAATCCTAAGGAAGTGAGCACTTGCTGAGTTATTTGCAAATGTGACTTGACTTGGTCTGGAGACTGACCTACTATGAGCCAGTCGTCCAAGTATGGGAAGATGGAGATCTTTTTTCTCCTTAGGAAAGCAACCACTACCGTCAGGCACTTTGTGAAAACCCTTGGGGCTGATGTTAGGCCAAAGGGCATTGCTCTGAATTGATAGTGGCCTGAGGGCAACTCGAACGTGAGGTACTTTCTGTGGGAGCACCTGATGGGAATGTGAAAATAGGCATCTTTGAGGTCCAGGGAGGCTAGCCAGTCCCCTGGCCTTAGAGAGGGAAGGATTATTCCCAGAGTCACCATTTTGAACTTTGGTTTTAAAAGGTGTTTGTTCAGATATCTTAGGTCCAGGATGGGCCGCCATTCTCCTGTCTTTTTGGGGGTTAGGAAGTACCTGGAGTACAATCCTTTGCCCTTGTGTAGGGTGGGAACCCTCTCTATAGCTCTGAGAGCTAGGAGGGAAGAAACCTCTGCCTCTAAGGCAAGGGTCTCTGATGGATTTGCAGGTGGAAAGGATCTGGTTCTCATCTTGGGAAATTTTTGAAGCTAAGACCAGTCCCTGGCTTACTACTTCAGGACCCACTTGTCTGATGTCAGAGACTTCCAGTCCTGGACAAAGTAAGCCAGCCTGCCCCTACTGTATTGGAGAATCGGCCCGGCAGACCCATCAGGGTGTCTGCTTGGCAGGGCTTTAGGCTGAGGGGTGGATGCAGGCCTGCTCATCCCCTGTCTGCCTCTCCCTCTAAAGAACCCCCTCTGAAAATAAGAAGAGGAGGCCTGAGCTTGGTAAAAAGGCCTTTGGAAAGGCCTGCCCCGGCCCCTGGACTGCTGCCTTTGAGGAGTGACTTGCCTTTCTTTGGCCTGAGCACTCCTGTAAGTGGTCCTGTACTCGTCCATCTTTTTCATGTAGTTCTCTGTCTGCTCCCCAAACAGAGAATTACCAATAACAGGGAAATTCATGGCCTTAGCCTGGGTATCCTGTGATAGGCTAGTACATCTGAGCCAAGCCGTCCTCCGAAGAGCCACAGATGTAGCCATGACTCTTGATGAAACATCATTGTAGTCCACAGCAGCATGAAATTGCACTTTGGATGCCTCAATCCCATCTGCAGCCACCTGCTCCAGCTCCTTGGCAAGCTGGTCAGGGGCCTGTTTAGCCAGAGCCAGCACAGTGTCCCACCTGGACTTCTGGTATCTAGCTGTGTAGGCCATATAGTTAGCCTGCCTGAGTCCCAAAGATGCTGCCATGTACTGTTTCTTTGCCATGGCATCAATCCTCCTAGAGTCCTTATCTGGGGGGGTGTGATGCCAAGGGGATATTTACCTTATCACAGGCAGTAGCCTGCACTACCCCAACATGGCTGCATTGCTGGGAAAGGAATTCTGTGTCTGAGCCTGAAAGAGGATACCTCTTGTCCATTCGTCTGTCCACAGGAGGTATGGAATTAGGAGTCTTAAGAATTTTATGTGTCTGTTTCCCAAAGGATTTGTGGAGGGGGAATAGATAGTCTCCTCAACTCTGGGATGCCCATCATTTCAACAAAATCAGGCTCCTCCTGATCCTCTACTGCTTCTTTCATAGGAAGCTGGAGGGTTTCAGCCACTTTTTTGTAAAACATAAAGTGAGAAGGGGACTCAGAAAGCCTAGGAGGAAAAACACCTGAAGGTCTGTCTGGGGAGATGTCCGGGTCAATAGGCACATCCAGACTTTCATAATCACCATCATCATCCTCATACTCTCCCTCCTCCTCATCTGGTTCATAAAATTCTTCCAAGGTGTAATGCAGAACCGGAGGAACCGACCGAACCGAACCCCTGCCAGATGGTGCCGGTTTTGCCGGAACCGAAGTAAGCGATTGCACTATTCTTATCACCTTGGCTATCTCATCGGCAGTCGGAGTATGAATTTCTGGGTCCGAACCAGACGATTTATCTTTCCTTTTTCTTTTTACCAGAACCAACTCCTCAGAATCGCCCCGGTCAGAGGGCACTCCTTCTGGTTTGGTCGGAACCGAACCGGGCTGGCCATCAGAGTCAGCAGACTTCTCGACCTCCCTTTCCCTCAGTCTACCTAATCTCTTTTCCAGGGTAGCTTTGGGAAAATTCTTACAAATTTGGCAGTCTGAATCGAGGTGGTCAAACCCCAGACAATAAACACAGGTGGTGTGGGGATCAGCCTTAGCAAAGACTTCCCCACACACACCGCAGTGTTAAAACCCAGTGGGCCCAGTTTTTTTCTTGGGTTTCTCAGACATGGCCAATCCTAATAAAACTTACCCTTTTTTCGGCAGTTCACCAGGCAAGATTCCCCTATCGGTTCCTGACCGTGTCACGGGTCTTGGAAAAAAACGTAATAAAATCCTTTTTTTAGAACCGATACGGACCGGTTACTACACTCTAAAAATATACACAAACTTTTTTACCTGAAACTGATCGGTTCAGCCGAACTGATCCACAATTTACAAGTTCCACACAGAAACTATAAAGAAAATCTATCTAGTACTCACGGTACCACAGACAAAGACTTAAACTGACAGATCGGTAGCAGCAATTCGGTAGAAACCGAGCGAAAAAAAATGACACTTTAACCGACTTTTTTGAACCGAGCAAAGGAGAAATCTCCGGAGCGACTGTTCAGTGAGGCGGAGTAAAGAATTTGCCGGTTGGAGTTTAAACAGCAGCAGACAGGGGCTTCAACTGAGCTCGCGGAGAAAATTCCATGCTGGCCATGGAAAGTTTAACTCTGTTCTCTGGGGCAGTTGAAAGGCAGGACCTAACTGCATATGTCAGAATACAGCAAGACTTCATGTTGTTTGAAGAGGAGAGGGGGAACACATTTGGGAGACATACAGACTTTGCAGTATCTAAAGCAGCTACCTTATGGTATTCTCTGAAGGTTAATGGGTTAAATAACCCAGTGAAGTGAGCCAGAGAATTAGCCAGGATTAAAAAAGTGTGCCCTGATATAGTGTATCTATAAGAAATGCACCTTATAGCAGCAGAACAAGCTAAATTGGGGACATTTGGTTATAAATCAGTTTACAGCTCCGAGCTGCTGATGGGGAGGCATAGGAGGGTGGCCATAATATTACCAGATCACACACCGTTCCAGGAAAAGAAGGTGGTTAGGGACGCAGATGGGCCGCTTCATAATGGTACAGGGTACACTATGATACAGAGGTAACCCCTAGCCAGTGCTGGGATGCTACCCGGAGACCTGGGTTTGCATGCAATCCTATTCCCCAGAATCTCAAACTAGGCCAGTGTGGGTGGCGGGGGGTCGCAAGGTGTGTTGTGAAGAGGAGCCACTTTGTCCCCAGGGAGGGTAGGCTCAGGCCACCAACATTCACCCACCAGTGACCAAAGGGCAGCATCGGCATCCCACACTCCCAACCAGGAGAAGGGTGCAGCCCCAAATCCCCTTCTGCCAGAAAGTACAGCTACATAAGAACTTACCGTAACAGTAGATCCTCGAGAGCTCTTGCAGCAGGTAACACCTTTAGGACTGACGCCGGCAGGTGCCAGGACTCCACGGAAATTTTCTAGCTAGCAATACCCAGTGGGGGACCGCCCCCCTACGTCGACCCACCCCCGACGTCACGTATGGTATAAAAGGGGCAGTCTCCCAGCCCATCCCCAGTGCTATCGCTGGAGACCAGCTAAAGAGGAAGAGAGGAGAACTGAGGAATGAAGGTATCTGAGATGGAGAGGAACTCACCAGGGGGAAGGAGGATGGAAAAATAGTACCTGCTGCAAGAGCTCCTCTCAAAGATCTACTGTTATGGGAAGTTCTTCTGTAATTGTACTATCTTCAAGATTCACTCTTGCAGCAGGTAACACCTTTAGGAGAGTCCCAAGCAGTAGAGGGGAAATCCTAGGCTGAAGGGTGGAGGTAGACGTCTCCTCAGATAAACTAGGACTGGAGGCCGTAGAGGACAGTAAGTTTGAAACCAGTCCTATGGCAAGAAGCTATGTCCAGACTGTAATGCTTCACAAAGGTGTGGACAGAGCTCCAAGTGGCAGCCGCACATATGTCCACGGCAGACACATTTTTCAGGAAGGCGAAGGAAGCTACCATGCCCGTGGTGGAGTGACCCTTTACTGAGCCTGGTAAGGGTTTGTTGTACTTGTTGTAGCAGAACACAATGCAGTTAACCAACCATTTAGATAAGCACTGCTTAGAAAATGGAGCCCCTATAATGGCGGGCGCAAGACACAAACAACTGATCAGATTTGCGAAGAGCACGGGTATGATCCAAATAAAAATGGAGTACCCTGTGTGTAACAAGGCATCCCCCCTTGGTTTGAGTACTCTGGGTAGTATACTGGCAGGTGGATATCTTGATTTGAGGTAAACTCTGAGACCACCTTTGGCAGAAACTTAGGATTAATCCTCAAGGACACCCTGTCCTTGTGAAAAACCAAATAAGGCAATTACACATCAGGGCCTGAAGCTCAGAAAGGAAAAGGAACATTGTTTAACCAGGAGCTGCACACTAAGCTTGTTTCCAGATGCAACCTAAGAGCACAAGGAAGTTAAGTGACTTGCTCAAGATCACACAGTATGCACCTAGGCGGCTGCGGGATTCAAACCCAGGTCTCCTGATCTGCAGCTCAGAGCATTAACCCACTGCGCTATACTGCCTCCAATCTTCCAGCAGAAGTAATGGCAACTAAAAATAAAGCTTTCCATGACAAGAAAGCATAGCTCGCAGCTTGTGGCATGCTCAAAGGGAGGCAGAGTGAGCTTTTCTAAAACAAACAAAAGGTCAGAAGGCGGGACTGGGTCCCGGATGGGAGACTTCGATGAAGAATGCCCCGCAAAAAAGTGCGGGAAATGTCCAGCTGGGCAATGTACTTGCCCTCAACAGGCAAATGGTATGCGGAAATAGCAGACAGGTTCACCTGTAACGAAGAGTAGCTAAGTCCTGCATCTGACACAGAGATGAGGTACTCCAGTACCGAATTGGCTGGGCAAATGAAAGGATCTAAGCTCCTTGCAGTGGCCCAGACACAGAACCTCTTCCATTTCATGGAGTAGGTCACCCTAGTGGAGGGTTTTCTGGCTGCCACTAGGACATCTGCTACCCTCAGGGGAGACCTTGAATCTGGAAATAGCTAGGTCTGCAGGAGCCATGCATGAAGATGCAGAGTTCTGAGATCCGGATGTAGCAGTGAGCCCTGCTCCTGGGAGAGCAAGTCTGACTTGAGGGGCAGGGACACCGGGGGTTCCACAGCTAGTTATTGCAACAGTGGGAACTAAATCTGATGAGGTCAGAACAGAGCCACCAGGATCATTTCTGCTCCCTCCAACTGCAACTTGATGAGTACCCGCTGCAGAAGGGGAAAGGGAGGGAATGCATAAAGAAACCTCCCTGCCAAGAAGAGGGATAACACGTCTTGCCAGAAAGCACCAGGCGCTGGATCTAGCAAGCAAAAATTGGGCAGTTTTGCACTGGATGTGGAGGCAAATAAAAAGAGTTCTGGACGACCCCATCTGGCGAAAAGATCTTCCGCCACTGTGGAGAGTAGCTCCCACTGCCACTGTGGAGAGTAGCTCCCACTCGTGCACCCTGGATCGAGTCCAGCTGAGACTGTCAGCCAGGGGTGTGAATGCCTGGAGCATTGAACCTCTGCGGTTCCAGTGGGATCTATCGCCCAAGACCACACTTGCATGGCCTCCCTGCAAAGAGGCTAAGAGTGTGTCACCCCCTGCTTGTTAATATAGAATACCAACAACACACTGTCTGTCTGTATCAGCAGGGGACCAGTCAGGACGACTGTCTGGAAGGCTTGTAGGGCATACAGAACTGCCCTCATCTCCAGAATGTTGATGTGGAGATGAAGCTTGTGCTGAGCCCAGGACCTCTGAGTCTGGTGAGTGCCCAGGTGTGCTCCTCAACCCGGGCCTGATGCGTCTGTGGTCAGTATCTGGGTGGGAGATTCTCTCCGGAAGTGAACCCCTTGAGAGGTTGCGAGGATCCTGCCACCAAGCTAGCGACTGCTTGGTGGTTGGATCCACCAAGCAGTCCTTGATACCAGGACCGGTTGGGTCCAGGTTGTCTGACCTCTGATCCTATTGAACTCAAAGGTTCCACTGGATCACGCTCATGAAAAGCCAGGCCATAGGGACTGTGGCAATAGCCACTGCCATATGGCCCAATAGCAGTAGTACGTTCCTTGTCACAACTTGACGAGCCAAAAGCAGCTGTCGTGCGTGGGACTGGAGGCATTCCACCCTGTCCTGGAAAAGGAAGGCCTTGCCTTATGCCGTGTCCAGTACGGCCCCTATATACTGAAGCTGTTCACTTGGCCAGAGGCAGGACTTGGTGAAGTTTAGTGTAACTCCAAGGTCCTGAAAGAGGGAGAATGTGTCCCGGAGGGTTTCTGTAAGCTGGTCCTGAGAGGGAGCGGTCAGAAGCCAATCGTTGAAGCAGGGGAAGACATAATGCCCCTGCTTCCTAAGACTTGCTGCTACCATGGCTAGGCACTTGGTAAACACCCTTGGTGCCAAAGGACAGGCTGAAGGGCAGTGCCTTGAACTGATAATGGCGGCCATGAAAGGGGAAGCGCAGGCACCTCCTGTGTGGTTGAAAAATCAGAATGTGGAGGTACGCATCCTGCATATCCAAGGAGCACAGCCAGTCTCCTTGATGTAACAGGGGCAGGAGAACTATTAGGGTGACCATCCTGAATTTTTTGTACTGTATGTACTGGTTCAGATGGCTTAGGTTCAAGATGGGACAAAGATCCCCTGTGTCTTTTTGGCACAAGGAAGAAGTGGGAGTAGAAATCTGTCCCTCTTTGCTCCAGGGGCACTGACTCGATGACCCTCTTCTGAAGGAGAGTCTGGATTTCTTGTGCTATGAGGGCACTGTGGGTCTGAGAGTACTGACACGGTATGGGAGGGTTGTCTGGAGGTGTCTCTGTAAACTCAAGAGTATGCCCTCTCTCGATGAGCTGCAGGACCCAGTAGTCAGATGTTATCAGATGCCACCCTTCGGTGTGCAAAGAGAACTGACCCCCCACCGCTTCCCTTGTGGACTCTGCTGAAGAAGGAGGGTCAGGCAGTGAGTCAGGCTGAGGAGCCTGGGAGTGGGACTGCAGGCTGAGAGGTTCTAGGGGCCCGAGGGTCTGAACCTCTGGTAGCAGGGGTAGTGGTCTTGCGCTTGAAACCAGCCCATTGCTTCTGCTGCTGGCCTCGAAACTGCTGTCTTCCAGGCTACCAAAGGGCTGCTTAGAGTCTGTTTAGACTTGTACATGGTTTGTACATCTAACTGCTTTCCCTGCCTCCTGCAAACGGGTAATGATAGCTTGGGTATCTTCCCCGAACAAGACTGGCCTTCTGAAGGGGACATCCATAACCTTAGACTACACATCCTGGGCGAACCCAGAGACCCTCTGCCAACAGTAACAGTGGATACAGACCACGGAGGCCATAGCTTTGCCTGCTGAATCCATGGTGTCATAGAAAGTCCACAAGACGTGGCTGCCTATGTCCAAACCGGACTTCATAATTGCCATGAGTTCCGTCCTACCAGGTGAATCTGGCATGGCCTGAATGCGCTCCAATGCCTTATCCCACAGGGCATTCTGGTACTGTACCATGTGGGCAATTAAGTTTTGTGATCTGATGGCACAGATTGCAGAGGAAAAGACCTTCCTGGCCAGGTGGTCAAACTGCTTAGTGTCCTTATCTGGGGGTTGTGTGCTGAGATGCTGCGGACGTCTGGACCCGTCATGGGCGGCATTCAGTACCACAGAGTCTGCCTCCATTTGTTACCCATAGAAGGGGTCATCCTGTGGGATGGTGGACAATCGGTCTGACTTTTTGTAAACTGCCGAAGTTGAAAACAGGCTTTTCTATGCCAGTTTGTTGGCGTCCTTGTATGAGTCTACCATAGTGGGGACAACAATGGGGAGGGCATCCTTCTTTTGAAGAAATGCCGCTAACCTCTTTCTTTCCAGGTCGAGGCCTTCAGAGTCCCAGCCATTTAATTGCTGGATATGACAATTCACATCCATGAAGGATGGATCATCCGACGGGGCGCGCAGAGTGTCCTTCCTGACATCTGGGTCAGATGGAGGGTCTGAATCTCCACTGCTGGAAGAGGAATAGGAGTCAAGCTCAGAGTCCTCTGAGTCAGGGGAGGGAGAGGGTGACCTCGGTGATCTCCTGGGATGATTCTTTGGGGAAGGAAGGTCCTTGTCTGGCATTGGCTTCCTAGCAGGCGGAGTGGGGGTGGTGGCCAGAGGGCTCATTTGGAGAAGGTTCTTGGGGTACTGGCAGAACCGGAGCTGAGGGGGGCCTGTTTATCTTTGAAGGTGGCCCACCAGGCTGAAAAAAGTTCATTCAGCCCGTGTGGTGGGTTTTGAGGCAGATCTGGAGTATCTGGCATTGGGGGGGGCAGCCTTGGATGGCCTCAGTGTCAGGTTGTCCGGTTGGGGTATCTCTGGCAGCAGAGTAGCTGGATCCCCATCATCTGGCACTGGAAGTCCAGGTGTACCCTCCAGTGCCAGAGGTATCTGATCCGACATCAGACTATCACACGTCAGGTCCTCGGGTGTTGGCCTATGAGGGACGCCAGGGTTTGCTGGCACCTGAGGCAATACTGGGTTTTCCTGAGGTGGCACAGTGGGGCCGGCATTGAGGCGACCAGTGTAGGCAACGGACACCTGGTGGATTCGCCTGCGGGGGAGGCGTATCTCTTGAAAGGGACGTACGCTCATTGCTTCCGGGGGAAGACGGCAACTGTCCTGGGTGCCGCTTACCAGCATCAGCACCTGACGTCAGAGTGGACTCCATGGACACCCTGGCCGGGAGAGCGACAGACAGCGGCCTGCTGCCTGAAGAAACTCCAGCCGAGCCACTAGACTCAGAGCCCCCAGGGGTTACGGGCTTACATTTGAGCAGCTGGGAGGTGTGGGAGGATTTCCCATGCCCCGAAAAGCCTTCTCCCATGACTGTAAGAAGGGAGGGAGGGAGGCTTGGAAACCGGGAGACCGGAGGCAAGTCCAGAGGAGGAGGGGGTCACTGACTTGGTCGGGGACCAAGGACAGCCTTCTGCTCAGGATTTCTCCTTGTCTCAGTGCTTGTGTTTGCTACTTGAGTTCTTCTCTTTGTGAGAAGTTGAAGAAGGAGAGGAAGAAGAGCTCTTGTGGTGGAGCTCCTTCTCCATGGCAGATATCTGCTTTCTTGTGGTGGAGTTCCTTCTCCATGGCAGATATCTGCTTTCTTGTGGTGGAGCTCCTTCTCCATGGCAGACATCTGCTTTTTCAAAAGGAAAGCTTTAAGGGTCTTCTGGCACCAGAACCTCGTGCGCCGATTGAAGTCGCGACAGTGCTGGTAGGCCTCGATGTTGTCGTCCGGACCCAGGCAGAACAAGTAGGTCGAGTGGCCATCCTTATGCAGGATCTGCTTGCCACACATGCACTTTTAAGGGTGCCTCTCGATCGACAACATTGGAGAGGAAGACATGCACAATCTGTTGAAGAAATTGGAAGACAATAAAATAAAAGAGAGCATAGAAACACGGTCAAAATGGCGGTCGAAAAGCTGAAGGTGTCAGCAGAGGTCCGACTAGCGTGATCAATGGCTGGAAAATAACGAGAGATGGGCTAGGGGACCGCCCCTTTTATACCATACATGACTTTGTGGGCGGGCCGACGTATGAGGCGGTCCCCCGCTGGCTACTGTTAGCTAGAAAGTTTCTGTGGGGTCCTGGAGCCTACCAGCTTTAGTCCTAAAGGTGTTAACTGCTGCATGAGTTAATCTCAAAGTAAGATCTGCCTGTACCCCGTAGAAGCAATTGTGCACCAAAACTGGGTCAACCAACTCACCCACTCCAGAGAAGACAGTTGTGGATTGCTCATCCTACCTTCCGTCACCCCATAGCACTGCTGTTTACCCACTAGGCCTGCGAGCATTAGTATTTTTTTATCACAATGCACTGGTCAAAAACACATGCTCACTTTCAGACAATGACTGGTCCTACAGACACCTGACAGCCTGTCCTATAAAGGAATTTGCATACTTCTACACAAAATGCTGTGCATTCTGTCTTAGACTTATTTGTTCTCTCTGGGTCAAGTTTATGGAATTTATGTGTCACTATACCTCTCAAGTGTTCGTTACCCAAATCTAAGACACTAGCCTTAAAAATGTATTTATTTTTTAATTGACTTGTAATTCTGCTGAGCTGACATAGCTTGTTTCCAGGTGTGTTCTGGGGTGAGTAACATGGGCTCGTTTTTGACCGGGGAACAGGGAAAATCCCCTGCTTTTACTGTAAGCACCATGGGATCTTTAACTTCCACCTGCACAGCCACCAGGCATGGGCAGAAGGGACCTCAGTTTAATGTTCATCAAGAGCAACATCCTCCACCACCCTCACCAGTCGTGCACTATAGTGTCAGTACTGGTTATAACTCCAAGTTACTGGTGTGGGCCAAACGCCTATGACCTTCCTCATTTCCCAACCACAGATTTTAGCATGCTACTTACTGAGCCGTTGACACTGCACCATGCTAAACATGAGAAACCTCATCAAATCTTTACAGCTAGATGCTCGGACAGTTGTGGAAAGAGTGCTTTCATGGTCACAGATGGCTGTTCATGAAGCAGCATGCCTTTTGCTTTAAAATCTTTGTGTAGTATGTGTGGACAGTACTCTTTCCATGTGGGACAGAGGGTTTCGGTAAGGTAAAATGAGGGACTGTCCCTCGTAATATGGGACAGTTGAGAGGTGTGTGTGCACCTCTTCTTTCAAGCCACCAATTCTACACTACCTGTGACTATAGATATATGTGCTCCAAGAGAAGTCTCTTAACGTAGAAGAGTGTCCTCTCGTACTGCAGTTTGAATGAGAGGACCAAGAAGCGATAGGGAGATGGAAGGAGAAGGTGGCCTGCCCAACTGAGGTCTTGTAAGAGGGGGAAAAGAAGCGGCTGGTGTCTACAGACCTGAGGGGTAGGAGGGCCTGGAGAAAGAAGTAGCAAGGGAGGCAGACAAACCAGAACTTAGGAGATGAAGTGAGAGCAGTGGAAGAAGCAACTACCTTCCACGGGTGGAAGAGGCAGGTAGGTGTAGAAGGGGCAATGGTGAGTGCAGGGACGGCACTTTAAAGCAAACTGACAGAAGGAGTGAAAAAGGGGGTCCAGTCTGGCCAGGGTAGACATGAAGTAACACTGTAGACCACATCTACATAGGTTGACCACATCTGCACAGTCAAATGCTGGAAAAGAACAGTTACCTACTAGAAATAGTAGATCTTTGAAAGAATCTCCTCCATTGGGCCACACCTTTGGAACTGTAAGCGGTCGGTGTCAGAATCAAACCTTTATCTAGCTGGACGCTGTCCACCATGACATAAAACATTGGTGCCTATAAAACATGGGCACCCCCTCGCTCCTCAATTCCTTGCCAAGGATAAGCTTGGATGGCCACTTACCATGAGGAACAGGAGACCACACCAGGACCAGGCACACAAGGAGAGGCATGGGACTGGTGACAGACGCCACAGAAGCACCAATATAGACACTTTCCTCAAAAGCAGTGGAACATTCTACCCATTAACACCTCAGATTTGGGGAAAGAGGGTGGGTGAGTTGTAGCCCAATGGAGGGTATTCTCTTGAGATCTGCTGCTACTAGGAGGTAACTGTTCTATCTTCATCAAGTATATCTCCTCCATTGAGCCACACCTTTGGAACGATTTCCAGCAGCACAAAAGACCCAGGGAGAATGGCAAAGTCTGTTATGAGATCAGGACAGAAGGCCTTGCAGCACAGCAAGACCAAAGGCAGCACATCTGCGTGAAATCATATCCAGACTATGGTACTTAGTAAAAGTAGGTATAGTGCTCCATGTGGCAGAAGTACAAATGTCAGCAGCAGACACACCCTGGAAACAGGCAACAAACATGACCAGGAAGTTCCATTCTGTACTTCCTGTAACAAAACTTAATACAGTCGGCCAGCCACTTAGGCACTACTTAGTGACAGGTATGCCCTCTCTACCAGGGGCAAACAAGACAAAAAGATGAGATGACTTTCTGCAGTCCTTTGTGTGAACCAGGTAGAAAAACGTAGAGTTCTATGTACATCAAGGGGTAGGTAGCAGAGCCTCACCCTTGTTAGCATGCTTAGGATAATACACTGGTAGGTTTATTGTTTGATTCAGCGTTAAGTCCAAAACCACTTTTGGAAAAACATGGATTAGCACACAAGGCCACCCTGTCCGTGGGAAAGATCAGGTGGGGGGCTCATGTATAAGTGCCTGAAGTTCAGAAATCCTTTGGGCAGAAGTTATAGCAACCAAGAAAAGATCTTTCCAAGAAAGGAAGTGTAGTTCACAAGTTGCAGTGGGCACGAAAGGAGCCAAAGTCAATTTCTCAAGTAGAAGATTAAGGTCTCAGGGTGGTACCAGTTTACAAATCGGGGGATGCATGTGTAGCATACCCTTAAAGATCAACTACAGATATACTACAAACACATTATAAACTTTACTCCTTTTCCCTAACATACGGACAAACAAGCCTAATTTATTACACATGAAATGAAAAAATTGCCATTTGTAACGTACAGATACTATTTTACTGCTCTATTTGAGGGTTTCACAGAAAAATTCCTCAGACAATTTTAAACCAGCTGGCGGAATCTTAGTGAGTGCTCAATCCATTCAGGCAACAATGACATTTTCCTCACGGTCCTGGCAGCTCAGTACACACACACACGTCATATTGCAAAATGGCAACAACTCGTGTTTACTTTCAATTGTCTGAGTATCTTTGCCTACTGAATTTTATCAAAGCAGCATTACAGATAAGAAAACATTATTTACCATAGTAATCTTGTTTCTTCCAAGGGAATCTTAACTGTATTCTGACAAATGCAGAATGGTCTCAACATAGGACTGCCCCGGAGCCGAAATGGTTAATAGAACATATGCAAACAGTGGAATGCTAGGCTTGAGCTTGGCTTTCAAACCACTGTCCCTGGTAGCACTTCCTGCAACCGTAAGATTCTTACGAAGCATGCAGAAACTAAAACTATCTACTAAGCTAATCTAACAAAAACAAATCAAACCCCATCTTACGGGTAAACACCTCTTAAAAAATCAGAGGGCATCTCCCAAGACTCAAGTCAACAGATGCCCAAGAAAGTAGTAGGTTTCCAACATCATTTTTACAGACAGTATGCAGTGCCCTGTAGGTCCTAACAGGGGAGAAAGGGTGGGAGCTCAGAATACAGTAAGATTCCCTTGGAAGAAACAAGATTGCTATGGTTAGTAATGTTTTCTTCAAACACCAGGAAATCTTACTGTATTTTGACAAATGCAGACTACCCAAGCAGTGCCTTTGGAGGCAGGCAGAGGGCCTATTTAAGAAACAGACTCTGCAGGACTGCTGTGCCAAACCTGGCATCACTCCTAGCCTGGGTATACAGGCAGTAATGTTTGGTAAATGTATGAACAGTTTTCCAGGTAGCTGCTTTGTAGATTTCCAGCAAAGGGATATCCCTTGAAGCTGCTATTGATGCAGCTGTTCCTCTGGTAGAGTGGGCCCTAAGCCCCTGTGGGGCCTGTTTGCCCACCTTGGCATAAAAAAATTGGATACATGCCACGATCCACCTAGCTATGGATCTTTTTTGTGGCTGGTTTACCCTTTCCTACTTCCCCATAGGTCAAAAAGAGTTGGAACCTGTCCCCTCTGTGGCCTTTTGTATGCTCCAGGTAGTAGCTGATAGCTCTTTTTATTATCCAGGCTATGCAGTCTACGTTCTCCTGAGGAGGAATGGTCAGTGAAAAAGACTGGTAGTGTAATGGGACTGGTTGATATGGAAGTTTGAAACCACCTTAGGAAGGAACTTATTATTGGTCCTAAGGACCATCTTATCCCTGTGGAATGCGATGTAGTCAGTCTCCATGGACACGGCCTATAACTCACTGATCCTCCTTGCCCAAGTAACAGCAACTAGCAACACAGTTTTCCAAGTTATGCACTTGAGATCAGCTGAAGCCATAGGTTCAAAAGGTGGCTGCATGAGTTGTGCAATACATATGTTCAGATCCCACACTAGAGAGGGAGTTCTATGTGGAGGGTGCAAATGTAACAACCCTTTATAGAATTTCCCAAACACTGGATTCAAGACCAAAAATATTGCCTTGCCTGCTGACAGGTAAGATGAAACAGCTGCCAAATGCACTTTCATGGTGGATGGTCTCAGACCCAGGGAATGCAGATGGGTTAAATAAACTAGGACAATTGGCAAACCCGCCTGAGTATGGTCCAGACTCTTGTTCTGGCACCAAACAGAAAATCTCTTCCACTTGGACGTGTACGTCTTCCTAGTGGAGGTCTTTCTAGAAACCCTAAGGACCTCCATGACCCCTTCCAAGAGGTGCAGGTTGGCATACTCTAGGTCCTCAAGAGCCAGGCACTGAGCCTGAGAGACCAAAGGTTGGGGTACAGGATCCTGCCCTGGGAAGAAGTTAGAAGGTTGTGCTGCCTGGGGAGGCTGACTGATTTGGCAACTGATAGTGCTAGAACTAGGGAGTACCATGGCTGCCTGACTCAGTCTGGAGCAATGAGGATCATTGTAGCCGGCTGGGATATGAGCTTGTTCAGGACTCTCAGCAACAATGGGAATGGGAGGAAGGCATATAGGAACTTCCCTGTCCAATCCAGGATCAGTGCATGTAGTGGGACTGAGCCCCTCACTGGGGGCCTGCAGTAAAATTGGAGAATCTAGTAGTTGTCTGGGGCTGCAAATAGGTCTATCTCTGGAGTGCCCCACCTTCTGAACACTACCTGCAACACCTGCTTGTTCAAGGACCACTCATGGTGGTTCTGATTTATCCTGCTCAGGGCATCTACAAGTACATTGTCCTTTCCTGGCAGGTGGACTGCAGACAAGGCAATTCCCAGGGAGTAAGCCAGACTCCAAATTTTCATGGCTTCTGTACACAGGGGAGCTGACCTTGTGCCTCCCTGTTTGTTGATGTAGTATACTATGGTCGTGTTGTCTGTCCTGACCTGTACCACCTTTCCCTGAAGCATGCTGGCAAATGCCTCAAGTGCTAGGAAGACTGCCTTGAGCGCCAGTAGGTTGATGTGAAGCAATGACTCTTGTTTGAGTCATGTGCCGTGAGCAGTGTGCTCCTCCAAGTGTGCCCCCCCAGCCCAGTAGGGAAGCATCTGTGGTTACCACCAAGGAAGATTTTTCCTGTATGAATGGCACTCTCTGCTTGAGGTTGTTCATGTCCAGCCACCACTGAAGCGCTTGCAGGAGCATTTGTGTGACTGGAACCAACTTTGATAGTGGATCTCTCTTCTGGTGCCAGTACAGTCTGAGATGCTATTGAATATCTCTCATTTGGAACCTTGCTCCGGTACTGTAGCTGTTGAAGCCACCATATGGCCTAACAGCTGCAGGAAATGGCTGGTTAGCCTCAGGCTTTGAAGTTTTAAAGTGTTTGCTAGCTGTACCAGACTGTCTGCCCTTGTCTGGGGAAGAAAAGCCTTTCCTCTCACTGAATCCAGCTTGGCTTCTATGAATTCCAGGAGCTGTACTGGCTGCAGCACTGACTTTTTCAGGTTGACCAGGAACCCCAGTGACCACAGCAGTTGCCGTGTGAGTGACAGAGACTCCCTTATCTGTTGAGTGGATTGCCCTACAACTAGTCAGTCATCCAGATAAGGGAAGACTACCACTCCTTGAAGGTGCGCCACAACCACAGCCAAGCATTTTGTGAACACCCTTGGAGCAGAAGTAGGTCCGAAAGGCATTGCCTTGAACTGGTAATGGCCTAATGGCAGTCTGAATCCGAGGAATCTTCTGTGGGACTGCCTTATGAGGATATGGAAATATGCATCCTTTAAGTTTAAATATGCCAACCAATCCCCTTGTCTTAGTGTTGGAAGGATTGTTGTCAGGGTCACCATCTTGAACTTTGGCTTCACTGGATGCTTGTTTAGGTGCCCGAGATCTAGTATGGGTCGCCACTCCCCTGTTTTCTTTATTGTGAGGAAGTACCTTGAATAGAGTCCTTTCCCCCTCTATGCCAGAAGAACTGGTTCCATTGCTCCCAAAGATAGGAGGCTTAATACTTCCCTTCCCTTTCCAGTAACACTGTTTCTGATGGGGATGAGGGTCTGAAGACCCTTGCTCTCAGCTTTGGCTTGAGCTTGAAGCAGAGAGCCAGGCCTTGGCTCACTACCTCCAGGATCCACCTGTCTGTGGTGATGGTTTGCCATCTGGTAGTGGACCAACCTGCCTCCTACCAGGGTTGGGGAGGCGACCTGAGTGGACAACTCAGGGAGCCTGCTTAGGTTTGGAAGTTGTGCGAGTGCTGGGGCTAGTTCAGTTGCCACCTCTTCTGCCCCTGCTCCTGAAGTAACCTCTCTGCTGTTGATATTGGGGATAGGCCTGAGGTTGGAAGAATGGCCTATATTGACCCCTGCCTCTGATTCCCATGGCTTGCTTCTTTTGGGGAGTAGATGCCTTCTCTTTAGCAGCAGCACTTTTATATGCTGTCTTATAGTCATCCATCTTTTTCATGTAGGCCTCTCTCTGTTCACCAAACAGAGAGGAAGGCTCACATGGAAAGTCCAAAGCCTTGGACTGAGTGTCTTGGGTCAGGTTAGTGGTCCTGAGTCACTCGAACCTCCCGAGTGACAAAGAAGAAGCCATTTGTCTGGCTACAGTGTCACTGTTGTCCATAGCCATCCTAAACTGGGCTTCTGAAGCCTTTATACCCCTTTTTGCAGCCTTCCCCAGATCAGCTGCCACAAGGGCTGGGACAGATTTTTTGATTTCCATCACAGTGTTCCAAAATGTTCTCTGCTATCTTGGCAATATAGGCCATGTATGAAGCCTGCCTGATGATCAGAGAAGATCCCAAATACATCTTCTTAGCAATGGAATCCATCCTCCTTGAATCCTTGTCTGGAGGGTGAGATGCCAAGGGGATGCCTGCCTCATCACAGGCAGCAGCCTGCACCACTCCTTCATGGCTAGGGTGCACGAACAGGAACTTTGCTCCACCCTTAGCCACCCAATACTTCTTATCCACCTTTCTGTCAGCTGGTGGCACAGAAGTAGGGGTCTGCAGGATCTTGTTAACCTGCTTCTTCAGGGATTTATGGAAGGGTAGTAACAGTCTTTTAGAGACTGGTACATCCATCATTTCCATGTAGTCCTGTTTGTCTTCCTCGTCAGCTGACTCCTGGATAGGAAGGTCAACGGACTGGGATATTTGTTTAATAAAGGCAAAATGAGAGGTACAGTCCTCATTCCCCTTGTCAGGGGAGTCAGCACGATGAGGATCCGGAGAAATATCCAGTTCAATTGGTTCCCCATAATCCTCATCCTCTTAGTCATCCTCACCAAAAGGCTCTTCTTCATGTTACAAGCAACTGGGAACCAAAGTTGTGCCAGAGGTAGGTAGATGTGGCCACTTCTCAACCGGAACCAGAGTACTTGGTTGGAGTGCCTGGATAATTCTGATACCATTTGCTATCTCTTCAGCAGTTGAAACCGATATCTTCTTCGGTTGCGGTTCGACCGCTGTATGCTTTTCCTTTTTTTTTTCTCTTTCCTGCAGTTGCCAGGTTAGCGGCCGTATCAGCAGGACATTTTTCAGATGGGGAACTGTCACCCTGGTCAGAGGGTTGTTCCTCCGGTTCATTTTGGCTGGTAGCCAGTTTGTCTTTAGCTGGGTCAGCAGCCTTTTCAGACACCTTCTCCTGCAGTCATTTAAGTCGCCTCTCAAGCGTCGACTGAGGAAGTTCTTACAAATTTCACAGTCCTCCTGGAAGGGGGACCCCAAACAAAAAATACAAATTAAATGAGGATCTGCTTTATTGAACGGTTCCCCACACTCTGTACAATGTTGGAAACCTGTGGGGCCCATTCGTTTCTTAGACTGTGATATTTAACAGGCGATTAAACTGATGAACTGAGAATTAACCCGGTAAATTTGTTAAATTTTTTAAAATAAATTTATACCGCCTTACCAGAGATGGTAGAATTAACTGAGTAAAATTTCAGAAAATTTTAAAATAAAATAAACAGTATTGGTTCCTTCTCGGTTAAAAGAACCGATAAGGAACCGAGAAACTCACCAACATTCTCTCTAATCTAGAATAAGTCTACCTGTGAACCAAGGACAGTGCTTCAAAAATCGAAATAAATAAACAGATTTCGAAAAAATGAGACAAATAAAACTCTTCAGGTAAATTGAAGGAGAGCTCTCTGGAGATGTCTTACTGAAGCAAATGGATTAAAGTATCTGACGGCTGCAGAAGTGCAACCAGGGACAGTGGTTTGAAAAACGAGCTTGAGACTAGCATTCCACTATTTGCATAGGTTCTATTAACCATTTCGGCTCCGGGGCAGTCCAATGGTGAAACCATACTGCATTTGTCAGAATACAGTAAGATTTCCTGGGGTTTGAAATATTTAGTTACTTTCACAGATTAATCAGTAATTTTTTGGGGACTGTACTTTAAAATAAGGAGGAAGCTGTTGGGGCTTCATTCAGGGCAGGAAGAGAACAAAGGAAACAAAAATGTTCATGTTAAGAGCATGTCATGTTGTTGATGGGTTTTTTTGGGGAGGTGGTGATACTGAGCACCAAGTGTTGATCAGCTTAGGGAAATTGACAGATATGTACTCATGGTGTTTTACTGGAATAATCTGATTAATACAGGCCACCACCAGAAATCTGGAAGCAAAGACCATTTTTTTAAATATCATAATAGTATGATAATATGATGTACTGTGCTGCCAGGGCCTTGAGTAAAATGATGTCATTGTTGCTTGAATGGAATCAGCACTCATCCAAGATTCCACCAGCTGGTCTGAAAACGTCTGAGGGATTTTCTGTGAAACCGTCAAAAAAAGACAAGCAGTAAAACAGCATCTGAACATGAGAAATGACTGTTCCTACACATTACTTGCAATATATACAGAGTGGCTGTTCTCATGGTGAGTACATAAAATATGGTAGAAGCCCTTTAAGAACACTGCAATTGATATTTAATGAATATACGGGACACTTCTAGTTGTGCCACAGTGCATCCACCAATGGGGGTATGGCGTGCCAAGATCGCAGCCAAATGCACCTTAATAGAGGAGTACTGCAGAATGCAGTCTGATAAACACAGAACTAGTGCAGTATCAACAGGACATGTAAATGGGTCCTCATAGCAGGAAGCACATCAGATGGAGAAATGCTTCCATTTCAAAGAATATGCGAGCCTGGGGAAGGCTTCCTAGCTGCCAGTAAGACATCAGCTACCTGGGGAGAAACCAGAAAAATGTGCACTGGCTATGTCCTCCAGAGCCAAGCGTGCAGGTGGAGGGACTGTAGGTTTGGATGGATGAAGGACCCCAACACAGGGGCAGGTTCCACTGCCAGATGTTGCAGGAGTGGAAACCATATCAGTCAAGACAAGAGGGGGCGAACAGTATCAGGGTGGCCAGTTTTGACCATAATTTGAGTATAACACTCTGAATGAGAGGGATTGAAGGGAACACATAAAAAGAAACCTCCCCCTCCAGGAGAGGGACAACACGTCTCGTCAAAAAAAAACAAAAAAAAAACATACTTCCAGGCTCTGGTGTGAGCAAGCAAAACAGCAGCAGTTTTGCACTGTGTGGGAACACTGAAAAAAGTCCAACTCTGGATGATCCCATCTTGCGAAGAGGTCAGCTACTACGGAGATAGTAGTTCTCACACGGGCACTCAAGACTGGGACTCACTTAATATGTCTCCTAAGACGTTTTGGACTCCTAGAAGAAAAATGGCTGTCACCTGCAGGTCATGAGAAGAGTGCCCACTGCCACACCCTTACTGCTTCCCTGCACAGAGAATATGAGTGAGTGTCCCCTTGCCTATTGATATACTGCATCACACTGATGTTGCCCATTCTGATCAACAGGGCACCTGGAGAAAGGTGTTTTTCAATGCCTGCAGACCAAGAAGAGCAGCTGTCATCTCCAGAACATTGATGTAAAGATCCAAATCTGGGTCTGGTTCAGTCCCAGGTTGGCACCCCAGCCCATCCTGGAGGCGTGCGTTGTGAGGATTGCTCTGGTGTTAGGGAAAAGAATGAGATACCATGCAACAAGTGAAGCGGTTCCATCCAGCACAGTGAAGACTCTCTGAGACAGGATGGGACAAGAAGAAAAAATTACTCACCTTAGTAATGTTGTTTCTTCTAATGGAGTCTTGCTATATTCTGACATTTGCAGTGAGTTCCAACCTTTGAACTGCTCCGGAGGTGAAAGAGTTAACTTTCCATGCCAGACATGGGACGCTGAGCTCGAGCTCGGTTGAAACTCTGTCTGTTGTTCTTCAAACTCAAACCGTCAGATCTTCTGAGCTAAACTCACTGAGGTCCTGTGTGGAAGCTGTAAACCTACACTAGCCAACTGGCTACTAAACATAAGAACACATTTTTTGGTCCCAAAACAAAGACTCAAGTCAGGAGACCCAAAAAATGAAAAACACAACACCAAGACACCCCAAGAAAGGAGGGGTGAAAAAACAACAAGGTGGGCACCTACTAAGTTCCAACACTGCACTGCCCACCCACATCCCAAAAAACAGAGATTCTGAGAGGGGCAGGCGGAGGGAGTCAGAATATAGCAAGACTCCATTAGAAGAAACAACATTACTAAGGTGAGTAATTTTTTCTTCAAACAACATGAAGTCTTGCTATATTCTGACATATGCAGACTACAAAGCAGTACCTCCATGGAGGAGGGACAGAACCTACTTAGGAAATAGGCTCTGAAGCACAGCTGTGCCAAACTGAGCATTGCTCCTAGCCTGGATGTCCAGGGAGTAATGCTTGGTAAAAGTGTGAACTGTTTTCCAGGTAGCTGCTTGACATATCTCTAGAATAGGGATGTCCCTGGCAGCAGCCAGGGAAGCAGCTGTACCTCTGGTAGAGTGAGCCCTCAGGCCTGGGGAGGAACCTTACCCAGTTTTTCATTGCAAAATTGGATACAAGAGACAATCCACCTGGCAATGGATCTTTTAGTGGCAGGTTTCCCTTTACCAGCCTCACCATAAGTGAGGAACAGTTAGAGAGTCAAACCTGTGACCCTTGGTACGCTCTATATAGTAACTAAGGGCCTCTTCACATCTAGCTGTGCAGCCTCCTCTCCCAGAGGAGGAATGGTCAGTGAAGTACACTGGAAGAGATATAGATTGATTAAGGTGAAATCCGAAACCACCTTAGGCAAGAACTTCCTGTTAGTCCTGAGGACCACCTTATCTCTATGAAAGAGATAAAATCAGGCTCCACTGACAAAGCTTGTAATTCACTTATGCGTCTGGCAGAAGTGATGGCTACCAGAAACACAGTCTTCCAAGTCAAGTACTTAAGCTCTGCTGAAGACAAAGGCTCAAAGAGGGGTTGCATAAGCTGAGCAATGCAAACATTAAGATCCCAGGCAGGGGCAGGGTCCCTGAATGGAAGGTTGGTGTGAAGCAATCCCTTAAAAAACTTGGAGAATACAGGGTGAGTTGAAAGAGAAGAGGGCTTACCTGCTGAAATAAAAGCAGACACAGCTGCCAGATGCACTTTTAGGGTAGCTGGCCTCAGCCCTAAGGTATTTAAGTGGACCATATAATCCAGGACTGTGGGTAAATCAGCAGACTCTGGGGAAATATGCTTTCCAGAGCACCATATGGAAAACATCTTCCATTTGGAATTATAAGTAGCCCTGGTGGAAGGTTTTCTAGAAGCCTTCAGAATATCCATTACACCTTGGGAGAGGTGTAAATCAGCAAACTCTAACTCTTCAAGAGCCAGGCCTTTAGATTGAGAGATTTGAGGTTCAGGTACCAAACCCTCCCCTGAGCACAGGTTGTAATTACTGGGGAGACACAGGGGAAGATGGACTGCTAAAGACAGTAGGAGTGGATACCAGGGTTGTCTGGCCCAATCTGGAGCAATCAGGATCATCTTGCAGGGTTGAGATCTGATTTTGACTAGCACTTTGAACAGGAGAGGGAAGGGGGGAAAAGCCTAGAGAAACTTCCCTTCCCAATTGAGAACTAAGGCATCCAGAGGGACTGAGCCCAACACTGGGGGCCCGCAGCAAAAAAGAGGAAGTTGGTGATTGTCTGGGGCTGCAAAAAGATCTATCTGCGGGGTGCCCCATCTGGAAAATATCACCCCCAAGACCAGGGGGTCCAGTGACCATTCGTGATGGCCCTGGGAAATCCTGCTGACAGCATCTGCCAGGACATTGTCCTTGCCTGGGAGGTGAACTGCCGTAAGGGAGGTGTTCAGAGAGTAAGCCAGAGACCACAACTTCATTGTTTCGGTGCACAAGGCCGTAGATCGAGTGCCCCCCTGCTTGTTGATGTACCACATTGTGTTGGTGTTGTCTGTTCTGACCTGTACAACTTTGTTCTGAACAGATTTGGAAAAAGCTTGAAGTGCTAGAAAAACTGCTCTGAGTTCCAACAGATTGATATGGAGCAGAGATTCCTGAGGGGACCACAACCCCTGGGTGGTGAGGTCGCCCATGTGAGCTCCCAACCCCAAGAGGGATGCATCTGTAGTAAGGATTAAGGAGTGAGACTGAGTGACAAAAGGAACCCCTTGTCTCAGATTGCTCTGATCCTGCCACCACTGTAGGGCCTGGATCAGGGTTCGAGTCACTGGGATCAATTTGGTTAGACGGTCTTTCCTTTGAGACCAAAAGACTCTCAAATGGAACTGAATGTCCCTCATCTGAAATCTTGCTCCCTGCACTACTGCTGTAGAGGCAGCCATGTGCCCCAGGAGCTGTAGAAAATGCCTTGCTGGTTGAGACACCTGCAGGGTGAATAAGGAGGCCAGAGAGACCAGGGTCCTTGCCCTGTCCAAAGGAAGGAAGGCTCTGGCTTTCTTTGTGTTCAGCTCTGCGCCTATGAAGGTGAGGAGCTGGACAGGCTCTAGAACTGACTTTGAAAGATTCAGAAGGAAACCTAGAGAGGTGAGCAGTTGCTGAGTTATCTGTAGGTGTAACTTGACTTGGTCTGGGGACTGGACTACTATGAGCCAATCGTCCAGATAAGGGAAGATGGTAATTCTTTGCCTTCTTAGAGAAGCAACTGCTACTGCCAGGCATTTTGTGAATACCCTTGGAGCAGAGGTGAGGCCAAAGGGCATTGCTCTGACCTGGTAATGGCCTGAGGGCAGCTCGAACCTGAGGTACTTTCGGTGGGAGCTTCTGATGAGAATATGGAAGTAGGCATCCTTGAGGTCCAGGGACACTAGCCAGTCCCCTGGCCTTAGAGAGGGTAGAATAATTCCCAGAGTCACCATTTTGAATTTTGATTTTAAAAGGTGCTTGTTTAAGTATCTGAGATCCAGGATGGGCCGCCATTCTCCTGTCTTTTTTGGGGTAAGGAAGTACCTGGAATACAATCCTTTGCCCTGGTGTAGGGGAGGAACCCTTTCCACAGCTCTGAGAGCAAGGAGGGAAGAGACCTCTGCCTCTAGGGCAAGTGCCTCTGGTGGATTTGCAGGTGGAAAGGATCTGGTTCTCATCTTTGGAAACTTTTTGAAGCTGAGAACCAGTCCCTGGCTTACTACCTCCAGGATCCATTTGTCTGATGTCAGAGACTCCCAGTCCTGGACAAAGTAAGCCAGCCTGCCCCTTACAGGTAGCTGAGAATCGGCCCTGGCAACCCCATCAAGGTGCCTGCTTGGCAGGGGCTTTGGGCTGAGGGGTGGAAGCAGGCCTGCTTGTACCCTGTCTGCCTCTCCCTCTAAAGAACCCCATCTGGGCATAAGCAGAAGAGGAGGCCTGGGCTTGGTAAAAAGGCCAATGAAAAGGCCTGCCCCTGCCCCTGGGAAGCTGCCTTTGAGGAGTGGCCTATCTTTCCTTGGCCTGTGCACTCCTATAGGTGGTCCTATACTCATCCATTTTCTTCATGCAATTCTCTGTCTGCTCCCCAAACAGGAATTACCCACAACAGGAAAATCCATGGCCTTAGTCTGGGTATCCTGTGACAGGCTAGTACATCTGAGCCAAGCCATTCTGTGAAGTGCCACAGATGTAGCCATGACTCTCGATGACACATCATTTGAGTCCACTGCAGCATGGAATTGCACCTTGGATGCCTCAATACCATCAGCAGCCACCTGCTCCAGCTCCTTGGCAAGCTGGCCAGGGACCTGTTTTGCTAGAGCCATGACAGTGTCCCATCTGGAGTTCTGATATTTAGCAACATAAGCCATATAATTTGCCTGTCTGAGTCCCAAGGATGCTGCCATGTACTGTTTCTTTGCCATGGCATCAATCCTCCTGGAGTCCTTGTCTGGGGGGTGTGAAGCCAAGGGAATATTTGCCTTGTCACAGGCTGCAGCCTGCACTACCCCAACATGGCTGCATTGTTGTGTAAGGAACTCTGTATCAGAGCCTGACAATGTGTACCTCTTGTCCATTCTCTTATCCACAGGAGGTATAGTGTGAGGAGTTTTTAGAATTTTAAATGTCTGTTTCCCAAAAGATTTATGCCAGGGAATAGACAGTCTCCTAGACTCTGGGATGTCCATCATTTCCACATAGTCAGGCTCCTCTTGATCATCCACAGCTTCCTTCATAGGGAGCTGGAGGGTTTCAGCCACTTTTTTATAAAACATAAAATGAGAAGGGGACTCAGAAAGCCTAGGAGGAGACACTCCTGAAGGTCTGTCTGGGGAGATGTCCGGGTCAATGGGCACATCCAGACTTTCAAATCCACATTCACTCTCCTCATACTCCTCTTTCCCCTCCTCTGGTTCATAATATTCCTCTAAATCATACTCTTGAACTGGAGGAACCGGCCGAACCGGGCGCTTACCTGACGGTGCCGGTTCGGTCGGAACCGGGGAAAGCGACTGGACAATTTTGATTGCTTTGGCTATTTCTTCAGCGGTTGGAGAGGAAAGTTTTGGCTCCACACCAGCTGATTTCCTAGTCCTTTTTGCTGAACCGACTCCTCAGAGTCGGATCTCTTTGCCCAAGAAGTCTTGCCCGGTCAGAGGGCACTCCTTCTGGTTCGGTTGAACCGAACCGGCTGGCCATCCGTTCAGCAGACTTTTTGGCCTCCTTTCCTGAGCCTACCAACTTCTTTCCAGGGTAGCTGCAGGAAAACTTTACAAATCTGGCAGTCTGCACTGAGGTGTCAAACCCCAGACAATAAACACAGGAGGTGTGGGGTCAGCCTTGGCAAAGACTTCCCACACACACTGCAGTGTTGAAACCCAGTGGGCCCGGTTTTTCTTTTGGGTTTCTCAGACATAGTGCCAGTCCTAACCAAACTTACCCGTTTATGGCAATCCGCCAGGTAAGACCCTCTTATCAGTTCCCAACCGTGTCACGGGTCGTGGAAAAAACCGTAATAAAATCTGTTTTTTTTAGAACTGATAAGAACCGGTAACCACACTCTAAATCACAGATTAAGATATTTTAAACAACCTGATCGGTTCAAACCGAACCGATAAACCGTTTACAAGTTCCACACAGAATAGAATTAATGTAAAACCTATCTAGTACTCACAAATATCACAGACAGAGCCTGAACCGACCAGTTGCGGTTTAAATTCGGTCAAAACCCGAGAAAAACAATACTTTAACCGACAAAATGAACCGAGCAGAAGGAGAAATCTCCGGAGCGACTGTTCAGTGAGGCGGAGTAAAGAATCTGACGGTTTGAGTTTGAAGAACAACAGACAGAGTTTCAACTGAGCTCGAGCTCAGCGTTCCATGCCTGGCATGGAAAGTTAACTCTTTCGCCTCCGGAGCAGTTCGAAGGTTGGGACTCACTGCATATGTCAGAATATAGCAAGACTTCATGTTGTTTGAATCATTTTTTACAACCTGTCCATCAATTGGTCCCACTGCACCCGAAGAATCTACTGCAGAATTCTCATACGGACGCATGCTAATGGGACAGTTACAATGGCAGCTGGCAGAAGTCCCAGCTGCAGAATTCAAGATACCGTGTACTTGGCCACTGCCCTGAATGGACCCTGCAGGAGTCCGTCGTCCAAACAGGGGAAGACATAAAATCCTTTTTTCTGGAGGGCTACTGCCACAACCAGAAGACAAATACCCACTGTGCTGAGGATAAGCCAAAGTGCAATACCTCCAGAGTGAATCTAAGGTACTCTCTGTGGCATGACCTTATTTTGATATGAAGGAAGTGTCCTTCATGTCTATAGCACAAAGCCAATCCCTTTTTTGTAGAAGGGAATGAGAGCCTGAAGAGATACAATTCAGAACGGTTTGTTATACAATGGATTTGTCAGGGTTAAAACTGGACCCAAGTCTCCTGTGGATTTTGCGACCAGAAAACACCTGAAGTAAAACCCTCTGTTCCATTCTTTGGAATGAACAGGTTCTATGGCATTGTTCCGAAACAGGGACTGAATTCTTCCCTCAGCAAGGGCAAGTGTCCCAGAGGATAATGAGAAAGAGGTGAAGTGTACACTGGAGGTTTGGAGAACAGTTCCAGTGCATGCCCTTTTTTCACTATTTCCAGGACTCATTCGTCTGTGGTGATCTCTCTCAATTTTGGTGGAAGAAGGGAAATACTCCCCTTCCCCCCAACTTGTACCTTTGGTGGCAGCCATGGAGGAAGATGGAGTGTTGAGTCTGAAGGCGCAGAGGGTGGCACGCCACCAGAACCAAAACCTTTGGGTGCCTTGGTGTGACCACCCTGGGCAGCAGGTTCAGTAGTTGGGCCATCTCCTCTGTCACTATGCTGTTCACAGTAGCCATGGCCTCCTCGTCCAGCAGGCTTCCAAAAAGCACCTCTACCATGGGGGGGGGGGTTGTGTCAAGGATTTCACAGACCTCAGCGAGTCATTTTGGATGACTGAAGGTCTTTTACTGCAGTATCCACATCATGGTCAAATAGCTTAGATCCCAAAAAACAGGCATTGAGCACAACCTGTTGCACATCTAAAGCAAATCCTGCTACTCTGAGCCAGGACTATCTCAGGAGGCAGACATCAGAGGCAGCAGAAGTAGCATCATCATCTGATGCATTAAATACTGACCTTAGTAAATGTTTTCCACTATCTAAGCCAGCAGAGGCAGCTTTTAGCAGTTCTGCTTTTGCATGGCTGTCCAGCAGAGTCTGTACTGTACATATAGCCGACTTCCAGAAGCTATTCTGATACTTAATCATATTAGCCTCGTAGTTTATAATGTGTAGGCCCAAAGTGGCAGAGGCGTAAGTCCTCTTACCCAATACATCCAATTTCCTGGACTCCCAGTCAGGAGACAGGGTGCTCACAACTCTAGGAGTCCTAGGGGGATCATGGGAAGCCATGATGACCACACAGTCGGTCTCAGTCTGAGACGCAGAACAAGGCTTGATAGATGGAGCAGATTACTGTTTGCCAGCCTGCCTGGGGACTGCAGGCAGAGTGCTAGGCCTGTGCCAAGCAGCAAATGTAGCATCCTCTAATGAAGGGTAAACAGGACGCACCACAATAGTGGGCGCTGATGCCTCCAAGGATTCTATTAAGTTTCTTTTACTGGAGTCTTCTTCACCCTCAAATCCCATCACATCCTGTATCTGCTTGAATAAAGCCTGGAAGGAGGAATCTCATAGAAGGGATCTGGGGGTTGTACACAACACAGTCTTCACTGCAAGATGACAAGGTTGAGCTTGAAGGAAAACCCACTTCATAAGGCTACTCTTTCCCACCATTATCTCCTAAATCTTCCTTCATTTCCAGGAGCTCAGTATTATATTCCACCTTGTCATCCTGAATAATAATGAGGGCAAGTGACGGAACTGGCAAAAGAGGCAGTGACTGCATCATTGGTGCAGCAAGGCCCTGTTTATGGAACTATTACTGCCACTGTCAGTGATGGGAATAGGCATGTAAACATTTCTGAAAATGATGCCAGCATAACCAGGCAGTTGACACTGCCCAGTGAAAGGGTCGTGATTGCAGTTGTTACATGGATGGAATGTATCAATGTAAGCTGCATACTATTCATTGTGGGTACAGCAGTGCCAAACCCTGACCCTGGCATCTCAGTGATGGTTGGGGGGGCTGTACACGATGGGGTGGACAACGAAGACTTACCCTCCTTCAATTCAGACCCCAACGTCACTGCAGAAGCATGTCTGTCTCTATGCTCATGGTGGCTGAAAGAGGAGGACGGCTTTGATGAAAAAATTACTCGCCATAGTAATGTTGTTTCTTCTAATGGAGTCTTGCTGTATTCAGACAATGCAGTTAGCCCCAGCACTTGAACTGCCCTGGAGGGGAAAGAGTTAACTGTATGCAGAAGCATAGAACATTGAGCTCGAGCTCGGTTTTCAAACCTCTGTCTGTGGAACTTCCCAGTGTAACCGTCAGATTCTTACGAGCTAACTAACTAATATATTATAGTATGGAAATTGTTCAAAATATAGCCAAAAGGCAAAATTTTTCTTTTTGGGCCCAAAAGACTCAAGTCGAGAACCCAAGAAGGAAAGGTAGTGACAATATTTAAGTAAAACACCAGAAAAATAATAACATCTACCCCACCCAAGAGGGAGGGTACAAGGTACACCCCTGAGGTGCAAAACTGTACCTGCCAGCCCACTTCCCAAAACCAGGTTCTGAGAGGGGAGGCGGGGGGGGGGGTTGGTCTGAATACATCAAGGCTCCATTAGAAGAAACAACATTACTATGGCGAGTCATTTTTTCTTGAAACAACATGAAGTCTTTCTGTATTCAGACATAATGCAGACTACCAAGCAGTTCCCTATGGAGGAGGGAATGCAGAACCTACTTTGGGAAGAAACTCTGCAGTACTGCTGTACCAAACCTAGCATCACTCCTAGCCTGGATGTACAGGGAGTAATGCTTGGTGAAGGTATGTACTGTTCTCCAGATGGCTGCTTTACAGATCTCTTACAAAGGTATATCTCTGGCTGCAGCTAGAGAAGCAGCTGTACCCCTAGTCGAGTGAGCCCTCAGGCCTGAAGGGGGTGTCCTACCCAACTTGTCATAACAAAATTGTATACAAGAAACAATCCACCTGGCAATAGTTCTCTTAGTGGCAGGCTTACCTTTCCCCACTTCGCCATAAGAGAGAAAAAGAATTGAAGACAGTCATTTCTATGTGCCTGCCTTAGTATGCTCAGTATAGAGCTAAGGGCGCTCTTAACGTCCAGACTGTGTAACCATCTTTCACCTGAAGAAGAATGGTCAGTGAAAAACACAGGGAGAGATATAGACTGGTTCAGATGAAAATCTGTTACCACTTTGGGCAAGAACCTCCTATTGGTTCTTAGGACCACTTTGACCCTATGGAAGCAGATGAAGTCAGGTTCCACTGACAGAACCTGTAACTCACTAATCCGCCTGGCAGAAGTAATAGCTACCAGGAACTCAGTTTTCCAGGTCAAGTACCTCAATTTGGCTGAAGCCAGAGGTTCAAAGGGTGGCTGCATTAGTTGAGCTATGCAGACATTAAGATCCCAAGGCGGAGTGGGCTCCCTAAAGGGAGGGTTAATGTGAACCAGACCTTTGAAAAACTTTCTGAGAACAGGATAAGATGCCAGGGAATAGCCCTTCCCTGCTGAGAGGAATGCAGAGACAGTTGCCAGATGAACCTTTAGAGTGGCAGGCCTAAACCATTGAGATGAACTAGATAGTCTAAGGTTGTGGAAATGTCTGCAGAATCGGGCAGGATGCCTTTCTGACAGCACCAAATACTGAACCTTTTCCATTTGGAGTTGTAAGTTTTTCTAGTGGAAGGTTTCCTGGAGACCTTCAGAATATCCAGAACTCCCTGAGAAAGATGTAGAGCTGCATATTTTAACTTTTCAAGAGCCAAGCCTTGAGACCGAGAGACTGGAGAGTGGGGTACCAGATCCGCCCCTGGGCTGAGGACAGGAGATTGTATGTCCTGGGCAGAGACAGGGGATGTGACACTGACAAGGACAGCAGTAGAGGAAACCAAAGCTGTCTGGCCTAATCTGGAGCCACCAGTATCACTGTGCAGGGTTCAGTCCTGATCTTGATCAGAACTCTGAACAGCAGAGGGAAGGGAGGGAAGGCATACAGAAACCTGCCCTTACAGTCCAGAAAGAGAGCATCCTGGGGAACCGTCCCAAGGACTGGAGGTCTGCAACAAAACAGAGGAAGTTGATGATTGTCCGGTGCTGCAAAGAGATCTATCTCTGGAATGCCCCACCGAGAGAAGATGACCTTCAGGATGTGAGGATCCAGGGACCATTCGTAGCGTCCCTGTGAAATTCTGCTCAGAGCACCTGCTAGTATGTTGTCCTTCCTTGGAAAGTGAACTGCTATCAGAGAAGTCTGAAGAGAATAGGCCAGAGACCACAGCTTCATGGCTTCTGTGCACAAGGCTGAGGACCGAGTGCCTCCCTGCTTGTTGATGTACCACTTTGTGGTGGTGTTGTCCGTTCTGACTTGGACCACCTTGCCCTTGACTGAATCCGAGAAGGTCTGTAGAGCAAGGAAAACTGCCCTGAGTTCCAGGAGATTGATATGAAGGAGAGACTCCTGTGGAGACCAGAGCCATTGAGCTGTCAGGGCTCCCAGGTGGGCTCCCCAACATAAGAGAGAAGCATCCGTAGTTAGAACTACTGATGGGGCTTGAGGGAGAAATGGAACCCCTTGTCTGAGGTTGTCCTGGTCCAGCCACCACTGGAGAGCTTGGACCAGAGTCTGAGTCACGAATCAGTATGGTAAGTGAAGCCTTCTTTTGTGACCAAAAAGACCTCAGATGAAACTGAATGTCCCTCATCTGGAACCTTGCTCCCTGCACCACTGCCATGGAAGCTGCCATGTGGCCCAGGAGCTGGAGGAACTGTCTTGCCGGGCAGGAGAACTGAGGTCGAAAGGAGGAAGCGAGATCCACTAGGGCCTTTACCCTTGTCAGGGGAAGGAAGGCTTTTGCTTGTACAGTGTCCAACTCTATGACTATAAAGGTGGTTAGAGTACAGACTTTGGAAGATTGAGAAGAAACCCTAGGGAGATGAGTATGCCCTGGGTAGTCTGAAGAGCTGATTTGACCTGTAAAGGTGACTGACCCACTAAAAGCCAGTCGTAAAGATACGGGAAGATGATGATACCCTGTCTTCTGAAGTAAGCCACCACTACTGCAAGGCACTTTGTGAACCCCCTTGGAGCTGATGTTAGGTGGAATGGCATGGCTCTGAATTGGTAATGGCCTGAAAGCAACTCGAACCCGAGGTATTTTCTGTGGGAGCACCTAATAGGAATATGGAAGTAGGCATCCTTGAGGTCCAGAGATGCTAGCCAATCCCCTAGCCTTAGAGAGGGAAGGATTATTCCCAGAGTTACCATTTTGAATTTGGGCTTTGAAATGTATCTGTTAAGATACCATACGTCTAGGATGGGTCGCCACTCCCCTGTTTTCTTTGGGGTAAGGAAGTACCTGGAATACAGTCCTTTTCCCTTGTGCTGAGAAGGAACTTTCTCTATAGCTCTGAGAGCTAGAAGAGAGGAAACCTCTGCCTCTAGGGCAAGGGTTTCTGAGACTGATGCAGGTGGAAAAGACTTGGCCCTCTTTTTTGGAAATGTGAAACTGAGGGCCAGTCCCTGGCTTACTACTTCCAGGACCCACTAGTCTGAGGTCACAGACTTCCAGGCCTGGAAGTAGTAAGCCAGCCTGCCTCCTACTGGAAATAGGGAGTCGACCAGAGCTGACACATCAGGATGTATGCTTGGCAGGAGCCTTAGACTAAGGCCCTGTCTACACTACACCTCTGTAATGTTACAGAGTGCCCAAACCGTTACCACAATGGTTTGCGTTTACACCTGTAACATTACAGGAGGTGTTTTCGTAACCATTGTTGAAACCACATATGAGGTGGTTTCTACAATGGTTATGAAACCGGTCCCGCCGTTGTAATGTTACCGGCGGTAGTGTGGACCGGTGGTATTGGTCCCCTGTAGGGACCGAAGCGCAGCGCGAGCTGCATTGTGGGATAGGGCACCACCGTAACGGTCGCCCGGCTCCCGATGTGTGGACCGGCAGTGCCAGTCCAGTAACTGACACCACCGAAGTGTGGCCACACTGCACCACTCCCCGGCCATAACGGATTGCATGCATTACCAGGCCAGAGCGGTGTAATGTGGACGGGGCCTAAGAGGAGGAGGGAGCAGCCCTGCTCATCCCCCTCCTACCCCTCCCTCTGAAGAACCCCCACTGTGGGAAGGGAGAGGAGGCCTGGGCTTGGTAAAAAGGCATTTGAAAGGGCCTGCCCCTGCCTCTAGACTGCTGCTTGTGTGGAGTGGCCTGCCTTTCTTTGGCCTGTGCACTCCTGTACGTCGTCCTGTATTCATCCATTTTCTTCATGTAAGCCTCTGTCTGCTCCCCAGACAGAGAGTTACCTACTACAGGAAAATCCATGGCCTGAGCCTGGGTATCCTGTGAAAGGCTAGTACATCTGAGCCAAGCATGTCTTGAGAGACACAGATGTAGCCATGACTCTAGATGCCACATCACTGGAGTCCACAGCAGCATGAAATTGCATTTTGGATGTCTCACTTCCATCCGCAGCCACCACCTCCAGCTCCTTGGCTAGCTGGGGAGAGGCCTATTTAGCCAGTTCCAGAACCGTATCCCATCTGGATGTCTGGTACCTGGCTGTGTAGGCCATATAAGTAGCATGCCTGAGTCCCAAAGAGGATGCCAAATACTGTTTTTTGGCCATGGCATCCAGTTTCCTGGAGTCCTTATCCGGGGGGGGGGGGTGTGAAGCCAAAGGAATGTTATCCCAGTCACAGGCTGCAGCCTGCACTACCCAAACATGGCTGCAATGACTATAAAGGAACTCCACAGCTCAGCCTGATAACGAATACCTCCTGTCCATTCTCTTATCCACAGGAGGTATTGAATTAGGGGTTCATAAAATTTTGTGTGTCTGTTTCCCCAAGGATTTATGAAGAGGGATAGACAGCTTTTTGGACTCTGGGATGTCCATCATTTCCACTAAATCAGGCTCTTCATCCTCCTCTGCAGCTTCAACCAAGAGAAGATGCAGGGTTTGTGCCACCTTTTTGTAGAACAAAATGTGTGAAGGGAACTCAGACAGCCTGGGAGGAGAGACACCTGAGGACCTGTCCGGGGAAATGTCCGGTTCAATGGGCACATCCAGACCCCCCCTCATCGTAATCATCATCGCCATCATCACCACCGGGATAGACTTTGTCTCCCTCCCACTCCTCACAATAAGCATCTGGGTCATAATCCGGAGGAGACGGATCCGACCGAACGGAACCGGTCTAAGCGATTGGACAATACTAATCGCTTTGGCTATTTCGTCCATGGCTGGAGAATGGGATACAGGATCCGAACCGGCAGACTTGTGCTTTTTCTTTGACGGAACTGACCCCCCAGGGTCAGCTCCCCTTTTGCCCGAGAAGGTATTGCCTAGGTCAGTAGGCACCTCCTCAGTTTCGGCGGCAACCCAACCGGGTTGGCCATCTGGATCTACGGACTTCTCAGCCTCCCTTTCCTTCAACCTACTCAGTCTTTTATCTAGAGTGGATTTAGGAAAGTTTTTACATATTTGGCAGTCTGACTTGAGGTGGTCAAAACCCAGACAATAAACACAGATGAGGTGGGGGTCGGCCTTAGCAAAAGGCCTCCCCACACTCAGTACAGCGTTGAAACCCAGTGGGACCGGTTTTCTTCTTGAGTTTCTCAGACATGGCCAACCTAACAAATTACCCTATTGCTGCTTTCAAGCCAGGTAATATAACAACCACTCAGTTACAAACCATGTCACAGGCTTTTTAAAAGAACCAGCAAAAAGTCTAGTTCTTTTGAAACCGATTAGTACCGGAACACCACACTAATCCCAGAAAAGAGAAAAATTAAATTTAACAAAGTCGGTTCCAAACCAGACTGACCGGGAAGAAACTGAAGAAAAAGACAATTTCCACTTTTTCACCAAAATAAAACACAGTCACTACCTATCTACACACTACCTGTACCGTATACGTAGGCTGGAAATCCAAAAATAACAAAAAAATATGCGGTTTAAACTGAACGCTTTACCTCTACCAAACCGAGCAGAGTAAATCTCCGGAGCGACTTCACTGTTAGGTGGAGTAAAGAATCTGACGGTTACACTGGGAAGTACCACAGACAGAGGTTTGAAAACAGAGCTTGAGCTCAACGTTCTATGCTTCTGCACAGAGTTAACTTTTTCCTCTCTGGGGCAGTTCAAGTGCTGGGGCTAACTGCATTATGTCTGAATACAGCAAAACTTCATGTTGTTTGAAGACAATTTTTTTCTGGTCTTTGGATTTCTTTGTCGTCCTCGTAAACCTCAGCAACGATATGGTTGTTGACCACCTGGGTGTCTCCTTACCCAGGAAAGGTGGTCAAGAGGGAGAAGTCAGTTTTGAGCTCACTGCCATCATGGCACATCTTGCAGGCCCTCACCTTGTGGGACAGGGCCAGACAGTAAACACACACATTGTGCAAGTGTCGTCCATGCAGATCTTGTAACCATGGGTACAAAACCTAAGAAAAAATTACTCACCACAGTAATCTTCTTTCTTCCAAGGGATTCTTTAGCATCAGTAACTTTAGCAGTTAGCTGGATAGGTGCAACTGCCCCGGAGGTGTGCCTTTAAGAGAAATTTAAATGAGCTTAGTGCCATAGCCACTCAGAAAATAGGAAGGGTAGTGACCTGAGTGAGAGCTGCTGAAGGCTTCAGAATTTTTTCAAATGAAAAATGAGGGCATATGCCCCGAAAAAGAATCGACAGGATTCAAAACCATGCAAACAGTGGAAACAGAAGAAAAAATTACTCACATTAGTAATGTTGTTTCTTCTAATGGAGTCTTGCTATATTCTGACATATGCAGTGAGTCCCAACCTTCGAACTGCTCCGTAGGTGAAAGAGTTAACTTTCCATGCCAGGCATGGAACTTTGAGCACGAGCTCAGTTGAAAGCTCTGTCTGTTGTTCTTCAAACTCAAACTGTCAGATCTTTACGAGCAAAACTCACTAAGGTTCTGTGTGGAAGCTGTAAATCTACACTAGCCAACTGGCTACTAAATATAAGAACACATTTTTTGGTCCCAAAACAAAGACTCAAGTCAGGGGATCCAAAAAATAAAACACAACACCCAAACACCCCAAAAAGGAGGGGTGAAAAAACAAGGTGGGCATCTACTAAGTGCCAACACTGCACTGCCCACCCACATCCCAAGAGCAGAGGTTCTGAGAGGGGCAGGCAGGAGGTCATAATATAGCAAGACTCCATTAGAAGAAACAACATTACTAAGGTGAGTAATTTTTTCTTCAAACAACATGAAGTCTTGCTATATTATGACATATGCAGACTACACAGCAGTACCTCCATGGAGGAGGACAGAACCTACTTAGGAAATAGGCTCTGAAGCACAGCTGTGCCAAACCGAGCATCACTCCTAGCCTGGATGTCCAGTGAGTAATGCTTGGTAAAAGTGTGAACTGTTTTCCAGGTAGCTGCTTGACATATCTCTAGGATAGGGATGTCACTGGCAGCAGCCAGAGACGCAGCTGTACCTCTGGTAGAGTGAGCCCTCAGGCCTGAGGGAGGAACCTTACCCAGTTTTTCATAGCAAAATTGGATACAAGAGACAATCCACCTGGCAACTGATCTTTTAGTGGCAGGTTTCCCTTTACCAACCTCACCATAAGTGAGGAACAGTTGGAGGGAGTCAAACCTGTGACCCTTGGTACGTTCTATGTAGTAACTAAGGGCTCTTTTGACATCTAAACTGTGCAGTCTCCTCTCATCAGAGTAGGAATGGTCAGTGAAGTACATAGGGAGAGACATAGATTGATTAAGGTGAAGTCTGAAACCACCTTAGGCAAGAACTTTCTGTTAGTCCTGAGGACCACCTTATCTCTATGAAAAGAGATAAAATCAGGCTCCACTGACAATGCTTGTAATTCACCTTATGCGCCTGGCAGAAGTGATGGCTACCAAAACACAGTTTTCCAAGTCAAGTACTTAAGCTCTGCTGAAGACAAGGGCTCAAAAGGGTGTATAAGCTGGGCAATGCAAATATTAAGATCCCAGGCAGGGGCAGGGTCCCTGAATGGAGGGTTGGTGTGAAGCAACCCCTTGAAAAACTTGGAGAATACAGGATGAGCTGAAAGAGAAGAGGGTTTATCAGCTGATAAGAAAGCAGACACGGCTGCCAGGTGCACCTTTAGGGTAGCTGGTCTCAGCCCCAAAGTATTCAAATGCACCATATAATCCAGGACTGTGGGTAAGTCAGCAGATTCTGGGGAAATGTGCTTGCCAGAGCACCATATGGAAAACCTTTTCCATTTGGAATTATAAGTAGCCCTGGTGGAAGGCTTCCTAGAAGCCTTCAAGATATCCAATACACCTTGGGAGAGGTGTAGGTCAGCAAACTCTAACTCTTCAAGAGCCAGGCCTTGAGATTGAGATTGAGAGATTTGAGATTCGGGTACCAAACTCTCCCCTAAGCACAGGTTAACAGGTTGTGATTCCTGGGAAGACACAGGGGAAGGTGGACTGCTAAGGACATAAGGAGTGGGTACCAGGGCTGTCTGGCCCAATCTGGAGCAATCAGGATCATCTTGCAGGGTTGAGATCTGATTTTGACTAGCACCTTGAACAGAAGAGGGAAGGGGGGAAAAGCATAGAGAAACTTCCCTTCCCAACTGAGAAGGAAGGCATCCAGAGGAACTGAGCCCAACACTGGGGGCCTGCAACAAAAAGGGGAAGTTGGTGATTGTCTGGGGCTGCAAAAAGATCTATCTGTGGGGTGCCCCATCTGGCAAATACTACCTCCAGTACTAGGGGATCCAGTGACCATTCGTGATGACTCTGGGTGCCTGGGAGGTGAACTGCCGTAAGGGAGGTGTTCAGGGAATAAGCCAGAGACCACAACTTCATTGCTTCGGTGCACAAGGCCGTAGACCGAGTGCCTCCTTGCTTGCTGATGTACCACATTGTAGTGGTGTTGTCTGTTCTGACCTGTACAACTTTGTTCTGAACAGATGTGGAAAAAGCTTGAAGTGCTAGAAAAACTGCTCTGAGTTCCAACAGGTTGATGTGGAGCAGAGATCCTGAGGGGACCACAATCTCTGGGTAGTGAGGTCGCCCATGTGAGCTCTCCACCCCAAGAGGGATGCATCTGTAGTAAGGATTAAGGAGTGAGACTGAGGAGTGAAGGGGACCCCCTGTCTCAGATTGCTCTGGTCCTGCCACCACTGAAGGGCTTGGATCAGGTTTCGAGTCACTGGGATCAATTTGGTTAGAGGGTCTCTCCTTTGAGACCAAAAGGCTCTCAAATGGAACTGGATGTCCCTCATCTGAAATCTTGCTCCCTGCACCACTGCTGTAGAAGCAGCCATGTGCCCCAGAAGCTGCAGAAAATGCCTTGCTGGTCGAGAGACCTGCAGGGTGAAGGAGGAGGCCAGAGAGACCAGGGTCCTTGCTCTTTCCAGAGGAAGGAAGGCTCTGGCCTCTTTTGTGTTCAGTTCTGCACCTATGAAGGTGAGAAGCTGGACAGGCTCAGAACTGACTTTGGAAGATTGAGAAGAAAACCTAGAGATGTGAGCAGTTGCTGAGTTACCTGAAGGTGTAGTTTGACTTGGTCTGGAGACTGGCCTACTATGAGCCAGTCGTCCAGGTAAGGAAAGATGGCAATCTTTTGCCTTCTTAAGTGGGCAACTGCTACTGCCAGGCATTTTGTGAATACCCTCGGGGCAGAGGTGAGGCCGAAGGGCATTGCTCTGAACTGGTAATGGCCTGAGGGCAGTTCGAATCTGAGGTACTTTCAATGGGAGCTTCTGATAAGAACATGGAAGTAGGCATCCTTGAGGTCCACGGATGCTAGCCAGTCCCCTGGCCTTAGAGAGGGTAAAATAATTCCCAGAGTCACCATTTTGAATTTTGGTTTTAAAAGGTGCTTGTTTAGATATCTGAGATCCAGGATGGGCCGCCATTCTCCTGTCTTTTTTGGGGTAAGGAAGTACCTGGAATACAACCCTTTGCCCTGGTGTAGGGGTGGAACCCTTTCCACAGCTCTGAGAGCCAGGAGGGTAGAAACTTCTGTTTCTAGAGCAAGTGCCTCTGATGGACTTGCAAGTGGAAAGGACCTGGTTCTCATCTTTGGAAATTTTTTGAAGCTGAGAACCAGCCCCTGGCTTACTACTTCCAGGACCCACTTGTCTGATGTTAAAGACTTCCAGTCCTGGACAAAGTAAGTCAGCCTGCCCCCTACAGGTAGTGGAGAATCAGCCCTGGCCACCCCATCAGGGTGCCTGCTTGGCAGGGGCTTTACGCTGAGGGGTGGAAGCAGGTCTGCTTGTACCCCATCTGCCTCTCCCTCTAAAGAACCCCCTCTGAGCATAAGCTGAAGAGGAGGCCTGGGCTTGGTAAAAAGGCCTATGAAAAGGTCTGCCCCTGCCCCTGGAAGGCTGCCTTTGAGGAGTGGCCTGCCTTTCCTTGGCCTGTGCACTCCTATAGGTGGACCTATACTCATCCATTTTCTTCATGTAATTCTCTGTCTGCTCCCCAGAGAATTACCCACAACAGGAAAATCCATGGCCTTAGTCTGGGTATCCTGTGACAGGCTAGTACATCTGAGCCAAGCCATTCTGCGAAGTGCCACAGATGTAGCCATGACTCTTGATGACACATCATTAGAGTCCACTGCAGCATGGAATTGCACCTTGGGTGCCTCAACACCATCAGCAGCCACCTGCTCCAGCTCCTTGGAAAGCTGGCCAGGGACCTGTTTTGCTAGAGCCATAACAGTATCCCATCTGGATTTCTGATATCTAGCAACATAAGCCATATAATTTGCCTGTCTGAGTCCCAAGGATGCTGCCATGTACTGTTTCTTTGCCATGGCATCAATCCTCCTGGAGTCCTTGTCAGGGGGGTGTGAAGCCAAGGGAATATTAGCCTTGTCACAGGCTGCAGCCTGCACTACCCCAACATGGCTGCATTGTTGTGTAAGGAACTCCGTATATTAGAGCCTGACAATGTGTACCTCTTGTCCATTCTTTTATCCACAGGAGGTATAGTGTGAGGAGTTTTTAGAATTTTTACTGTTTCCCGAAAGATTTATGCAAAGGAATAGACAGCCTCCTTGACTCTGGGATATCCATCATTTCCACATAGTCAGGCTCCTCTTGATCATCCACAGCTTCCTCCACAGGGAGCTGGAGGGTTTCAGCCACTTTTTTATAAAACATAAAATCAGAGGAGGACTCAGAAAGCCTAGGGGGAGACACTCCCGAAGGTCTGTCTGGGGAGATGTCCGGTTCAATGGGCACATCCAGACTTTCAAATCCACATTCACTCTCCTCATACTCCTCTTCCCCCTCCTCCGGTTCATAAAATTCCCCTAAAACATAATCTTGAACCGGTGGAACCGACCGAACCGTACACTTACCTGATGGTGCCGGTTCAGTCGGAACTGGGGAAAGCGACTGGACAATTTTAATCGCTTTGGCTATTTCTTCAGCCGTTGGAGATGGAAATTTTGGCACCACACCTGCTGATTTTCTAGTCCTTTTTGCTGGAACCGACTCCTCCGAGTCGGCTCTCCTTTTGCCCAAGGAAGTCTCGCCCTGGTCAGAGGCACTCCCTCCGGTTCAGTTACAACCGAACCGGGCTGGCCATCCGGGTCAGCGGACTTCTTGGCCTCTATTTCCCTGAGCCTACCAACTCTCTTATCCAGGGTAGTTGCAGGAAAATTTTTGCAAATCTGGCAGTCTGCATTGAGGTGGTCAAACCCCAGACAATAAACACAGGTGGTGTGGGGGTCAGCCTTGGCAAAGGCTTCCCCATAAACACTGCAGTGTTGAAACCCAGTGGGCCTGGTTTTTCTTTTGGGTTTCTCAGACATAGTGCCAGCCTAACCAAAACTTGCCCGTTTATGGCAATCCACCAAGCAAGACCCTCTTATCAGTTCCCAACCGTGTCATGGGTCGTGGAAAAAACCGTAATGAAATCCGTTTTTTTAGAACCGATAAGAACCGGGAACCGCACTCTAAAAGACAGATTTAATGAATTTTCAACAACCTGTTCTGTTCAAACTGAACCGATAATACCGTTTACAAGTTCCACACAGAAATAAATGTAAAACCTATCTAGTACTTACGATACCACAGACAGAGCTTGAACCGACCGGTTGCGGTTTAAATTCGGTTAAAAAACCGAAAAATTAATACTTTAACCGACAAAATGAACCGAGCAGAAGGAGAAATCTCCGGAGCGACTGTTCAGTGAGGCGGAGTAAAGAATCTGACAGTTTGAGTTTGAAGAACAACAGATAAAGCTTTCAACCGAGCTCGTGCTCAAAGTTCCATGCCTGGCATGGAAAGTTAACTCTTTCACCTCCAGAGCAGTTCGAAGGTTGGGACTCACTGCATGTGTCATAATATAGCAAGACTTCATGTTGTTTGAAAAGCAACAACAACAACATCATGAGTTAAAAACTCATCAATAAGAAAACCCAAATTTGTTTAAGAGATGTGATAAAGAGCCAACAGGTGAACCGGGGAGGAAGGGTGGGAGCTTACTGATGCTAAAAGACCCTTTGGAAGAAAGAAGATTACTGCGGTGAGTAATTTTTTTCTTCTTACCCCAGGAGTTCTTTAGCATCAGTAACTTTAGCGGACTATCGAGCAGTACCAAGTACGAGGTGGGCAGAGAACCTACTTTCGAAAGAGGCTCTGCAGAACCGCCCTGCCAAATTTGGCATCAGATCTGGTCTGCACATCCAAATTGTAGTGTTTCACAAAGGTGTGCACAGATTTTTAGGTAGCTGCTTTGCAGACATCCAGCAGGGAATGTCCCTTGCTGCTGCAAGCGAGACTGCAGTGCCCCTGGTGGAGTGGGCCCTAAGCCCCACTGGAGGTTGGTGACCAGCTTTTTCATAGCGGAATTTAATACAAGAGACCTACCACAGGAAAGGTTCTCTTGGTAGCTAGTCTTCCCCAGCCTACATACCCGTAGGTGGGGAACAACTGAGAGGAAGAGCCTCTGGACTGTCTAGTATGCTCTAGGTAGTAGAAGATGGCTCTTAACATCCAAGCTGTGGAGCTGTTGCTCGCCAGGAGTGGATTTCTCAGTAAAGAAAACAGGCAGAATAATAGACTGGTCCAAGAGGAACTCTGAAACCGCCTTTGCAGAAATTCCTATTTGTCCTGAGCCCAACTTTACCGTTGTGAGGGAAGATGTAAAGTGGCTCAGTGCATGGGCCTGTAGCCCTGAAAACCGCTTGGCAGAGGAAATGGTTACCATGAAGCCTGTCTTCCAAGTGGGCCCTGGACATAGGCTCAAAGAGTGGCTTCATGAGCCTGTCTGTGCAAAGGTTAGGGCTCTGAGGAGGAACAGGCTCCCGGATTGGAGGCTGGGGGGTGCAACAGGCCTTTTAAAAACTGTTTAAATGTGACATGGGAAATAATTTATTTTTTTCTTTCCCACCAAAAGGTAGGCCAAAATTGCCGCCAGGTGTAGCTTGCGGGAAGATGGTTTCAAGCCTGACGCCTGTAAGAGTACCAGGCAATCTAGCAGCTGGGGGTCTGAAACTGAATGGGATTCGACCTTTTTGCTTTTGTACCAGAGGGAAAACATTTACATCTGGCGGCATAAGTCTTCTTAGTGTTTGATTTTTTTAACCACCCACAGTATCCTAAGGACTTGTTAAGAGTACTGTGAGAATGTAGACTAACTGTTCCAGAACCAGGCCTTGAGGTGGAAGGAGTGTACACCTGGATACTGCACTCCTGTCTGAGGAAAGGTCAGCAGGGTGCGAGCTGGAGGCAGGCAAATGGACTGCTGCAGGGCACTGAGAGAAGGAGAGGGTACCTGGCTTGCTTGTGCCAGTCCGGAGCCACCAGAATCCTAGATGCAGGCTGTTGTTAAGAGTTTCAGAAATACCCTGAGAATCAGGGAAAAAGGAGAGAATGTGTACCTGACCAGACCAGGATCAACACGTCCGGAGGAAGCGTTCCCAGGACTGGAGCCTGCAACAGAACTGAGGAAACTGGAAGCTGAGGGGAAAGGCAAACAAATTCACTACTGGGTGCCCAACCACCTGAACACTGTGGCTAGTACTTGTTTGTTCAGAGTCCATTATTCTGGCCCTGACTGATGGGACTAGAGCCTCTGCCAAAATTGCATTTGCCTGGGGGGGTGAATTGCTGAAGGCTGTCTCCCAGGTAGAAGGCGAGAAAACAATTTTTATAGTGCCTACAAACAGAGTACTCCTGATCTTGCCATTGCAGTAGTATCTATTCAACTCTGTAACTCTGCCCTTTTATGACAGGAGCAAGTGCTTTGAACTAGAAAGATTTCTCAGAGTTCCAAAAGAAATATGATTAACTGCGACTCTTGGACAGTCTAAGTGCCACTTACTGAGGCACTGTCCAGATGCGCTTCCCACCACAGAGGGAAGGCGTCTGTGGAACTGCTCTGTCAGAGTTTTCAGCTTTGGAAATTGTTGCCTTCTGAGACCAGCAAGCTACAATGAGACTTGCAGGTGATGCCTCCTGTATCTGAACCTTGGGACCACTACAGGCACTGAAGCCATCTGTCCCAACAGCCTGAGGAAATGTCAACATTTCGTGATTTGCTCAAGGCCTCATCATCTACTGGACCAGTGAGGGTAAATGATTCAAACGCAGTCAAGCGTTTGTTGGCTGGTCTCGCTGTCCCTAGATGAAGAAAACTGCCAATGAGGAACATCTTGAATTACTGCCTTCGGAAGGAAGGTATATCCTTCTTGGATGCTGGGAGGGTTCCAGGTGAGACTTTGTTTAGATTTATCCAGGAACCCCGAGACTACAGATAGAGCCATGTAAGGGGGGAAAAGGGGGCTCCTTGACCTGACAAAGAGACTTTGGCAGGCTATTTGGCAACCTAGGTGTATCTAGAGGCACCCGGATTCTGGAGACGTGCTGCTACCACTGCCCAGCACTTTGTAAGACTCTTGGGGCTGAGGAAGGCTGATGGGCAGCAGTAAGCCCGCCCTTGTGTGTGACCTCATTAAAGGTATATGGAAAAAAAAAAGGAGGGGGCCTTTTTTTTGTACCAGGGAGGCTAGCACATCTCCCCAGGGTTTTATTTCACTCTAAAAATTAATTAGCGTTTTGCTCATAAAAGTTCTAAAACGTGAAAATGCATAGCACTTGCCTCACTGTGTTTAACAAACATAACACTTCTAGAAAACTTATATAAATGTTTTCTGTACAGTTAGTATTGTCCCAAGGAAAAAAGTGCTAATCAATTATTTAAAACCCTGTCTCCCTACAGTAAGGGCTGTATGAATAGTTACAGAGTGCCCATCTTGAATTTGAGTTTTAACAGCAAGATGGGAAGTCACTCCCCAGTTGTCTTTTGTATCAGGAATTACGTGGAGTAGAGGTCCTTTCTTCTTTTTATGGCAGGGACCCTTGCCACCATTCGCAAAGCTGTAAATACAGGTTACTCACCTGTAACAGGAGTTCTAGGAATGGTATATGTTGTTCATCCACACTCATTGGCAGGTATCCTTGCCGCTTTAAATCTTGCCAGAAGGTCTTCAAGCTTGCTCCTCCCACCCACCCGGGTGGTATAACTCTCGGCTCCGCCCCATGACGCCAGATCTGGCCAGCTGGAAGCTCAGGTTGTGCGTCGAAGCCGGGAAGGTCGGGTGGGTCGTGTGGATGAACAACATATACCATTCCTAGAACTCCTGTTACAGGTGAGTAACCTGTATTTCTAGGGACATGGATATGTTGTTCATCCACACTCATTGGCAGACTCCTAGCAGTTCTCCGGGAGGAGGGAGGCAAGACGCACACCCCCAATACTTACTTGGAAAGAGAGACTGGAGAACCGAGGCCCCAAAACCAGCATCCCGCGTGACTCAAGGTCGATGTGGTAGTGGGTAATGAAGGTGTTTGCTGACTTCCAGGTAGCAGCCCTGCAGATTTCCTGGATAGGGACGTCCCTGGAAGCAGCCACCGTTGCAGCAGTATGGCGGGTAGAATGAGCCTTATCCTCTGGGAGGCTCCATGCCCGCCAACTTATAGTAGAGATCTATGAGGAGGTTACCCACCTGCTTATCGCCTGCTTGGCTGCAGGTCTGCCAGATGCGGCTTCAGCGTAGGTATAAACACAGCTGGCGAACCTCTCCCCGATTTCAGCCGCGGCGCTCCTTATAATAAGCGAGTTTCCTCTCTAGGGTCCAGAGATGGAGCCTATATTCGCCTCCCAGGTGTGATTGGGGCAGAACACCGGCAGAGTCAACACCTGGTTAAGGTGAAACTCCGACACCACCTTCGGAAGGAATTTCGGTTGGGGGCGCAGGACAACCTTGTCCCTGTGGAAGACCAGGTAAGGAGACTCGATGGAAAGCGCCTGGAGCTCTCCCATCCTTCTGGCTGACGTGATAGCCACCAAGAAGGCGGTCTTCCACGACAGGTGAGAGAGAGCACACCTGTGCATAGGTTCGAATGGCTTGCCCATGAGCTTTGCCAGTACCAGCAGTAGATCCCACGGAGGTGGGGGTTCCCGCACTGGAGGGGAAATGTGATCAAGGCCTTTGAAAAAGCGCCAGACCACCTTCTCCTGCGCCACCGACTGCTTCCCGGCCCGCGCCCGGTAAGCAGAGATGGCTGCCAGGTGCACCCTTAGGGTCGTCGACCTAAGCCCTTGACTAGAAAGGGACCATAAATAGTCCAAGATGCTTGCCAAGGAACAGGAGGAAGGGTCCAAGCCCTTGCCCTGACACCAAATGGAAAACCTTTTCCATTTGAAGGCATAGCATTTTCTGGTCAACTCCTTACGGGACGCCTCAACTACATTGAGGACCTCGTCGGAAAGACCCAAGGCCTGGAACTCTAGCCGCTCAGGAACCAGGCCGTCAGGTGCAGGGATTGAAGGTCCGGATGGAACACCTTCCCCTGATTGACTGAGAGCAGGTCCGGGCGAGCTGGAAGCTGCCGGAGTCCTGGAGCTGAGACTGAGGAGATCTGGTACCAGAACTGGCGAGGCCAGTCTGGGGCTATCAGAATCACCTCGCCTTGTCCCTCCTCGCCTTGAGAAGCACCTGTGGATCAAGGGAAATGGGGAAAGGCGAAAGAGGCCCGGGTCCATTGCCTCGAGAAGGCATCCCCTGCAGCGAGCCCTGCTGAGGGGGCATGGAACAGACTCAGTCCGTTCTCCATGGAGGCAAACAGGTCCACCTGAGGTGTGCCCCAAAGGGAGAACAGATGCTGTACTACCTCGGCAGGAGAGACCACTCGTGGGATGCAGCCCTATCGGCTCAGGGCATCGGCCAGGGTGTTGGAGGCTCCTGCCACGTGAATAGCTAGAGATCCCGCCTCCAGGCTGCGCCACGAGTGACCAAATGCGGAGAGCTTCCTTGCATAGAAGCATGGAGCGCGTCCCGCCCTGGCGGTTTAGATAGTACATGGTCGTGGTATTGTCCGTCTGGACTCGGACCACTTGACCCCGGAGGAACGGAGCAAAGGCGGTGAGAGCTAGGCGGACCGCTCGGAGCTCCAGCAGGTTGATGTGGCATCGGGACTCCCGCGGGGACCAGAGGCCATGAGTCCGGTGTTCCCCCAGATGGGCACCCCAACCCATCAGAGAGGCATCGGTCGACAGAGAGACCGTCGGCTCGGGGCGGACGAACGGGATGCCCTCCTGCAAATGATCTGGAACGGTCCACCACTGGAGAGCGTTCCACATCCCCTGTGTCACCGACACAAGCTGGTCCAAGGGATCGCAGCGTTGTGACCACTGGCTGGCCAGTCCCCACTGAAGGGGACGCATGTTCCAGCGGGCCCAACGGACCACGCTGGTGCAGGCCGCCATGAGACCCAGGAGGCGAGGAAGTCCCGGCAGGGGCACAATTGCCAACCAGAAATGATCGGGCAAAGGAGGAAAGAACCTCGGCCCTGTCCGCTGAGCCAGCGCCTGGCTCAAGAGAGTCGAGCTGCGCCCGATGAATAGAATCACCTGCTTCGCTCGAGTTCCGACCTGGCCTCGCTTGATAAGGAGGCCCAGTTGAGAGCAGACCTGAGGGCCAGATCTCTGACCACTCCGCCTCCTTCCTGGAGGGAGCTGCTATCAGCCAGTCGTCCAGGTAAGGGTACACCCGGACCCTCGGCGCCAGAGGAATGCTGTCACCACTGCCATGCATTTGGTGAAGACCCTGGGAGCTGGAGACAAGCCAAGGGCATGGCTTGGAACTCGAGAGGATCCTTCCGCCGAAGCGAAGGAATCTCTGGTGGACGGACGGATAGGGACGTGAAAACGCGTCCTGCAAGTCCAGAGAGCAGAACCACACCTGCGCCCAAGGATGGTATTATCTGAGCCAGAGTGACCATCCTGAAGGTTCGAGACCTTAGGAACTTGTTTAGGTCGTGATGGGTGAGAGGGGCGCCGCCCTCCTTCGAACCAGGAAGTACCTGGACACAAACCCTGGGTCTGAAGGAGGGTCCACCACCTCTCTACCACCTCCTTCTGGAGGAGGAGAGTGATGTCGGCTCGATGAGCCGCCAGTGAGGCTGGGGATCGAAGCCCCAGGGCGAGGCTCTGAAAAGGTGGTGCCTGCTCGAATTCCAGAGGCAGGCCTCTTCCCACCACCTCCAAGACCCACCTGTCCGTGGTAACAGCGACCAGGCGGAACGAAGTGCCGGAGCCGCCCCACGGGGACCCAGGGGCAGGGACGGGATGGGGCGACACCCCTCAGCCCGTCACTGGGCAGGCTGGAGGAGGGACCGCCGAGGGACCTCCTGGGCCCTCTCCTGCCTCCTGTTAGAGGAAGCGGCATGCTTGGGTTTGGGATGCCAAGGCCGAGCCTGCTGGCCCCTGACGTTCTGGGCCGGGCGCCCGGAGGCACAGAAGGACGAAAGGGCTTAGGCTGTGGTTTGCGGCCTTTGTCCTTCTGAGCGGAAGAGACCGAGTCCAAGGTGGCATTGGACTTCTCGATCCTCTGCAGGTGACCTACCACCCCAGGGCCGAAGAGGTCAGTCCCCAAAAGGGAACATCCGCCAACTTGTGCTGGGTATCCGAAGTAAAGGTGGATATCCTCAGCCAAGCCTCGCCGACGATAGCCACTGCGGCACCAACCGATCTGGCACATATGAGTCCCCTATATCCAAAGCAGTCTGGAGCTGCTGTTTGGCCACTGCCCTGCCCTGGTCCCGCACCTGCTTAACCGTAGTCTGCAGATCGGTGGGAAGATGAGGATGACCTCATCCAGGAGCCCAACAGGGCATGAGAAAATGTGCCATGAGGACGGCCGAACTGGCCTCGACGGAGTCGAGAGAGGACGCAGCGAGACTTTTCGCCCGACATAGTCCAATTTCTTGGACTCCTTGTCAGGAGGTTTGTCCACATCCCTGGCGTAGCCGGCCGCGAAAGCTGTCGGTAACCAACCCCTCAGCGGAGGGTGTTCAAAAACGGACAAGGAACCGTGGGACCGCATACTTCCTGGCCATCCTGGCCAAGGCGCAGGGCAGGAAGCAGGGCGCTGCCAAAGCTCCAGTGCCGACCCACTATGGCCTCGGCCACCGAAAGCCTCGTCGAGAATCCCCTCGGTCCAGAATCTCCGTGAGGAGATTCCTGGCCCGCTTGGAAACGGGTTCGAGCTCCATCCCGTAGACTCCAGATGAGCCGAAGAACCTAGGAAGGACGACGGGCTATCGCCCATTGACTGACCTCTGAAGACTCCAAGTCCAGTCGCTGGAGAAAAAGGAGGAATCATCTTCGGACTCGGAAGAGTCCTCAGAGAGCTGCCTCTGGCCTGAGCCACCCTTCACCTGCCGAGGTCGGTCGGGAGTGAGGGTAACTGACAGCCGATGGGTAGACCCTAGCCGACCGAGAATCTTGGTCGGAGCCCCAATGGTGGCTGTGGAGGCGGAGGTTCCACCGAATCGGTGGAGCAGTTGGTTTGGCCGAACAACCGCCTGGGTATAAGCTCCTCGGATAAGTCGAGGGTTGTGTCGGCCGCCCGGTGACAGCCACTTAATGGCCAGGAAGCGACGGGTCGGCTTATTCCGCCAGGAGGAGCTGTTGCAACATAAGGTCTCGTACTGCCGACGAATTTACCGAAGCCTCCTCATCCGGGAGGAGGACGAGGACGAGCGCGACGCCGCTATCGCGTGCCGACCGAGACCGCCTATGACGGTGGGATCGGCTGGACCGCTAAGAGGTCCAGATCGAGACCGAGTCCCGAATTCCAGGTCGGCGCGGGAGGTGTCGGCCGAACCGCACTCTTCGGCTCGGATGGTCCATCCGAGGGCCCGAACCGAGGCACAGGCGAGCCCATGGGATCTCAACTCCTCCCGGGGAACCGGGAGAGGGAATCTCGGCTGCTAAAGGCGACAGCTCGTCCAATGGGTCGAGAAAATCGACTTCATCGGGTGGGAGTCTCGGTCAACTGACCTGACGGGGACACCGTGAGGCCAGTGGCCGGGTCGAGCGTCGATCAAGCCGATCGGTCGACGCCCAGGGAGAGGGACCTTTCCCGCCCCAAGAGCGCCGACGAGGACTTACCCCTGTCCTCTTGGACCGAGAATAAGGTCCAGCAGACGAGGCCCTTCTCCTTTAGTGAGAGGGACAGACAAAGCTCCTTAAAAGAAGCCGGTAGGAAGAACCCAGAGAGAGCGGATAAATGTCACGGCCGAGGAAGATACGGCCCGCGCCGGGCCTCTTCGAGGGCGACCATCCGCCGAGCTGATCCGGGCCGAGCCTCCGCCGCCGCTGACACCGCCAACCGGCCTCCTTGACTTCACCGAGGGAAACGCTCGGACGGCCCAGTTGCAATCGGGCAGCACGGTCTCGAGGACGAGGCGAGAAAGATGAGCACAGGTCGCAAGCCTGCGGGTCGTGCTCAAGGCCTAAGCAGTAGACACGGGAGTGTGGATCCGTCCGAGACATCTTCTGCCCGCATGGGCATCTCCAAATCGGGGTCGATTTGTCCATCGCAGCAGCGAGGGATAGAAGACTGAAGTCTTTTTAAAATTTATTTTTAAATCAGCAAACGGAGAAATAGGAACCAGTCACAAACGCAGAGCGTTAAGGAGGGAACCTGAGCTTCCAAGCGGTAAGGAAGATCTGGCGTCATGGGGCGGAGCCGAGAGTTATACCACCCGGGTGGGTGGGAGGAGCAAGCTTGAAGACCTTCCGGCAAGATTTAAAGCGGCAAGGATACCTGCCAATGAGTGTGGATGAACAACATATCCATGTCCCTAGAATGTTTCTTCTTTGCCTCCCGCTCCAACAGAAATATCTGTGTTGGGGAAGAGGCTTAGACACCTGGGTACACATGAGGTCTGCCCACACTATCAGGCTTCAGACTGCGAAAAACACCCTTGCACTGACAGAAGGTTGGGGAAAAAAACTCTGCCCCTAATGTCCTCAGGAGGAAGTTGCATGGGGCAGGAGGCCTTGTTTGAGATGTTCAGGAATTGAACAGTAGTTTTGACCACCAGGAAAGTCCATGGCTTTAAACTGGGAGTCTAAGGGTAGACCAGTAGTTCTAGGCCAGACAAAGCGTCTCAGAGAGATGGCATAGGCCGTGATTCTGGAGGCGGCATCCTTGTTGTAGTCCTGTGGAATGGGTATTACATAGCTTCTGGAGCAGGCTAGCCGTATACACCAGCTCCTGCACCAAGAACCAGGACAGAGTTCTGCAGTGTTTTCTTTCTTTGTTTTTTTATATATTTGGCCAAAAAGCCAAGTAGGTAAACACTTTGACAAGCATCTGCGGGTAAGTAAGAAACCTATTTTCTGGAGTCCTTATCCAAGGTGTAAGGTGGAAAAGGAGACCTCAGCTTTCTCGCAAGCTGTCTGATGCACTATACTCACATGGCTGGGATGTACAGACAGACACTCAGTATTGCTAAACAACTGATATATTTATGCATTTATTTATTAACACTTCCAGACCGCTTGTAAACCTCTGCCACAGAAGTGGGGGTTTAAAGCAGTTTTGCGGTATTGTATTTATATTTTTCATTACAGACAGGGCTTTTTAGGAGGTGGAACCTTTCATCGCCCTATAATCTTTTCTTTTCTTATCCTCACCTTGGAAGGACTCCTGAGAAGGGAGGTGCAGGGTGCTAATATGTTTTGAATAGATGAAGACATGGAGGGAGAACCTCCTTGGATACATAGGGTGCTAGACCCTCCACATCATAAAAATTCTCATATCATCGTTATCACCTTCACAATCTCAGGGGCAAGAACTGTGTAACAGTTATAGCAGCCCTTGTAAGCAGGGGCAGAATAAATTATTTACCATCCACTGTATCACCTTCACAGTCTCTGGGGTGAGAGCTGTGTAAGAGTGTTAGCAGCCTCTGTAGGCAGGGGCATCATAAAATTATTTATCATCAACTGTATCACCCTCACAGTCTATGGGAAGGAGAACTGTGGAAAAGTGTTTGCCAGTCCCAGTAAAGAAAGGACCCATTTTTTTTTTGTAGGGTCTGAAACAGTTGCCATGCTTTTTCAATATTTTGCACAGACAGAGTACTGCACAGTTTTTCTGTATGCTTTAAGCTGCCTGTTATCTCACTACTGGCTTTCCCAGGAGTAACAGGAGCATTTATGTCTAGACATAGTTTCTTTTTAGCCACTTCATTAGCGGCTTGATCAAGCTTCCTTCCTTCGTCACTTCTATTATTTTTTAAATTGTGAGGAACTTTGTAATTTGGAAGCTTTAATTTTTGGCTGGAATCTGGAGGGCTCCTCAGCACCTCCTTACATTTTAGTATTTTTGAATGGCCCCTAGTCAGAAGCCTTTGATATGTCCTCAGCCATACTAATCAAAGGTTTGTCTGCTATGTTTTGCCCAATTTAAGCAAAGCAAACCAATCCTGGACCTTACGAACTGAGCGCAGGTTTCTGTGAAATGCCATCGACCACTCCTGCCCCAGTTAATTAGCTCTGTCTGTTGTCAGTGCCTTTTTATTTTTTAATTTTGCGGTTGTAGAACTGGGATCTATACCAGTGCCAATCTTAACAGAAAACCTAGCAATACTTGTCAGCTACCACACGTGGCTGCTGGACCTTTACGGACAGTCCTGAGGCAGATGATACCTAGGTCTAGTTCCTTTATGTATAAACATAATGTATAGAAGGGTTTCTCTTAATTTTTCAATCCTGAGAGAAACCCCCAGGCTCTCTTGATATCTGAATTCCAATCGGGTGTCACGTGGTGAAACCTGCAAGGTCTGAGGTTAAAAAAAAAAAAAGAAAAAAAGAAACTGTCCATAATTTGATGGTTCCCACAAGAATTTGGTAAGAAAAGAGAGGAACCATCGAAATTAAGCGTCCACGATAAATTTAACATTCAAAACGAACAGCTGCGGTAAAACAAAAAAGTCAAAATAGCGCAATTACGCTAAAAATAAAAAATTAGGGCGGCACTAACTGATTTGTAATAATTTCACTCAGCACATCATTAAAACAAAGATATAAGGAAAACTTTACCCAGATAAGCACTAGGAGGCTGCCAACAAGGAAAGTCAAGATACACCTGAGGGGCAATGTTGCTCAGTCCAGCAGAGAAAAAATGATGAAGCCTTCAGCAGCTCTCACTCAGTTCACTACCCTTCCTATTTTCTGACTGGCTATGGCCCTAAGCTCATTTAAATTTCTCTTAAAGGCACACCTCTGGGGCAGTTGCACCTATCCAGCTAACTGCTAAAGATACTGATGCTAAAGGACTCCAGCGGTAAGAAATAACCATTCTTTCAACAGTGGCTTACAGGGACAATGGCGATATAACAAACTATTTAAATACAGAAAAAAAAGAGAAACAATGGCATTGTTTCTCTGAAGGTCTGACGAACAGTCAACTGCTACACAAAGAACTGGGTCGCCCACATTTTATAAGCGCCAAAGCTGTACATCATCATGGGTGGCTGCTGTGATGCTTGGTCAGCTGGTTAGGATTGTTCTATGATTTTGTAATATAAAAATGTAGTGTGTGGCTGTCTCCATAAGACAGCTGGGCTATGGGAGCTTCTACCCCCCCACCCCCAAGATTTCAGTTAAAATGACAGGATATATAGTAAACAGCAAATCTCTGTAATGTGATTAACTTCCAAGACATTGCATTTTATGGCCTGTTGCTGCTTTGAAGCGGGAAATGAAATGGGACTTTGAGTCTGCCAGAGGATGGCGATCATAAACATTTTATGATGTCTTAGAGGAAAAACATGTTATCCCACTATGGTGTTAAAAAGCTGTAAACCCTCTTTGATGTCCTTGGAAACAGGAAACCACCCAAGATTAAAGACAGTCATAATTTGGGAAATTAGTTTTTGCTGATGTCACCTAATTTGATATACCTCCTGATGGGACATCCTGTTTGTATATTTTTTATATTCTAAAAGGAGGAGCTAGATGACACAGAAGAGGGGTGGAGACACAGAGTTTAACTGTATTCTGTGTTTCAACTTAGAGATACATTTCTTTGTGGGCTCTTAGAAACAAGAAGTAACTATAAGCACTGTAAGAAGGTAATACATTAGATAAAAAAGTCTAATTGTATTGTGGTAGGAGTTTATGTTTGTACTTTAACCTTGTTCTTTTAAGTGATTGTATGCTTTGTGATATATTGTTCTGTGTTTACATTTTGCATATTTTTATCCATTTAAGTAAACCTCTTATTTTAAAGTGATTGCGTGTTGTGCCTTCCAAGTTCTTTCTTTTGCATGTGATGTATGTAGGGTTAAGACTGACAAAACAGTTTATAAGCAAAAGGTAAGAATAAACCTAAGGTCTTGTATAGAGTTTTAAGAGTTCATTTTGGATACCTGGTTACGAGCCCTTAGGCGAAAGATATCTGGCATCCCCCGAAGAGCAGATTATCTGAGCCTGTACATTTGGCTATGCTAGCATAAGGTTCACAGTTTGAATCCACCCAGAACTTGAGACCAAAGGTGATTCCGGGAGGGTTTTCCTGTTCTGCTACTTGTTCACAATACTGCACTCAGAGGTTGGCACTGTGGGAGCAGAGGGCCTGACCTGCTGAGCGGGGTTGGTGACAGCTGCCAGCAAGGCAAAGGTTTCTGGATGGTCCTGAAACCAACAAAGTACAGTTACGTAGGAACTTACCGTAACAGTAGATCTTCGAGAGAGGTTCTTTCAGTAGGTCATTACATACAGGACTGACGTCACCTGGTGTCGGGCCACACGGCAGAATTTTCTACCAATCCCAGACAGAGGACCGCCCACCCGACGTCACATGACAGACGCCAGCATGGCCGTATATAGTGGACGGTCCCCATGCCCGCCCTCCAGTTCTCCTGCCGGAGCCAGGAAGAGGCCTTACAGCAGGAGCAAACAGGATTTGGAGTCCCTGTGTAAGAAATAAAATGAGGGGAAGGAGGGAGGGGAAAAATATGACCTACTGAAGGAACCTCTCTCTAAGATCAACTGTTACAGTAAGTTCCTAAGTAACTGTATTATCTTACTTCAAAAGGGTTCCTTCAGTAGGTCATTACATATAGGACAGAGTCCCAAGCAGTCCCTCCAAAGAGAGACCAAGAGAAAATAGGGAGGAGGAGAAAATAGCTGCAACAGAAGCTGGGAACCAGAATGGACCCAGCCTAGGACAGAAGGCCCCTGCAAGACAGCTAGGCTGAAGCCAGCCCTCTGCCTAAAAGCAATGTCCAGACTGTAGAGTTTGGTGAAGGTATGGACAGAACTCCAAGTGGCTGTGGCACAGATACCAGCCACAGAGACATTCGGAAAAAAAGCAGCGGAAGCAGCCATGCCCCTAGTAGAACGACCTCAGATAGGACTCGGCAGAGGTTTTTCATACTTTTGGTAACAATACCAAATACAGTTGCCTAACCAGTTGGAAAGGCACTGCTTGGAAACCGCTTTGCCCTTAGACCTGGGGGAAAAAGAAATAAAAAGCTGATCGCAGCTACAGAAATCTTTGGTCCGGTGCGTGTAGCACCGAAGGATCTGATGGACGTCCATGGTGCGCAGGAGTGCCTCACCTCTATTCGAAAGGGATGGAAAGTAAACAGGAAGCTCTACTGATTGGTTCAATGTGGCTTCTGACACCACCTTGGGTAGAAACTTAGAATTTGTCCTGAGGACTGCCCGGTCCTTGTGGAAAATAAGATAAGGCTCTTCACAAACCAGAGCGTGAAGCTCAGAAATCCTTCAGGTTGACATAATGGCAACTAAAAATAACGTCTTCCAGGAAAGGAAGTGCAAATCACAGCTCATGGCCAGCTCAAATAAGGAAAAAGTGAGCTTCTCCAACACAAAGTTCAAATCCCAAGGAGGAGTTGGGCTGTGGATGGGGGGTTTCAGATGGAGGATCCCTTTCAAAAAGGGATTTGAGACTTTCAACTGAGCCACGGGTTTACCATCCACCAGCTCATGGTACACCGAAATTGTGGAAAGGTGAACCTTCAAGAAAGAATATGACAGACCAGAGTCTGACAGATGAAGGAGGTATTCCATGATTTGAGGGGCAGAACAAGAAAAGGGGTTCCAATTCTTGGAAGTCGCCCAGACGGAAAAACGTTTCCACTTCATGGCATAAGTGGAATGGGTAGAGGGTTTTCTAGCCTCTACAAGGACTTCAGTGACTCGCGAGGAGACCCCGAAGCAAGAAATCACTATGTCTCCAGGAGCCATGCATGATGATGCAGTGTCCTGAGCCCCAGATGTACAAGATGACCTCGATCCTGGGTCAAGAGGTCGTGGGTCACTGGAAGTGGAACTGGTGGTTCCCTGGATAGCTGTTGTAACAGCGGAAACCAAATCTGTCTTGGCCAGAGAGGAGCAATGAGAATCATACTTGCCTTCTCTGCCTGAAGCTTGAGAAGGACCCTCTGGAGAATGAGAAATAGAGGGAAGGCATACAAAAGTTTTCCTGTCGAGAGAGAGAGAGAGAGAGAGAGAGAGTGTCATGCCAGAAAGCACCATGCCCTGGAATGGGTGAGCAAAAACTGGGAAGTTTTGCATTGTATTGGGAGGCGAAAAGGTCGATTTCCAGATGCCTCCAATTTAGGAAAACAGATTCCGCCACTTCCTGATTTAATTCTCATTCATGAGTTAGGGTCCAAGACCTGCTAAGACTGTCAGCCAGAACATTTAGAAGGCCTGGAACGTGCACAGCCATAAGAGTAAGATTGTGCTTGACCACCCAGTTCCACACCGGCATCGCCTCCCTGCACAGGGGGTATGATCAGGTTCCTCCTTGTTTGTTGAGGTACCAGACTACTGACACATTGTCCGTTTGGACCAGCAGTGATCCCTTGGGAAGGAGGGTCTGGAAGGCTTGTAAGGTGTACAAGACCGCTCTCATCTCCAGAACGCTGATGTGCAAAGGAGCTTCCAAGCTGGACCACAGTCCTTGAGCTTGGTGCTGCCCCAGATGCACTCCCCCCCCCCATGTTTGAAGCGTCCGTAGTTAGGGATGACAGAGGAGCAGAGCTCCTGAAGGGGAGACCTAAGGAAAGGTTGTAGAGGTCCCTCCACCTAAGCAATTCTTTCTGAAGCACCGAGGAGACCAGCACTGGATGGTCCAGGTCATCCAGGAGTTGGTTCCACTGCACGCACAAGGACTACTGAGTAACTCTCGTGAAGCCTCGCCAGGGTAACAGTAGTGATGGAGGCTGCCATCAGGCCAAGAAGGCAGAGGATCTCCCAGGCCGGGATGGTCCTGGATGAAGCCACTCGCGAAGCCTGACAGATCAGGGTCTCCACCCTGTCTGGAGGAAGGAAGGCTGTGCATTGGACTGTATCCAAGACTGCCCCAATGAACTGTAGCCTCTGGGACAGGATCATGGATGACTTAGGAATATTGGTTGCAATCCCCAGTCTGCCAAAGAGGTCCAAGGTGAAAAAGAGAGCCTCCAATAAGGAGTGCCTGGACGGAGCTGAGATCAGCCAATTGTCCAGGTAAGGGAAAACTGCGTTACCCTGGCGGTGTAAAGAAGCCACCACCACCGCCAGGCACTTGGTAAACACCCTGGGTGCTAAGGACAGACCAAAAGGGAGCGCGGGAAACTGGAAGTGCTCCCCATGGAATTGGAACCACAGGAAACAGCAGTGGCTGGGGAAGATCGGGATGTGCAGGCAAGCGTCCTGCATGTCCAGATTGCACAACCATTGATCCTCCAGAAGGAGTTGGAGGAGACTCTGGAGCGTCAACATCCGAAACTTTTTGTACTCGGCAAACTGATTGAGGCTACTTAAGTCTCGAATGGGTCTGAAGTCTCCTGTCTCTTTTGGAACCAGGAAAAAATGGGAGTAAAACCCCCTGCCTCTCTGGCGGAGGGGAACGCGCTCTATTGTTTCCTTGAGCAAGAGGCTTTAAACTTCTTGGATGAGGAGAAGAGCCTGATTCCTGGAGTGAGAAGACCTTTTTGACAGAGATTCTGGAGGAATTTCCAGAAAGTCTAAGGTGTGTCCGACAAACACAAGTTGTAGGACCCATGCAACAGAGGTTATTGCCTTCCATTCCTGCGCATGGCGGGCGAACCTCCCCCCCACCTGCTCCTCGTCGTGAGACTGAGGAGGTAGTGGGGATAGTGAGTCAGGAAGTGACAGGATATTCAGGGGAAGGGCCCCTGTGTGTCTCTCTGGTTCTTGGAGGCCGGAGGAGTGGTGGAACCAGTGGACTTGCATTTTCCCTGGCACCGAGCCGAGGCCTGCTTCCTCTGCCTCCAGGTCCTTTTCCGAAAGGGGTGCCGCAGAGTGCCTGATAGGTACATGGACCTCACTGATCTGAGGGTGAAGCCTCTGTCCTGGAGATCAGTGATGAGATCTTTGGTGTCCCCACCAAAAAGCACTGAGCCCCGGAAGAGGCATCCTGAATTGCCGACTGTACCTCGTTCGCAAGGCCACAGATGCAAAGCCAGGAATGCCATCTTAGGGCGACAGCAGTTTCCAAGGTGCGTACTACAGAGTCGACGGAGTAGTATGTAGCCTGCAAAACAAGCCTGCATGAAAAGCGAGAGAGGTGAAAGTCCTTGGCAAGCTCCTCTTTGAGGCTCGAGAGTTCCATAGACTGGAACGAGCCTCTAACCTGGCCAGGATAGCCTTTTGGTGGGACACCATGTGGGCCATGTAGTTGAGGGATCTAAGCGCGCATGTGGCTGAGGTGTAAACTTTTCTACCGAACTGATCCATCTGCTTCGACTCTTTGGAGGAGAGGTGCTCATGTGCTTGGGTGCAGCCGGGCGGTCATGAGCTGCAGAGAAGACAACAGAGTCCACCTTAGGATGCGTCTTTAGGAACGGAGCACCCTTCGGTGCCTGGTAAATCCTGTCCACCCTCTTGGGGACAGCCGGGAGAGAATGAGGCATCTGCCAGACCGTTGAGGTGAGGTCCTGGTGAGGCCCGATCCAGGGAGGAATGGGGACCGGCGACATAGACTAAGTCCAGGTATTCGGCTAGCCTCTGTCTCATTGGGTCTTGTTCCTCTGACTCCCAGTCGAAGAAATCCTTCATGGATCTCAGAAGAAGGCAGGGTCCTCGGGGACTTGGGGGAAACCTTGCCTTTCAGACCCTTGGGCTCCTCTAAGACGTCCTCCACTGACTCGTCGGCGGCATCATCATCATCGCCATCTGCCAGGAAGATTACGGATGTTGGGAAGGGTTATGTCCTGACAAGCTGCCCCCAAGACATGTAATAAAATTACTCACCATAGTAATGTTGTTTCTTCTAATGGAGTCTTGCTATATTCTGACATAATGCAGTTAGCCCCAGCACTTAAACTGCCAGGGAGAGGAAAGAGTTAACTCTATGCAGAAGCACAGAACATTGAGCTTGAGTTCTGTTTTCAAACCTCTGTCTGTGGTACTTCCCAGTGTAACCGTCAGATTCTTACGAGCAAATTAACGAACTAAGTACTATAGTATGGAAATTGTTCAAACATATAGCCAAAGGTCAAAAGATTTTTGGGTCCAAAACGACTCAAGTCAAGAACCCAAAAAGGAAAGGCAGTGACAATATTTAACTATAAAAACACCAGAAAGAAACAATAACAGCTAACCCACCCTAGAGGGAGGGTACAAGGTACACCCCTGAGGTGAAACACTGTACCTGCCAGCCCACTTCCCAAAACTAGGTTCTGAGAGGGAAGGCGGGGGGAGGTCAGAATACAGCAAGACTCCATTAGAAGAAACAACATTATTATGGTGAATAATTTTTTCTTCAAACAACATGAAGTCTTGCTGTATTCTGACATAATGCAGACTACCAAGCAGTTCCCTATGGAGGAAGGAATGCAGAACCTACTTTGGGAACAAGCTCTGCAGTACTGCTGTGCCAAACCTAGCATCACTGCTAGCCTGGATGTCCAAGAGTAATGCTTGGTGAATGTATGTACTGTTTTCCAGGTGGCTGCTTTACAGATCTCTAATAAGGGTATATCTTTTGCCACAGCTAGAGAAGCAGCTGTACCCCTAGTCGAGTGAGCCCTCAGGCCTGAAGGGGGTGTTCTACTCAATTTGTGATAACAGAATTGTATACAAGAAACAATCCACCTGGCAATAGTTCTTTTAGTGACAAGCTTACCCTTCCCCACTTCACCATAAGTGAGAAACAATTGAAGACAGTCATTTCTGTGTGCCTTAGTATGCTCTGTGTAGTAGCTAAGAGCCCTTTTAACATCCAAACTGTATATCTTCTTTCCCCTGAAGAAGAATGTTCAGTGAAAAAAACAGGGAGAGATACAGACTGGTTCAGATGAAAATCCGATACCACCTTGGGCAAGAACCTCCTATTGGTTCTTAGGACCACTTTATCCCTGTGGAAGGATATGAAGTCAGGTTCCACTGACAAGGCCTGTAATTCACTAGCCTCCTGGCCAAAGTAATGGCTACCAGGAACACAGTTTTCCAGGTCAAGTATTTCGGCTCAGCCAAAGCCATGGGTTCAAAAGGGGGCTGCATGAGCTGTGCAATGCAGACATTAAGATCCCAAGCAGGGGTTGGTTCTCAAAATGGAGGGTTTGTATGAACCAGACCCTTGAAGAACTTTTTAAACACATGATGAGAGGCCAGGGGAGAGCCCTTCCCTGCTGAAAGGAAAGCAGACACTGCTAGGTGAACCTTAGAGTTGCAGGCCTAAGGCCTAGGCCACTGAGGTGAACCAGATAATCTAAGGCTGTGGAGATGCCTGCAGAATCAGGGACAATGCGTTTCTGAGAACACCAAATGGTAAAGCTCTTCCATTTGGAATCATAAGTCTTTCTAGTAGATGGCTTCCTGGAAACCTTCACGATATCCATGACTGCCTGAGAAAGATGCAGGTCTGCATATTCTAACTCCTCAACAGCAAGGCCTTGAGATTGAGAGACTGGAGATCAGGATACCAGGTCCTCACCTGGGAATAGGACAGAAGATTGTGTCTCTTGGGAAGGGACAGAGGGCGAGATACTGTCAGGGACAGGAGCAGAGGGTACCAAGGCTGCCTGGCCCAGTCTGGAGCCACTAGGAGCACTGTGCAAGGCTGAGTTCTGATCTTGATCAGGACTCTGAACAGCAGAGGGAATGGAGGGAAGGCATAGAGGAACCTGCCCTTCCAATTCAAAATCAGGGCATCCTGGGGCACAGTCCCCGGGAGTGGAGGTCTGCAACAGAACAGAGGGAGTTGGTCATTGTCCGGGGCTGCAAAGAGATCTGTCTCTGGAGTGCCCCATCTGGAGAAGATGATCTGCAGTATGAGGGGATTCAGGGACCATTCGTGATGTCCCTGGGATATTCTGCTCAGAGCATCTGCCAGTACATTGTCCTTCCCTGGAAGGTGAACTGCTACTAGGAAGTCTGAAGAGAATAGCGAGACCACAGTTTCATGGCTTCCTATGCACAAGGCCAAGGACCGAAAGTGCCTCCTTGTTTGTTGATGTACCACATTGTGGTGGTGTTGTCTGTTCTGACTTGGACCACTTTGCCCTTGACTGAATCTGAGAAGCTCTGAAGGGCTAGGAAAACTGCCCTGAGTTCCAGGAGATTGATATGAAAGAGAGACTCATGTGGAGACCAGACCCCTTGAGCTGTCAGGGCTCCCAGGTGGGCTCCCCAACCTAGGAGAGAAGCATCCATAGTTAGAACTACTGATGGGACTTGAGGGAGAAATGGAACCCCTTGTCTGAGGTTGTCCTGGTCCAGCCATCACTGTAAAGCTTGGACCAGAGTCTGAGTCACTGGATTCAGTTTGGTGAGAGAGTCCGTTCTCTGTCACCAAAAGGACCGTAGGTGGAACTGAATGTCCCTCATCTGAACTCTGGCTCCCTGTACCACTGCAGTGGAGGCTGCCATGTGGCCCAGGAGTTGGAGGAACTGTCTTGCTGGACAAGAAAACTGCGGTTGAAAAGAGGAAGCAAGATCTACTAGGGCCTTCACCCTTGCCCGAGGAAGGCAAGTTTTTGCTTGGACAGTATCCAATTCTATCACTATGAAGGTGAGAAGGGCAGATTTTGGAAGACTGAGAAGAAACACTAGAGAACTGAGCAAGTCCTGGGTGGTTTGCAGAGCTGACCTGACCTGGTCTGATGACTGACCTACGATTAGCCAGTCGTCCAGATATTGAAAAATGGTGATAGCCTGTCTTCTGAGGTAAGCCACCACTACTGCAAGGCACTTTGTGAACACCCTTGGAGCGGATGTTAGGCCAAATGGCATGGCCCTGAACTGATAATGGCCTGAAGGCAACTCGAACCCGAGGTATTTTCTGTAGGAGCACCTGATAGGGATATGGAAGTAGGCATCCTTGAGGTTCAGGGATGCTAGCCAATCCCCTGTCCTTAGAGAGGGAAGGATTATTCCCAGAGTTACCATTTTGAATTTGGGTTTTGAAATGTGTTTGTTAAGATACCTTAGGTCCAGGGTGGGTCGCCACTCCTCTGTTTTCTTTGTGGTAAGGAAGTATCTGGAGTACAGGCCTTTTCCCCTGTGTTGAGTAGGAACCTTCTCTATGGCTTTGAGAGCCACGAGAGAGGAAGCCTCTGCCTCTAGGGCAAGGTTTTCTGATATTGATGCAGATGGAAAAGAACTGGCCCTCCTATTTGGGAACCTTTTGAAGCCGAGGACCAGAACCTGGCTTACTACTTCCAGGACCCACTTGTCTGAGGTCACAGACTTCCAGGCCTGAAAGTAGTAAGCCAGCCTGCCTCCCACTGGAATTGGGGAGTCGACCCGGGCTGACCCCTCAGGGTGTTTGCTCGGCAGAAGCTTTAGACTGGCAGGAGGAAGCAGCCCTGCTCATCCCCCTCCTGCCCCTCCCTCAGAAAAACCGCCTCTGAGGGAGAGGAGAGGAGGCCTGGGCTTGGTAAAAAGGCCTGCGAAAGGGCCTGCCCTGCCCCTGGACTGCTGCTTTTGTGGAGTGGCTTGCCTTTCCTTGGCCTGTGCACTCCTGTAAGTGGTTCTGTATTCATCCATTTTCTTCATGTAAACCTCTGTCTGCTCCCCAAACAGAGAGTTACCAACTACAGAAAAATCCATAGCTTTAGTCTGGGTATCCTATGATAGGCTAGTACATCTGAGCCAAGTATGTTTTCTGAGAGACACAGATGTAGCCATTACTCTTGATGCCACATCACTAGAGTCCACAGCATCGTGAAATTGTACCATAGATGCCTCAATTCCATCTACAGCCACCTCCTCCAGCTCCTTGACTAGCTGGGGGAGGTCTGTTTAGCCAGTTCTAGAACAGTATCCCACCTGGAATTCTGGTACGTGGCTGTGTAGGCCATATAGTTTGCCTGCCTGAGTCCTAAAGAGGATGCCAAATATTGTTTTTTGGCCATGGCATCAACCTTCCTGGAGTCCTGGTCCGGGGGGGGGGGGTGTGAAGCCAAAGGAATGTTAGCCCTGTCACAGGCTGCAGCCTGCACTACCCCAACATGGCTGCTATGAGCATAAAGGAACTCCGTATCTGAGCCAGATAACATATACCTCCTGTCCATTCTTTTATCCACAGGAGGTAATGAATTAGGAGTTTGTAAAATCTTCTTTGTCTGTTTCCCCAAGGATTCATGAACAGAGACAGACAATCTTTTGGACTCTGGGATGTCCATCATTTCCACAAAACCAGGCTCTTCTTCCTCCTCGGCAGCTTCGACCATAGGGAGCTGGAAGGTTTCGGCCACCTTCTTGTAGAACAAGAAGTGTGAAGGGGACTCAGAAAGCTTGGAAGGGGAGACATTAGAGGGCCTGTCTGGGGAGAAGCACATCCAGACCCCCCCATGTCATCATCTTCAAATTCATCATTGGGACAGTCTTCATCTCCCTCCCACTCTTCATAAAAAGCATCTGGATCGTAATCCAAAAGAGACTGATCCGACCGAACCGGTTCGGACGGACCCGGGTGAAGTGACTGAACAATGCTAATCGCTTTGGCTATCTCATCTTCGGTTGGAGTATGCGGTACTGGATCTGAACCATCAGACTTTCATTTATTTTTTGACAGAACCGTTCCCTCAGAGTTGGCTCTCCTTTAGCCCGAGGAGGTATCACCTGGGTCAGTAGGCACCTCCTCAGGTTCAGCAGCAACCGAACCGGGCTGGCCATCTGGATCTACAGACTTCTTGGCCTCCCTTTCCTTCAGCCTACTCAATTTTTTTTCTAGAGTGGCTTTGGGAAAATTTTTGCAAATTTGGCAGTCTGACTTGAGGTGGTCAAACCCCAGACAATACACACAGATGAGGTGGGCGTTGGCCTTGTCAAAGGCCTCCCCACACTCAGTACAGTGTTGAAACCCAGTGGGACCGGTTTTCATCTTGGGTTTCTCAGACATGGCCAACCTACTAAATTACCCTATAGCAGCTTTCAAGCCAGGTAATAAACAACCGATCGGTTACAAATCGTGTCACGGGTTTTGAAAAAGAACCAGAAAAAGGCCCGGTTCTTTTGAAACCGATCGGTACCAGAACACCACTCTAATCCCAGAAAATTCACAAAGTTGAAATAAGGTTGGTTCCTAACTGGACCAACCGATAAGAAACCAAAGAAAAGAACAATTTCCACACTTATCACACAATAAAACACAGTCACTACCTATCTACTACACTACCTGTACCATAGACAGAGGCTGGAAATCCGAAAAAAATCACAAATTGAACGGTTTAAACCTAACACTTTTTAAACTTTACCGAACCGAGCAGAGGAATTTCCGGAGCGACTTCACAGTTAGGCAGACTAAAAAAATCTGACAGTTACACTGAGAAGTACCACAGACAGAGGTTTGAAAACCAAGCTCAAGCTCAATGTTCTATGCTTCTGCATAGAGTTAACTCTTTCCTCTCCGGGGCAGTTCAAGTGCTGGGGCTAACTGCATTATGTCAGAATACAGCAAGACTTCATGTTGTTTGAAACCATGGATGGAGAAGAGCTTCTCATGGACGCAGACCTAGGAGACCGCGGAAGAGGGAATCTCGTCTCCAGGTCTGAAACAAACTCCAAGCACTCCCCCTGCCACCAAGACTGGATGAAGGTCTTAAAATCTGGCGTAGCCAGAGGATGTGGAAGTGGTGGAGGAGAAGGTTATGGCTGAGGGTGGGGAGGAGGAGGAGTATGCATAACTGGTGGGGTTGGGTAATGGTAACCCTGGTATCCCTGGTAATGGTGGTAGGGGTTATAACCAGGGTAGCACTGCCCAAAAGAACTCCATTCAGGAGGAGAACCAGCCGGGAAATGGTCCCCAGGATACCCAAAAGGGTAATGTGGAACAGTCCGGGGGTCTGGAATAAATTCCAGTCGTCCTATCTGATGGAAGGGGTACCCACGTTGGATCCGCTGTAGTATAAATCGGCAGGGGATCCGGCGTCGGGATAGCCAACATCAGGGGGACCAACGTCGGGACCGGCACCACCTGATCCTGCGCCAGAAAGGGATCCGGCGTCAGAGCCGGACAAAGGGGGCCCGACAGCGGGACCGGGTCTGGCGCCAGAGACAAAGTCTGGGCCAGACCACAAGGCCCTGGCTGTGGAAGAGTCGTCGGGATATCCGGCGTCGGAATAGGATTCGCCGGATCAGACTGTGGGATCGGGGCCGGGATATTCGTCGGCTCCAAAGGGATCCCACCTGGAAGAGGAGGAGGAGGAGGAGGGGCCTCCGCTGGAAGGCCAGATGGCCGAGGATGAGCCTCCTTCTCCGTGACCCCATCAGGACAGTGCGGGACAGACTCTGAGGAATCTACCACAGAGGGGTTCCGTGCTGTCTTTGCCTGAAGTACCAGCCTGAGAAGAAAAAAATTACTCACCTTAGTAATGTTGTTTCTTCTAATGGAGTCTTGCTGTATTCTGACATATGCAGTTAGGTCCTGCCTTTCAACTGCCCCAGAGAACAAAGAGTTAAACTTTCCATGACCAGCATGGAATGTTCACCACGAGCTCAGTTGAAGCCCCTGTCTGCTGTTGTTTAAATTGCAACCGTCAGATCTTTATGAACAAAGACTCACTAGATGTTCTGTGTGGAAACTGTAAAATTCTTACTAGCCAACTGGCAAACACTGTATATATATAAAAAGTGTTTTGGTTTCAAAGGATGACAAGTCAGGAAACCCAAAAACAAAACACACCCAAAACACAACTTCTCACCCAAACCAAAAAGAGGCTGTAAAAAGGACACCCCTAGGGTGCCAACACTGCTCCTGCCCACCCACCTCCCAAAATCTAGGTTCTGAGATGGGAGGCGGGGGGGAGGTCAGAATACAGCAAGACTCCATTAGAAGAAACAACATTACTAAGGCGAGTAATTTTTTCTTCAAACAACATGAAGTCTTGCTGTATTCTGACTATTGCAGACTACCAAGCAGTACCTCCACGGAGGAGGGACAGAACCTACTTTGGAAACAGGCTCTGAAGTACTGCTGTGCCAAACAGAGCATCACTCCTAGCCTGGATATCCGGAGAGTAATGCTTGGTGAAAGTATGGACCGTTTTCCAGCTGGTTGCTTGACAAATTTCTAAGAGAGGAATATCCCTGGCAGCAGCTAGGGAAGCAGCTGTACCTCTAGTGGCATGAGCCCTCAGGCCTGAGGGTGGAGTTCTACCCAGTTTTTCATAGCAGAATTGTATACAAGAAACAATCCACCTGGCAATAGATCTCTTAGTGGCAGGTTTGCCCTTACCAACTTCTCCATAAATAAGGAACAACTGGAGGGATTCAAACCTATGACCCTCGGTACGCTCTATGTAGTAACTAATGGCTCTTTTAAAGTCCAAGCTGTGTAGCCTCCTCTCTCCCGAGGACGCCTGGTCAGTGAAGAAAACGGAGAGATACTGACTGGTTGAGGTGGAAGTCTGAAACCACTTTAGGTAAGAACTTCCTGTTAGTTCAAAGGATCAGTTTATCTCTGTGAAAAGAGATAAAATCAGATTCCACTGACAGGGCTTGCAATTCACTGATATGTCTGGCAGAAGTAATGGCTACCAAAAACACAGTTTTCCAAGTCAAGTACTTAAGCTCTGCTGAGGACAAAGGCTCAAAGGGAGGTTGCATAAGCTGAGCAATGCAAACATTAAGGTCCCAAGCAGGAGCAGGATCCCTAAAGGGGGGATTGGTGTAAAGCAATCCCTTGAAAAACGTACAAAATACAGGATGGGATGATAGAGAGGAAGACTTGCCTACTGACAAGAAAGCAGAAACAGCTGCCAAGTGTACTTTATGGGTAGCTGGTCTGAGGTCTAGGCCATTAAGATGGACCATATAATCCAGAACCGTAGGCAATTAGGCAGAGTCTGGAGAAATATTCTTCTTTGAACACCAAATGCTGAATCTTTTCCATTTGGAGTTGTAAGTCTTCCTGGTGGAAGGCTTTCGAGAAGCCTTAAGGATATCCAGAACCCCTTGGGAAAGATGCAGATCTGCAAACTCTAACTCTTCAACAGCCAAGCCTTGAGATTGAGAGACTGAAGATTCGGGTACCAAATCCTCCCCTGAGAGGATGTCAACAGGTTGTAATTCCTGGGAAGAGACAGGGGAAGATGGACTGCTAGGGACAGCAACAAGGGATACCATGGCTGCCTGGCCCAGTCTGGAGCAATCAGAATCACTTTGCATGGTTGTGACCTTATCTTGACTAACACTCTCAACAGGAGAGGGAAGGGGGGAAAAGCATACAGAAATGTCACTTCCCAGTTCAGAATCAGAGCATACAGGGGTACTGAGCCCAAGACTGGGGGTCTGCAACAAAAGAGTGGAAGTTGGTGATTGTCTGGGGCTGCAAAAAGATCTCTGGTGTGCCCCATCTTGAGAAAATCACTTTCAAAACTAGAGGATCTAGGGCCCATTCGTGATGGCCCTGGGATATTCTGCTCAGTGCATCTGCTAGGACATTGTCCTTCCCTGGGAGGTGAACTGCTATCAGAGAGGTTTGCAGGGAATAGGTCGGGGACCACAACTTCATTGCTTCTGTGCACAAGGCAATAGACCGAGTGCCTCCTTGCTTGTTGATGTACCACATGGTGGTAGTGTTGTCTGTTTTGACCTGAACCACCTTGTTCTGTACAGATTTGGAAAAAGCTTGCAGTGCCAGAAACACTGCTCTGAGTTCCAAGAGATTGATGCTAAGCAGAGATTCCTGAGCTGACCACAGTCCTTGGTGGTAAGATCCCCAGATGGCCCCAGCCCAGCAGGGAAGCATCTGTGGTGAGTATCACAAAATGAGACTGACTGACAAAAGGAACCCCTTGTCTCAAATTGTCCTGATCCTGACACCATTGCAAGGCCTGGATCAGGTTTCGAGTCACTGGGGCTAGTTTGGTAAAGGAATCCTTTCTTTGGGACCAGAAGGCTCTTCAGTGGAATTGAATGTCCCTCATTTGGAATCTTGCTCCTTGGACCACTGCTGTGGAAGCTGCCATGTGGCCCAGAAGCTGAAGGAAATGTCTTGCTGGTCGAGACACCTGAAGGGTGAATGAAGAGGCCAGTTCCATGAGGGTCCTTGCCCTTTCCAGGGGAAGGAAGGCTCTTGCCTTTACTGTATCCAGCTCTGCCCCTATGAAGGTGAGGAGCTGTACTGGTTCGAGAACCGACTTTGGAAAGTTGAGAAGGAATCCTAAGGAAGTGAGCACTTGCTGAATCACTTGCAAATGTGACTTGACTTGGTCTGGAGACTGACCTGCTATGAGCCAGTTGTCCAAGTATGGGAAGATGGAGATCTTTTTTATCCTTAGGAAAGCAACTACTACTGCCAGGCACTTTGTGAAAACCCTTGGGGCTTATGTTAGGCCAAAGGGCATTGCTCTGAATTGATAGTGGCCTGAGGGCAACTCGAACCTGAGGTACTTTCTGTGGGAGTATCTGATGGGAATGTGAAAATAGGCATCTCTGTAGTCCAGGGAGGCTAGCCAGTCCCCTGGCCTTAGAGAGGGAAGGATTATTCCCAGAATCACCATTTTGAACTTTGGTTTTAAAAAGTGTTTGTTCAGATATCTTAGGTCCAGGATGGGCCGCCATTCTCCTGTCTTGTTGTGGGTTAGAAAGTACCTGGAGTACAATCCTTTGCCCTTGTGTAGGGTGGGAACCCTCTCTATAGCTCTGAGAGCTAGGAGGGAAGAAACCTCTGCCTCTAAGGCAAGGGTCTCTGATGGATTTGCAGGTGGAAAGGATCTGGTTCTCGTCTTGGGAAATTTTTTGAAGCTATGAACCAGCCCCTGGCTTACTACTTCCAGGACCCACTTGTCTGTTGTTAGAGACTTCCAGTCCTGGACAAAGTAAGCCAGCCTGCCCCCTACTGGTATTGGAGAATCAGCCTGGGCAGACCCATCAGGGTGTCTGCTTGGCAGGGGCTTTAGGCTGAGGGGTGGATGCAGGTCTGCTCATCCCCCGTCTGCTTCTCTCTCTCTAAAGAACCCCCTCTGTGAATAAGAAGAGGAGGCCTGAGCTTGGTAAAAAGGCCTTTGGAAAGGCCTGTCCCTGCTCCGGACTGCTGCCTTTGAGGAGTCGCTTGCCTTTCTTTGGCCTGAGCACTCCTGTAAGTGGTCCTGTACTCGTCCATCTTTTTCATGTAGTTCTCTGTCTGCTCCCCAAACAGAGAATTACCAATAACAGGGAAATTCATGGCCTTAGCCTGGGTATCCTGTGAGAGGCTAGTACATCTGAGCCAAGCCATCCTCTGAAGAGCCACAGATGTAGCCATGACTCTTGAAGAAACATCATTGGAGTCCACAGCAGCATGAAATTGTACTTTAGATGCCTCAATCCCATCTGCAGCCACCTGCTCCAGCTCCTTGGCAAGCTGGTCAGGGGCCTGCTTAGCCAGAGCCAGCACAGTGTCCCACCTGGACTTCTGGTATCTAGCTGTGTAGGCCATATAGTTAGCCTGCCTGAGTCCCAAAGATGTTGCCATGTACTGTTTCTTTGCCATGGCATCAGTCTTCCTGGAGTCCTTTTCTGGGGGTGTGAAGTCAAGGGGATATTTGCCTTATCACAGGCAGCAGCCTGCACTACCCCAACATGGCTGCATTGCTGGAAAAGGAACTCCGTGTCTGAGCCCGAAAGAGTATACCTCTTGTCCATTCGTCTGTCCACAGGAGGTACGGAATTAGGAGACTTAAGAATTTTATGTGTCTGTTTCCCCAAAGGATTTGTGGAGGGGAACAGACAGTCTCCTGGATTCTGGGGTGTCCATCATCTCAACAAAATCAGGCTCCTCCTGATCGTCTACTGCTTCTTCCACAGGAAGCTGGAGGGTCTCAGCCACTTTTTTGTAAAACATATAGTGAGAAGGGGACTCAGAAAGCCTAGGAGGAGAAACACCTGAAGGTCTGTCTGGGGAGATGTCCAGGTCAATAGGCACATCCAGACTTTCATAATCACCATCATCATCCTCATACTTCCTTCCTCCTCCTCCGGTTCATAAAATTCTTCCAAAGTGTAATCCGAACCTTGGGAACTGACCAAACCGAATCCCTGCCAGATGGTGCCAGTTCGGTCGTAACCGAAGTAAACGATTGCACTATCCTCATCGCCTTGGCTATCTCATCGGCGGTCGGAGTATGAATTTCTGGGTCCGAACCGGATGATTTATCTTTTCTTTTCCTTTTTACTGGAACTGACTCCTCAGAATCGGCTCTCCTTTTGCCCAAAGAAGTATCGCCCTGGTCAGAGGGCACTCCTTCTGGTTCGGTTGGAACCGAACCGGGCTGGCCATCCGGGTCAGCAGACTTCTCGGCCTCCCTTTCCCTCAGTCTACCCAATCTCTTTTCCAGAGTAGATTTGGGAAAATTCTTACAAATTTGGCAGTCTGAATCGAGGTGGTCAAACCCCAGACAATAAACACAGGTGGTGTGGGGATCAGCCTTGGCAAAGACTTCCCCATACACACTGCAGTGTTGAAACCCAGTGGGCCTGGTTTTTTTCTTGGGTTTCTCAGACATGGCCAATCCTAACCAAAACTTATCCTTTTTTCGGCAATCCGCCAGGCAAGACTCCCCTATCGGTTCCTGACCGTGTCACGGGTCTTGGAAAAAAACGTAATAAAATCCGCTTTTTTAGAACCAACACGGACCGCTACCACACTCTAAATAAATCACAAACTTTTACTTGAAACTGATCGGTTCAGCTGAACCGATCCACAATTTACAAGTTCCACACAGAAACTACACAAAAAACCTATCTCGTACTCACGGTACCACAGACAGACTTGAACCAACTGAGCGGTAACAGCAACTCGGTAGAAACCGAGCGAAAAAACGACACTTCAACCGACTTTTTTTGAACCGAGCAAAGGAGAAATCTCTGGAGCGACTGTTCAGTGAGGCGGAGTAAAGAATCTGACGGTTAGAGTTTAAACAACAGCAGACAGGGGCTTCAACCGAGCTCGTGGTGAACATTCCTTGCTGGCCATGGATAGTTTAACTCGTTGTTCTCCGGAGCAGTTGAAAGGCAGGACCTAACTGCATATGTCAGAATACAACAAGACTTCATGTTGTTTGAAACTGAATCTGTCAAGGGACTCCATAAGCTTAAGACAGGAGGAGTCCCTGCAGAACAGCCCTGCCAAATCCTGCACGGGTTCTAGAAGCAATATCCAGACTGTAATGCTTGGTAAAAGTGTGGACTGTACTCCAGGTGGCAGCAGCACAAATATCAGTGGCTGAGACCCCTTTGAAAACAATAAACACAGGTGGTGTGGGGATCAGCCTTGATGGCCATGCCTCTGACAGTGCCAAGCAACTCTTTGCCATACTTATTGCAGCAGAACACAATGCAATTTGCCAATCATTTGGATAAACATTGCTTTGAAACTGAAGCGCCCTCTCTACCTGGGATGAAAGAAACAAACAACTGCTTAGACTTTCTGGACTCTTTGGTCCTGAGCAGATAATACTTCAAAGTTCTGTGCACAACAAGAGTGTGGAGCAGTGCTTCCCCTGGATTGGTATGCTCCGGAAAATAAACAGGAAGAGAGACAGACTGAGTATAAACTCTGAAACCACCTTAAGCAAAAACTTAAGATCTGTACGCAAAGATACCCTCTCTTTGTGAAAAATCAAATAAGGCTCCTCGCAGCAGAGAGTCTGCAGCTCTGAAATTCTTCGAGCAGAAGTAATGGCAAATAAAAAAATCATTTTCCAACACAGAGAAAGTGCAGATCGCAAGATGCGATAGGGGACAGGGTCAACTTTTCCAAACTAAAATTCAAGTCCCAAGCCGGGAGAGGAGAACAGATTGGGGGTTTCAGTTGCAGGATGACCTGCAGAAAGGTACGGGGGACATCAGGCTGAGTGATCGTACGGTCACCCACGGGCTCATGGAATACAGAAACACCCGAAAGGTGGACCTTGAGGGAGGAATACTGGAGGCTCAAGTCAGACAAAGAAATCAGGTAGTCCAGGACATACTTCAGAGGACAGGTGAAGGGGTTGAGGGAATGTTTGGCAGCCCAGATGGCAAATCATTTCCACTTCATGGCATAAGTGGCCCGAGTGGAAGGCTTCCGAGCAGCCACAAGGATGTTTGCCACCCTGTTGGAGACACCAAACCTGGTGATGGCTATGTCCTCAGGAGCCACGCATGCAAATGGAGGGATGAGAGATTAGAATGACCAGGGTCCCCTGATACTGGGTCAGCAGATTCCAGCAGAGGGACTGGAGGTTCCACTGCCAACTGTCGAATCAAAGGGAACCATATCTGGCGAGGCCAGAAGGGAGCTACAAGGATCATGATGGCCCCCTCCATTTGCAGTTTGATCAGCACCCTCTGTATTATAGGAAACAGAGGGAATGTATACAGATATCTCCCGCTCCAGGAGAAGGGACAACAATTCTTGCCAGAAAACTCCAGGCCCTGGATCTAGTGAACAGAAACTGGGCAGTTTTGCATTGTGTGGGGATGCAAAAAGGTCCAACTCTGGGCGACCCCATCCGCCAAACAGATCTTCTGCGATGGATGAGAGAAACTCCCAATCATGCATGCTGAACTGAGTCCTGCTGAGGCTGTCCGCCAGATCCAGTGCCCAACACCACACTCTCCTAGTCTCCCTGCAAAGGGGGTACGAGCGAGTCCTGCCCTGCTTGTTGATATAGTAAACTATACTCAGATTGTCTGACTGTACAAACAGCTGGTCTGGGGTCAGATGGTCCTGGAAGGCTTGCATGGCACAGAGCACCATTCTCATTTCCAGGACGTTTATATGCAGGGCAGCTTCCCACAGGGACCAGGATCCCAGAGTTTGGAAGGAACCCAGGTGGGCTCCCCAGCCCAGATCTGAGGTGTCTGTGGTTAGGATCTGGCTCAAGGTGGAAGTTGGAAAGGGACCCCCTTGAAGAAGGTTCAAGAGGTCCATCCACCATTGGAGCACTCTGCATACTGGGGAGCAGACCAGGACCTGCTGGTCCAGGTCATTCGTCCGCTGGTCCCACTGCACCCTGAGGGTCCACTGCAAGGTGCGCATGTGGAGTCTGGCTAGTGGAACCGTAGGAATGGCCATGGCCATGAGACCCAGAAGCCTCAGATACAGCCTGGGAGGGATGTATTGACTCTGGGTGACCTCCTGTGACTGGATATGAGGCACTCTGCTCTGTTCTGGGGCAGAAAGGCCTTCCCCTGTCTGACCAGAACCTCCCCCATGTACTGTAGTCTTTGGGGCAGGATTAGTACCGATTTGGGCAGACTGACAGTGATGTCCAGATAGTGAAACAGATGCAGAGTATGCTCCAGGGTGGACAACACCTGCTCTCTGGACAAGACCTTGAGAAGCCAGTCTTCCAGATAAGAGAAGACATACAGTCCTTCTCTTCTGAGAGTAGCTGTGACCACTGCTAAGCATCTTGGTAAAGACACACGATGCAGAAAATAAGCCAAAGGGCAATACCTTGAACTGGTAATGCTCCCTCCTGGAAGGCGAAGCGGAGATGCCTCCTGTATGTCCAGTGAGCAGAGCCAATGGCGTCTTGAGGAGGAGAAACAGGCCTGGTAAAGTGACCATCCGGAACTTTTTGTATTGGACATAAAGAATGAGGTCTTTTAGATCCAAAATCATCCTCAGATCTTCGGTCTTTTTGGGGACCAAGAACCTTGAGTAGAAGCCCTGGTTCCCCTGTCTCTTTGGCACATGCTCCATCATCTGCTTGCACAGGAGGGACTGGACCTCCTCCCAGAGAACAGACAGATGTGCCAGGGGGTAATCTGAGGGAGGCAGGGGGTTGTCTGGCGGCTGCTGGATGAGTTCCAGGGCTAGACCACACTCTGTGATCTGCAGGATCCAGGCATCCAACGTTATGGCTCTCCAATAGTTCAAATGGAAGGAGAACTAACCTCCAACCACCACCTCCTCCTGAGCCTGGACTAAAGGGGGGGGGTCTGGCAAGGAGTCAAGCTGAGGCAGGGCCAGCGGAGGAGGATGATGGACCCTCAGTTCTGGGGTGCTTGGCTGCTCCTCTGTGATGGGAGGAGACAGGCAAGGAAGACTGCACCCTGCATTTGCCCTGGAGACAGGGTCCCGAGCCTGGTCTGTTAACCTGCTTACGAAAATTTGAATGCCCCATGCCATGCTGCTGAGTGTGGTAGAGTGTGGACGGATTTAAGCGCTGTATCGGAGGCTTGCAGGTCATTAATGATGTCCTGGACGTCTGAACTAAACAGCCTAGTGCCACAGAAGGGTGCATTCAGCACTCTGTTTTGCACATTGGCAGCAAAACCAGAAACCCTGAGCCATGAATGCCTACAGAAGCAAATGCCAGTGGCAGCTGCCCTGGCAATAGTGTCAGATAAATCACAGATAGCTCTCAGCAGGTGCATACCAACATCTTCTGTAGACTGGAAGCACTGGAGCAATTCTTGTTTCTGGGCACCCTCAGGGAGGGCTTGGGTAGCCATCTTACCCTTTCTGGCACTGGTGTTCTGGAATTTCACCATGTGAGACAAGTAGCTTGCAATCCTCAGACCAAGAGTAGAGGAGGCATATGTCCTTTTTCCCCAGAGATCAAACCTGTGGGATTCTTTATCTGGGGGCAAGGAACTAAGGTTCCTGGGCACCTTAGATCCATCATGTGCCATCTTGATGACCACAGAATCGGTTTCAGCTTGGGTAGCCAAGAAAGGGGTGCCCTGAGAAGCATTGTGAAGCTTATCCACTCTGTGGGGCATGGCTGGCACCATGTCTGGTCTGTACCAGGCTGCAGTGGTGGCATTTTTTAGAGCTGGAAGCATGGGAGGAATAATCCTAGGTGGACAGTCAGGAATCTTCAGGTAGTCTGCCAGGACCTTCCTGATGGCATCCTCCTCTTCTGTCTGAAACCCATGGTGAAAGGCAGCTACTTCATGATATTGAAGAAGGAAGCATCCTCAGGTGGAGACCTGGGGGTATGCTTGACAGATCCCTCACTGACTGAGGAGGCAGTAGACTTGTCTGAAGTAAGATACTGGCCTTCCCCCCCTCACCTGGAAGCCTGAGGTCAGGGTGATACTCCTCTTCAACACTGATCTCCTCCTCTGGGTTTGACGTCGGGTAGTGTCCTGGGGCCGAACAGGCATTGATGATGAGGGCATCGACAAAGGTATTGGTGACAACAGCCTGTTAAATGCAGCAAACTTCTGCACAATAACGGTGAAGCAGACTAGGGCGTCATTCAAGTCCATGGTTGCAGGAGGAGGGGTCGGCAGCACAGAGGCCGACGAACCAGGCAGTGAGCCCGATGAGTCCGTAGCCTTCAGCTGAGAAGGTCGGATCGCAGGGGGGCCATCGTCGATGGAGGAGCGGCCGACAATCTAGAGAGCGATGTCCGAGCGCCCTGAGAGTCGGGAAAGGAAGCTGTTGGTATGGGTGTGGAGTGAACCAGGACTTGAACTGCAGGCCTCTTCATAGGGATGATCGTCGCTGAAGAGCCCCCCGAATGAGAAGAAGAGGCCAACAGGGAATGGAATGCTGCCAGGTGGTCTCTCTTATGACTCTTCCCCAGAGGGCTTCTCTTTGGCTTGGGAGGCCTTGGAGCTCTTCGATCCAGAGGGCGACTGGTTGGCTGGGGCCCCAGAGGACCCAGGCTTGGAGCTGGTTATCAGTTGTTCCATGACAGTACGGACAGCTTTCCTGCACTGCAGAAAGGTAGTCTGATTAAACTGCTGGCAGAGCTCCCAGTCTGAGATGTCGTGGTCAGGCCCAAGACAGCAAATGCAGACAGAGTGCTCAGCGCTGGAAACAATCTTCTTGCCACAGCTGCAGCAGTGGAAGAGAGAAGAAGAAGGTTTCACTCTCAATATAAAATAAAAAACAAAATAAATCTTAGTAAGAGATTTAAAGGGTTGATAAGAAAAAGGCTGTAGGCCACAAAGAAAAAGGCACTAACACTGTGACGGCTCTTCTGCGGAGACTGTGCTTGCAAGTTGATGGCGGGAAAGAACTGAGGAGAGCGCAGGCCTGCCTTTGCCTTTACAGGGTTGGCGACGTTGGGGGATGTCGACGGCGTGTGCGGGCCCAGTTGTACTGCTAAAAATCTTCCATGTGAATTCCCTATTCACTGATGGTAAAGTTTCTATGGTGTAACCTGATGACCAAGATAGCCCCGAGGAAGATCAGCAGCTTACCCTCTCTTTCCTATCACTGGGGTTGCCTTCTGTCTATCCCATGCATTCTTGAACTCACCAACCGTTTTAGCCGGTACGACCTCCGCTGGGAGTCTCTTCCATGCATCCAACACCCTTTCTGTAAAAAAATACTTCTTTACATCCCCCCCCCCCCGAGTCTCCCCCCTCTATCCTCTTATTGTGACCCCTTGTTCTTGCACATCTCTTTTCTGAAAGATGCTGCCCTCCTGGACCTTGTTGAGTCCCCTGAGGAACTTGAATGTCTCTATCATACCCCCTCTCCCTCACTTCCCACAGGGTATGCATATTGAAGTCTTTCCTCATATGTTTTCTGGTGCAATCCTTTCACCATTTTTGTTGCCCTTCTCTGGACCATCTCTATTCTGTCAATGTCCTTCCAGAGATACGATCTCCAGAACTGAACAAAGTATTCCATATGTGGCCTAACCAATTATCTGTACAGTGGTTATCACCACCTCCTGTTTTCTACTGGTGGGGCCTCTCCCTATGCAGCCCAGCATCCCTCCGGCCCTCCACACCACCTTTTCACATTGCTTGGCCACCTTCAGATCATCTGTTATGTTTACCCCCAGGTCCCTTTCCAATTTTTGTTGTTGTTAGTATCCCCCCCCAATTTTGTAATCCTCTGCAGGATTCATGTGGCCCAAGTGCACGACTTTACACTTTTTTGCATTGAATTTAAGCTGCCACTCTCTTGACCACTCCTCCAATTTGCCTAGGTCTCTACCCATTTTTTCCACCCCGTCTGGAGTGTTGTCACTGTCAAAGTCCCACCAGAGCTCTGCTTACAACTGTGGCCAAGGGACCAGTGGCAAAAAGCGCAGTGTCATCCTCCTACATGTGAATGTGCATGGATGTCCAGGCCTTAGGAAGGTCACTGAGGAAGACCTAGAACAGGATAGGGCCTAGGACCAAACCTTAGAGAACTCCTGACAAGAACAGCAGTGGGGGCATGAGACGGAGGTGCTATGTGGACTGACTGGCACCTGTCAGACAAGCAGAAGCAGCCAACTAAGTTCAAATAGACCAGACCATGCAAGGCAGCCTAGTAGGATAGGATGGGTTTTAGTGCTGAATACCTTAATGACATAAAGATAGCTAAGGCCCTAACTTATCTCCTTCTAGGACATCATCAGTAAACCAGAAAACTGAGGACAGTGGGGTGTCTCTTATGGAAACCAGACTGAAAAGGGACAAGAACAGGGAAGAGGACAACAGTTTTTCTTGACCTTTTGCCAGTGTGGGGAAGATGGAAATAGTTCACACGGGTGGAAGGGCCACCACCTTTGTGTAGGAGAGGACTCTGGCACTCTTTCAGGAACCAAAGGCCTTGTGCCCGAGAGTAAACAGTAATTCAGAAGGACAGAGACACAGGCAATGGCTGAAGCAAAGGAAGAAGAATTTAGGGACAAGCCCATGAGAACTGCTGCCCTTGGGGTAGGGTGCATGACAGCAGGACTATTAAAGTGGTTGCCAGGGAGATGGATGAAGAGAACAGAAGAGAGTGGGTGGAAGCAGCAGGCTGAGTGTGAGGGGAGGAGAAAGTAAGAAAAGAAGGAGGCGGTATGGGAGGGGGCAGAAAGAGCTGAGATGGGAGGAAAGGGACTGTTGTTTTGCGCCCCATGACCCTTGGCACCCCACTAATTCAGGTCCCTTTGTGCCATCCTGCACCACCTGACTCACCCTCAGCTTCTGGTCACGCAAGCCAAGCTTCACATGGCAGTTCCCATGTTTATGTCCTACCTCCTCCCTTGAGGACATGCAAGCCACAGTGTCTGGGAAGGCAGGGCAAGAGCAGAGTAGTCACACATGCATCAAAGTGTACCACCGCCATGCCACTACCGAGACCCACTCCTAGAGTAATAAGCTAACTAACCCCCGGAGGAGAGCATCCACTCAAATAGGTTGTCACCCTCCGTGCCAGCCACAACTCCTGCAGTCAGGGTGCAAACCCAGGTTGGCAGCATGCTGAGTGGATGCCCCACAAGTGGGTGCTACACAGAGTCAGCATGGAAAGAGACTTTTAAAATCTTGAACATACCTGAAGTCGGGGATTCCACTAGTGGTACTGATTCCAGCTCCAGCCATGACAACAATGTTTCGGCAGCGTTTATGCAGTATCAGAGCTGCAATGTCGGCCAAGTTCACAAGCTGACCTCGTTTGCTGGGTGCCTTTTGACCCAAAGGGTCCTTCACTGGTGGCACTGGACTAGCCTTTGGCAAATGTCCTTTCCTAAAAAGTACAACACAAAAAGAAGAGATTTTTATAAGACATACGGTGATTTCTTTTTTGATTAGTTCCAACACTGTCAATGGGCATTCGTTTTTCTGTTGAGTACTTACCAACTAGAGACCAATACACCTCCACAGCTGTGACATCATCAAAGTACCCTGGCTTTGCCCCATTCTGTGACTGATGGCATAGAATAGTCAATCCAAAATCCTTCAAAGCCATATAGCAACATGACCATGTTAACAAGGTTAACGTGCATATTCCTTAAAAGATAAAAGTTAAATCACAGCCCTACTATGGATATAGGTGGTAGCTTTGAGCTCTTTGTCATTCACTGCACCTCTGAATTCATCACTCATAGCCTCTGCATCGACAGCTAAAATAGCTGTATTCTAATCGATGAATGTATGAACACTGTGCTTGAAACAAACATCAGCAATGTTTTTTAATGAACATTAAAAATTAACTCAACACAAATCTTGCTTGTAGAATATTCTCTATCGAGTAAAAAAAAAAAACTATAGGGTGGGTCCCAGTGACAATGCTGGAACTAAGGGAAAAAGAAATTACAATAAGTCTGAAGATTTTTTCTTTCTGTGTCATTCCACATTGTAATTGGGCATTCATTTAATGCTGAGATTTAATAAACAGTACCCACCAGTATTCACAAAAGAAGGGCGGGAGGTACCTAAACCAAACAACAAAAGCACTCTGGATAGGGGGATCGATACCAGTCCATTCACAGAAGAAAGGGTCCTGAAAGAACTTCTAAAACTGAAGGTGGACAAAGCAATGGGGCCGGACGGGATTCACCCCAGAATTCTAAGAGAACTAGTGACACCACTGACAACCCTTTTTAACAAATCATGGGAGGATGGTATGGTACCTGAGGACTGGAGGAGGCAAATGTGATTCCCCTTCACAAAAGTGGGAGCAAGACAGAGGCAGGAAACTACAGACCCGTTAGTCTGACCTCAGTGGTAGTGAAAATGATGGAATCGCTTCTGAAAGAAATAATTGTTGAGTACCTAGAGGCCAGCAGGGCACAGGATCCAAGGCAGCATGGATTCATAGTGGGAAGGTCATCTCACACATATCTAATAGATATCTTTAACTGGGTGACCAAAGTAGTAGACCAGGAAGGGGGTGTGGACATGGCCTACCTAGACTTCAGCAAGGCATCTGACACAGTCCCACACAAAAGATTAATAAATAAGTTAACCAGCCTGGGAGTGGGTCCCAGGGTGGTAGCCTGGGTAAGCAATTGGCTGGATAACAGGGCGCAGAAGGTAATAGTAACTAGAGTCCACTCCAAAGAAAGGGGGGGTTACTAGCAGAGTACCGCAGGGGTCAGTACTGGGACCGGTCCTCTTTAATGTCTTTATAGGTAACACTGCAGAGGGACTGGAAGGAAAAGTAAGCCTTTCTGTAGACAACACAAAGATCTGCAACAGGGTTGAAACACAAGGGGGGTGGAAAGGATGAGAAGGGACTTGGCAAGGTTGGAGGAAAGGTTAAAAGTATGGCAGCTTAGATTCAATGCAAAGAAGTGCAAAGTAATGCACCTGGGAAACAAAAAACCAGGGGAAGAGTACACAATGGGGGAGGGGGTACTAACAACAACAAAAATGGAAAGGGACCTGGGGGTAGTCATATCAGCAGGGCCCCTGGTGTTCTGCGGCAGAATTTTCTAACTTCTGCGGCATGATTTATTCATTTCTCTGGCAGAATGCAGTTGTAACCCCTAGATGGCGCTATCCCAGGGGCTACTACCCCTGCCTGATTTGCCACTAACAGGTTGAGGGGCCTGGATCCAATGGCGGGTGCCTCCACCCAGAGGTCAGGGTTTGCAATAGTTAAACTAACTTGGTCACAGCCCTCTGGGACACTGCAACCCTCTTTCTTCCCACTAGTGGCCCACACAATATATCAGAATTACCTTCACAGTATACACTTACCCCCAGGTCTGGTTCCGCACTGGGACCTCCTGTGAAATGAGATACAGTGCAACAATCACAGTACAGTACTTTAACATAGACAAATACCTCAGGCAGTATAACTTTGCTGAAACAAGCAGCTCTGATTTATTTAGGGGATATAACAAGGACAGGGAAATCAGGTTAATTAGCTTATCACTCTAATAATCTATCTATGGCTCTGTGCACAGGCCTATCCCTATCAGTTACTGTCCCTGGGTACCCAAGCCCTAGTGGCTAGTCCAAACCGGGCAGCTGGTAGGGCCCTTTCACACAGAGAAAAGGAGAATTAAACAGTCAGCAGTACAGTAATTCCATTTGGATTTAATGTGGCAATTCAACAGGGAGCAACCCTGAATTAGTACTCACGACTCCAAATAAGATAGGGTCCTTCAATGTCAGCAGGGCTCACTTGAGGTACACAAACCTCTTCACACATCCATATAAAAGAAAGTACTATACCAGGCAGGCTGCATCTGTATCCCGATCGCAATTACTGCACAATACCGGAGAACACACAGCAGATTCAGTTCCTGACAGACCGAGTGCAATTTTCAGCAATTCTTCCAGTCTTCTACAGGGTGAGCCTGGTTTCTACTCTTCAGAGATCCTTTGATTCTTTTCACAGGACGGATTCAGTCCTAACAAGCTGTTACACAAGCTGCAGACCGAACTCTGGGCCTTACATACGCTTTTTGACTAAAACTGCACACTGAAAAGCACAGGGCTCCTTCCTTCTTCACTGCCAAAGCTCAACTGAACTCCAACTGACTAAACCGGCACTTCCTTTGAGTTCCTCCCAGTTCTTGACTGGATTGGCTGTCACTCACAATAGACTGCTGCTGTTGGTCCAAAAAGGCACTGAAGTCTAAACTACATCTCCCAGAGTCACTGCCCATACAATCCTCTTGTGGCTGGCTCAGATTATGAGTCCAAGTTCTGATTCGTCCAAGGCATCATTTTAGAGCTAGCTTACCCACACTGATTGGTCCAGTTCAGCAGTTCAAAACTAGAATGGGGAACTAGCAGACACAGTTCTGACTGCAAAGAAAGCAGGTTAGACAAACTGTAATTTCATTATTACTCTAAATAATTTCTGGCAAACAGTTACATCTTTCAGATAGGTTCCCTTTGCACTCCTAGTGACTGCAAAATGAAGTGAATTGGCAGCAGCTCGAGTGGTACTCAGAGAAGCACACAGTCCCCCATACAAACTAATTATGTCTGCAAGCAGACAGCTCTTAAAGAGACAGTACCAGAGGCTCTAAAACACTCACTGATAAATGCTTAAATGCCAAACACCTATTCAGGCTTGGAGCATTCAAGCAAGCTCCTGAAGTCTTTTGGGAACCCCATTTGGTGGGTTACACCTTTCCTGGTCTGGGAAAGCTTGACGCCCTCACACAAGCAAGTACCCCATAAGTTTCAACTGCAACTATATACATTTGCATTAGGCTCGCATACATGTAATCATCAGTCAATATATCTTTTACCAAGAACACATTTCTGAAACATTGCAGTACGCCACTCTTACACAGTATTACATACATTGTACCATAACTCAAGTTATTACCTCTGTACATGAAACCTGAAGAGAGGGGCCCTTCCTATCAGTTACCTTGGGGCTGGATGGGGCAAGGGCACCATACTTAGAGGGCAACACAAGTAACTTGAGTTAGCACTGATGCTCAGTTTGGGCAATGAGCTCGGGGACACATACACTCCTTTATGGACAACATTGAGAGGCAAGTCCACAGGCCTCCCAAGTGAATCATAACTGAGGTGCACCACAGGCTTTACAGCTCGACCAGTCTTTCTAGGGGAACTGTTATGGTCTCTGCACTCTGAGCCTCATTTTCAGCATTGTCCTCACTTGTCAGGGAGTCTCCATGGGGTAGAGAGGCTAGGAACCTGGGGCACTTTCAGCTCCAGGAGTTACAGTTTCTGAGTCCACAACATTTGGCTCGCATGGAGAGCTTTCGGACACTGGCAGTGGACTGTCAGGGCACTCAAAATACTCTTCTTGTTCGGTGTATCACCAGTCTGCCCTAATCTATCATTTTCCTCCTGAAAGCTCAAACAGTTCAACCATGCACAATGATTCCATTTCATCTGATCTGATGCTTTGCACTTCACTTTCTGGGAGCATTGGCTCCAGGGATGAAGCTGGGGGCTTAGACAGTCCAGAAGGCCCAGCTTTGTCTCCAGTATTGACTAGGGATTGCCCTCAAACAATTGACTCAGTTCGTAAGAAGGATAGTATTCAAAGTCACCTCACTTTCTTCCGATATGGACTGACAGTCATGCTCAACTGGGACTTGTGGAGGGAACACTTTAACTTTGCTTCTGTAGGTGCAGACTTTCTTGATCTTTCTTAGCAGCAGCTCTAGTCACTGGTCCAGAGGGCATCTTCTAGGGGCTCAGACTCAATTAAGATTTGTCCAATGGGCAGTAAATGATTTCTATGCATTGTTTTACATCTTTTGAATTATTCTCAGGCCTTACTTTGTACACTGGCAGATCATCTAGTTTGCCCACTACAATGTGAGGGAGATGGTGCCATCTGTCAGCAATCTTGTGCTTGCCATGCAGTCCCAGATTTCTTAGCAATACCCGATCTCCCTCCTGGAGTTCCGTGCTTTCACCTTTTATCATACCTTCTTTGTTGGCCAGATTTCTTTGGCAGCCATGGTTTGAGCCAGTTGGTACGCATGAGTTAGCTGGGCCTTTAACTTTTGCACATACTGTAAAATAGTTGTCAGCTTGAACCCCATCAGAGAGACCCCAAAACACACATCTACTGGTAGTCGAAGCTTCTTCCAAACATCAGGCGGTAGGGGGAGAATCTAGTGGCATCACTTTTGTGCAGTTATAAGCATGTACCAGGGTGCTAATTTGTTGGCTCCATCTAGGCTTGTCCTTTGGGTGCAGGGTGCCTAGTATATCTAGCAAAGTGCGTTGAAACGCTTCAGGTTGTGGGTCTCCTGGGGTGGTAAGGAGTGGTTCTGACTTTCGTGACTCCCCACAGAGAAAGCATCTCTTTGATCAGACGACTCTCAAAGTCTCTCCTTGATCAGAATGGATTCTTTGTGGAGCCCCATAGTGAACAAAAGTTTTCTACAAGTACTTTGGCTACAGTGGATGCTTTCTGTCTTTTGGTGGAAAGCTTGCATATTCTTGTGAAATGGTCAGTGACCACCAGCACATTACTGATATTTCTTTGATCTGACTCCAAACTTAGAAAATCAATACAGACCAGCTCCATGGTGCACTGGTGGTTATGTTAACAGGAAGAGCCTCTGGGGCAAAGCTTTCCTCTGTAAGCAGCGACTACAAGTTCGAATGTGTTGTCTACATCAGCCCCCATCTTAGGCCAATAGAATCTGGATCTCACCAAGTCAAGTGTTCTGTCTATACCAAGGTGCCCCATGTGGTTGTGCAAGGACCTCAATACTGAGTCTCGAAGGCAGTGGGCAGCACTAGTTAGTTGTTTGTCTACTTGTCCCCCTCTGTCTACTGTTTCTCTGTATAACAGTTTATTGACTGTTTCAACTTAGGACCTTCTTGTATAACAGTGCAGTTCTCAAATCAGTGGAGCGTAATTTGGAACATCTTTTCCCGTATAGAGGGCTTCTAAGCTGCTTTGATCATGGGATCGCGGGATTGAGCCCGCTCGAATACTGTCATTGTCCAGCTGAGGCAGTGCACCAATGTCTATTGCAGAAAAGTGGCACAAGCAGGTATGCAATTCTCAGAGGCTCCCAAGCAATCCACCATGCAGTCCACTGCGTCTCGTGGACATTTGTTCCTCCCGTCAAACTTCCGCAGAGAGTGCCCAATGTCAGGTTCTGCCAGTCGGACCCAATCATTCTGGGGAACAGGCCTCCGGAGAGAGCATCAGCATCTATGTGGTTCAGACCTGCTCGTATTCGAGAGCATAGTCATATGTAGATAATGCAGAAAGCCACCTATGGCCAGTGGCATCCAACTTAGCTGAGGTCTGCACATAGGTCAAAGGATTATTGTCAGTTTTACTAGTATTTTAGCCCCATACAAGTACTCATGGAATTGGTCAATAGCCCACTTCAAAGCTAGGAACTCTAACTATGTACAGGATAGTTCTTTCTGATGGGGTCAGGCTTCTACTGGCAAAGGCCACTGGTCTCAGGCCATTCTCGTGCTCTTGGTACAACACAGCCCCCAACCCCTGCAAGCTAGCATCAGTGTGCAGGACGTAAGGTTTTCTTGGATCGCATAGGCCAGCACCTGGAGCATGGGTAAGTTGATATATGATCTCATGAAAAGCAGTCTCACAATCAGGAGTCCAGCGGCCCCAAATACTTCACTCGGATGAAAATACACTCCTTTCAGTCTTGAGGGATGCTGACTTTGGTATTTTTTGTGGGTTGGGGGGATACCCTGAGTAAGGTTACAAAGGCGGATCACTCTTTGAATAGTCCTTTGATGAAGCGCCGATAATAAATCCACAGTCCCAGGAATCTTTGCAGTTCTTTTAGATTTTGGGCTGTGGCCAGGGTGTCAAGGCTCAACCTTTACTTGGGTCAGGTCTCTATTCCCTCGGTGGATACTATGTGTCCCATATACTTTACTGATGTTTGAAAAAATTGACACTTATCAATGGACAAAGTGAGGCCAAAGTCCTCCAGTCGGTCCAATACCTTAAATAATCTGCCTCATGTTCCTCCAGTGAGCTGCCAAACACAATAACATCATCTAGGTATACCAGGCACCTAGCAAGTTCATGTCCTCACCGCATTTTCTCCATCAATCGCTGAAAGTGGCTGGGCACCTGAAACCTTTGAGGCATCCTCATGAATTCATAGGCTGCCAAGCGGACAGATAAAGGCTGTCTTTTCACGGTCCTCTGGGGCCATCGGGATCTGATAGTACCCACCGCGGAGATCCAGCACAGAGAACCACTTGCCCCGCTTAGGCAGTCCAAGCATCCTGAATGCGGGCATTGTGTACTGATCAGGATAGTCCGCCGTTTAAGGTGCTATAACTCACACACATCCTTACTGTCTTCGATTCTTTTTCCTCACTACCACAATGGGGGAAGCATAAGGGCTTCTGATCTTGTATTACACCAGCAGCTAACATCTCTTGCAGATGCCGCTCCCACATCATCTATGTCAGCAGGTGCCAGGAAGATGCCGAGACCTCTCACTAAATGGTCTTTCGTCATGCAGCCGGATATTGTGCTCAGCTCCTTGCACGCATCCTACATCCCATTCCTTTAAAGAAAAACATCTGGTCTTCTGGGCAAGCTTCTCACTGATCTTCACTTTCCATTCAGCTGGCAGCGGGGTCAGCTGAATCAAACAAGTCATGTGCTACTTTCGTCATTCTTCCTGAACTTGCTGCTGGGTAGCACTGCAGTGTTGCACAATGCACATTAGCCAGGATGCAACCTCTGTTTACTCGAATGTCTCTTTCAGACACATTATGAACTTGGACCATTACCCTTCTGGCATAAGCATGGGCTCTAGCGGGCAAAATACTAGGCTTGACCAGCAGTCCTCTGGCACTTTTCCACCGCCTGGGCATCCAACATTAATATTTTATTCTTAATATCCTTCTGATACGGACTCTCCCTGTAAGGTACACTGGGCATTTGGCGCCAGGATCAGAGACTCAGGATCCTTCTTCCATACAATTCGACTGTCCTCTGGTTCTGTTTTTTTCAGCATCTCTCTGTGCCTCATAGGCCTTCTAATTAAAGTCGGAACTCTTAAAGCTCTACTAGTCTTGACCCCTGTTTTTCATAACACAACTGTGCCAGCCTTCCGAACATATGAGCATTTGTTCCAATCAACAAAGGGACACCATCATACAGTCCAGTGGGGGACACACTAAGGCTAGGGTCTCTACTTGTTCGGCCACCCAGCCACGGAGGTGGGAAAGACAGCCAAATTGGATATACCCGGAATAGGGTAGGCCTTCACTAACCCCATACATGCAGTCCTTCTAATGGTTGTAAGGTACGCCTGACAAATGCTTCTGATACCAATCTTGGAACATAATTGTCACTTGGGAGCCATCGTCTAATATATAGCTCTTGTAGACATCTGTTCACCTTTAATGGTCTCCATGGAGGGACCCACTATTCTGGACCAGTCTGGAGAGGCGGTAGTGGGGGCCTGGGCAACTGACCTGCCACAATGGGACGTGAATTAGCATTTTGGTGCCCTCACTGGGATCATGTCGCACCTCTTAACCACTGATTTCTTCTCCAAGCTCTCCTTGTAGCCTATATGCAACTTTGTCAGTGTCTTTTGGGGACTGGCATTCCCTTTTCATGTGCCCATCTTTCCATGCCAATTATAGCAAAACATACTTCCTGGAGTTTGAGCTGGCCGAGGCGCCACACTGGGAGCCAGGGCGGGTATTACTAACTGGAAACCTGCAGTGCCATCTCTGTCTGCGGCGTGATAAGCATTTGGAGAGCATCTCGTCAGTTTCTCCACTTCCATGGTCAAGGAATCGAGTTCGGAGCTTATCAGTAGGAGATACATGGGGCATCAATTTCATAGCAGATGCAGTCGGATATAGGTCAGGGCCCGTGACACTTGCAGGCGTGGCCTTCCAAAGGGACTGTTTTTGAATTCCCGTGATCTCTCTCAACAGTTCTCGCCCCATTGTGACATATCTTTTCCTTGTCAGAGCACTCATTGACTGCCAGCCTCTGCCCTCGAACTTCACTCTCTGATGGGTCACTCCTCGTCACCTGGGTCGAGTCAGCAGCTATTGGTGCAGGTCCCTCCCGAGTCGCCTTTTTCAACTCCCCGACTTTCTCCTTATTAACTCCATCATAGGAGGGTGGGGATTCCAGTCGATCTGCCAGGTGTAACTGAAGCAACAGCAGTTCTTGAGAAGGGGCAGACTTAAGGATCCTGTCCAGCCTGGTTCCGGTCCAGTTCAATCGCTGGCAAACTACCTTTCTGAGGTATTCTTGCTAACAATTTTTCCAGCCGAGATACATACAGACAACAACTCCTTGGTACTGTTGTGCATCTCTTTACTCCACCATAGGTCCTCATCAGAATCTGGGCTCCCCATACACATCTCCAAGGCCTCAAGATAGGCCTCGTGCAGTCGCCTAGGGTTACTGGGCCCGCTGTAGCACTTGATGGTAGCTAGGCAGGACCTCGGAGGGCCTTTACCAACCCTCTTTCGCTTTCACCTTCCGAGTATTGCTCATTCTAGCACTTGGGGGCAAATAGTCTCATCCAGGTCTCCCAGTCATCCTCCCTTGGGGGTGGGGAGGTGCAGAGAAGATCCTCAACCTTCGTAAGAGTCGTGATTAATGGCAGGTGCAGAAATAGGAGTCTGCATTGGTTCAGCCACCAACGGGCACTGGAGCAGGAGAGGGTGTTGGGGAGGAACACCTCAGGTGGCAAGAATAGTTTCTTCAAGTCCTCCACGAGTTTCCTCTCCCAGCAACCATTCAGCAACTTCTCCTCAAAAGCTTTCAGATAGTGGTGGGGCTGATTCCCCCGGTCTTTACTCGTCCTTAGTTATCACCTCCAAGCAGTGAGGGCTCCTCTGGGTAATGGTCTGTGGCACTTTGGAGCTATCTATGATCCTTAAACTCTACTAGGGCTGCAGGAAATGTGGGTGAGCAGATTAGGATGTCACCCACCACCACAGGGTTTTGTAAACCTTCCACCTTGGAAAGTACTCCCTGCACAGTGTCCGTGATTGATACCCAGGGGATGTCCAGGATAAGGGAATTTTGGGGGTCGATCTCTCCCCAGTACACCACTCCACCAGCCGGTGCACAGCCACTCTGTCGGGTACCCATTTTTTTTTAACAGTGGTTCTGAATATGGCCACTAGAGGACACACAATCCCAGCGGTGAGCTCCAAGATGTAAACCCTAGATGGCGCTTATCCCAGGGCTACACCCCTGCCTGATTTGGCTACCAACAGGTTGAGGGCCTGGATCCAATGGCGGGTGCCTCCACCCAGAGGTCAGGGTTTGCAATAGTTAAACTAACTTGGTCACAGCCCTCTGGGACACTGCAACCCCCTTTCTTCCCACTTAGTGGCCCACACAATATATCATCCTTAGCTGGGATCTGGAGGCTGCAGGCATACTTCATCCTCCTCTTTTCAGTGGAGGAAATCATGATGTGGAAAACGACATACAGCCGAAGATAATTCAGATGAAAAGCAGACTTTGATAAAAAGTTGGAAAAACTATCAATCAAGTGCTGATGACGGCTATCTGACCGACCGGCTGACTTACCGTCTTCTGCTAGGGAAGCGATGGCAGGTAGTGCTAGGCGAACATGAGTGATGTTGTTGACGTCGTTCTCTTTATGTAAAGTCTGGTCATGGGAGTCAGTAGGACTGCGTGAGTGGGACTTAGGTTTAGCAGTGGGAGAGGAAGGTATGTCTCCCTGCCCTTGGTCCTTATCTGTATCTGGAGTCAGATTAGGATCCGGCTGTGGTGGAAGGAAGTCCTTTTTCAGTTGGCCCCACCAGAACTGGAAGAGTTCCATCAGCTCTTCTTTGGAGAACTGAGGAGCCACTGGCCATGCCGGGGGGGAGGTTTCTCTGGTGTAGGTGGAGCAATAGGGGAGGAGGAGAGGTCCGGTGGCTCCCTAGGAGAGGGAGTAGACTGATCCCCTTGGTCGTCGGGTGTAGAGGCCCTATGGACCAGTGAACGTTCAGGGTCCGGGGGGCTTTGCCCAACGTACGCCCCTTGTCGGGTACTGTCAACAGTTTGGAACTGTCAGGCTTGGAGACTGTTGTCAGTTTGGCCGTAAGCGCTTGAGAGGCCAAGGTATGGTGAACCAAGGCTGGCTTAGAGACAGACTCCCAATCTTGGTGCTCAGTGGTCTTACCCGGAGTCCCAGGGAAGACCAACGTTGGGACCTTGTGTGGCGGGACCGAGGTCCCCATGGAAGACAAGGATGAGGCCCTGACCACTGAGGCAGAGGGTAACCACAAGGGTGTGGCCTTCGCCTTCAGGGTAGTCAAGGCCGGTGCAGAACTCAAGCCCTGCTTGCCACTCCTTGATGTCTGTGTTTTGGTGGGAGTGGAGGAATTCTGCCACCCAGTGGAGTGTTGCAAATAGCTGGAGGAGTGATCAGAGCCCCCCCGACTTGGAGCCCTAGGAGGTCTTCTTATGGTGCAGGGACTGGGAGCACAAACGCCCCTTAGGCCGACCCTGGTCCTTTTCTTGGGTTTTCTCAGGACTTACGCTGGTCTGAGTCCTTTTTCTTGTCCTTATGCTTCGAGGACTGAGAAGATGATTTTTCGGCTGGTGAGCTCTGTATTACGGCCACCTGCTGTTCCAAAATGTGGGCATTTAGTGCCTTAAGGTGGCCAATCAGAGTCCAACTGGTAAAGCTGCTGCAAACAGACCAGGCCTTGGTATCGTGGTTGGGCCCTAGGCAGAAGACACAGACCTCGTGCTTGTCCTTAGCTGGGATCTGGCGGCTGCAGGCACACTTCGTCCTCTTCTTTTCAGTGGAGGAAACCGATGATGGTGAAGACGACATACAGCTGAAGATAATTCAGGCGAAAAGCAGACTTTGACAAAAAAAGTTGGAAAAAACTATCAATAAATTCGAAAGCAAATACTGGAAAAACATTTTAAAAAGGCAACCGAAGAGCCGAAATAGACGGGTCTGCAGTGGGAAAAGAACTGAGGTGGGGCTGGGGACTGCCCCCGATATACCACGGGCCAACATCAAGGTGGAGCTGGCGTTGGGGGGCAGTCCCCACTGGAGACTGCTAGCTAGAAGGTTTCCGTGGGATCCTACTGCCTGGCGGCATAGTCCTAATGGTAATAGCCTGCTGCAAGAGCTACCACTCGAAGCAAGATCAGCCCCCTTAATTGCCCCATCTCTCTTCCACCCCATGTTGTCCACACCTACTAACTTATCCTGGACCAGCTCCTTTAGCCTAATGAAGTCTGCCCTTCTAAAACAGAGGACTTCAGCTCTCGGTTGTTGTTTACCAGACCCGAGGGCCAGTTCGAACCAAATGGAGTTATGGTCACTGTTCCTTAATGGCTCCCCTACTCCCACAACTCCTACCACCTCTGAGTTGGTGAGCACTACATCAAGAATTGCAGTCTGCCTGGTTGGTTCCTTAAACTAACTGTACCAGTAGACAGTCCTGGAACGCATCTAGCAAGACCTGGCTTCAGGTTCTCCTGGCCACTTGAACATCCCAATCGATGTCCGTCAAGTTCAGATCACCCACCACTACTACTTCCCTCTTAGATATAGCTATCCCCCTTTCGAGTTCTTCCTTGAGTTCTCCGCCTCTTCTTTCTCCTTGCTTAGGTGGTCCGTAGATCACCTCCTCAAGAGCAGTTTCTTGCCTAAGGATACCATAAACTGCGCCCACAGTGACTCAGTCTCCCCATTACTACCCCTGATGCACTCATCTTCCATCACCTCTATGCCCTTCTTGACATACAAAGGTTACTCCTCCCTTCTACCTGTTCCTCTGTCCCTCCTGAACATCAAGTACTCAGGGACTGTCAGTTCCCAGTTGTTATTTTCTGAAGCTCATGTTTCTGTTAAGGCCACAATGTCCACCATAGTGTCTGCCTTCAGCAGATGGAGCTCTCTGCTTTTATTACCTAGGCTCCTGGCATTAAGACATACCCATTTCCACCTGACCCCTAATCTTGCTTTGCTACTACCCTTGCACTTCACATATCCTCTCATCCCTTTTTTCCTTGGTGTTTGCACCCTTTGCTTTCCCCCTCTCTGAAGTCCCTTCACCTAGTCCAGTATGGACCACAGCCTTCTTTATACCCACTATGTTGCTACAAGCCCCCAGATGCGAGGGAGTACTAGCTAGGATCCCCTTCCTCTACCTGCCACTGAGGTTCCCCTAGACCCATCCCCCCCCCATCAGTTTATACATCCGATATAGATGTCAACCTTTTGCTTCAGCATGTAGGCCTCCTCGTGTCAGATGAAGCCCGTCACTCTTAAATAGCTTCCTGTCCCAGAAGTCCCCCCAGTCCCCCACAAAGGGGCACCCCTTATCTTTACACCATCTTTTATACTCTTCTGTTACCTTTGTCCTATCCTGCTTCTCCTCCCTGCCCCACACAGAGAGGACTTCAGAAAAGGCCAGGGAGGCTAAGTGTGCTGCTAATCTGTCCCCCAGTCTACAAAAGTTCCCTCTCCATACCTAGGACATCAGAGCATGCCAGAGGCCTGGGTACCCTCTCCACCCCAGGACATCATGTCTCCCATTGGCTTATTTTTTGAGTTGTCCAGAATGAACACATTTTTGGGTGAATGTTCAAACACATGTCCAGCAGATTAAAAAGAAGCAAATCCCCAACACATTCACTGACTGTGCCCTAGGATTCCCAACTGTAACATGCATGGCTACAGATCAAGCGTAAGTTAGCCCTTATTCTTTTAACAGCAGCACTTAAACGCATTACAGTACACTGGCTGCAGGCAATGCCCTCCACAATAGAAGGATGGTGTAATCAAGTTTGCCAGATCCATGACATGGGTCTGATCTCAGCCAAATTACACCTGCAGGAGGAAAACCCCCTACAACAGGTGGCTCTCTTGGCTTCAGTGGAACTTAGGGGATGAGGCAGGGGAAGATACCCGATCAGAAGGGAACTAACAGTTCTGGCAATTCCCACACCCGATAGAAAACTATGACCAAAGTGTAATCCATCCGTATTCCTTTCCTTAATAGGAGTCAGATGAAGCATGAATAGAGACAACAATGTTCAGAGTTTGATTATTTTTAAAGTTCTTTCATTTTATTAATTCGAGGTTTTTATCACTTTCTTTTTACATGCAATACATGCACTCTAACATGCTTCAGGGGACATTTCTGGACTAGTTCTGTAACTGATAAAGTAATTGCAGGCATATCACATTGGTGCTTCCAAGTTCTTTCCTGGTTTGTTCAGCTGGGTTTGTAAAGTTTGTATTTTGGAAAATGATTAATAAAAAGGTTCATGTAAAAAAAAAAAAAAGTAACTGCAGGTCTTTATTTACAACCCTCTGTATAAAGACACTAAACTCCTTCTACACAGCGAAGCATCTTCTAAATATAGTTGTTTCAATATTTATACAATGTCAAGGTGTTATGAAGTTGTTCATATTGTACTGTATATCACTGCTTTGAATAAAGTTGAGAAAAGTCCGCCTTTGTGTGCAGGGAATAAACCAAGGGCCTTTTGGCCTGGGAATAGGCTGAGGATCTTAAGGCCCATGATAGGGGCTTTCTTTCCATGCTGCGGAGTGAGAACCAATACGCGTCACAGTGCTGATTACTGGGTATAGTGATGCTCTCCTGAGGCTGCTTACACCTAGTTCTGGAACTGGCTCAAAAAAAGGCTCTTTGTGCAGTACAATGCTCAGCACCCCGTCAGCTGCAGTGCCCGGCGCTATACTTGGCACTGCTGTTGGCAGCATGGGACCTTCAGAATCCAAAGGGAACACATGTCTGCAACAGTGACAGTGCGGGGAACAGTAATGATGATGGTACCAAATCCTGTGGCACATCACAAGCCTGAGTGGTTCTTTTGTCCCCCAAAGAAATCCTGCCAGAGATGGGTTTATACAGGGACAGTCCCACAGGGGAATGCCAGAGGAGAACCAAGGCTGAAAGAACTGGCACTACTTAGACTCAGAGTCAAGCACTATGGCAGAGAAGCAGGACAATCAGAGTCAGACTACTTTCCACGCATCCGTCCTGTCCTAGCACCAAATAATTCTATTCTATATGGACATGGATGTCTGTGCTTCAGTGGCGGCTCTGTTCACCAGACAGACAGTCTCATGGGGTCCAGCTGGTGAGCACCTGATGGAAATTTCTAGTGGTCGGGACTGAGACACCCCAAACAGATGTGAAAATTAATGTTGCCAAAGTTGTTGCACTGATTGCATCAGCAGATACAAAATGGATTGCTGAAAAGAAAATTAAGGAAAAGGTGTAAAAAGGAAGCCTACACAGAGAAACTTCAAAGCTGAAAATTCTCATGGCATAATCTTGTTGTAGAAAAAGAAAACTGAGGCTTTTGAGACTACTAGCGCCGTCTGACAGTGCTGGCGGATAGAGATATCCTGCACCGGCGCTGTACTTCAGTGCTAACATCCTCAAGAGTTACAAGTCCTGCAAGGTCCCACCGCCTGCGGCACTAAGACCAAACAGTGGTGCTCTATAGACGAACCTGACTTTACAAAGATCAGGTTGCATGCATGTTCAATGTACCATACTGTTGGAATGCAGATCTAAGAGAGGGTGACGCAACCTCCCCTACCCCCACTGATGGAATGGAGTGGCCCCAGCGTAGGGGTCCTGGTCTCCTGCTATCCGATCCTTTGCTTCTGCACCCTGACTTCCCCAGCCCCCCCAACAAGAATACAATGTTCGCATCAACCACATACAATACCTCTATGTGACCCCTCCATCCTCGTGAGACAGGGCTGAATAAGGCCCTGTCCCATTTTTTATGCAGAAAGAGTTTAAAAGCAAGGGTCTGTTCTATCCTCTCCTTTTCTGTCTCTTGTCTGTCTGGTTGTGCAACCAAATTTTCTTGTGAGACCTATTAACTGATCACTTCGTGGGTTTCACAATTCTCTGCCTCTCGCTTTCTTTCTTCCTTCCCTTGCTGTTGTCTTTTCTTCCCTTTTGCATATCTGCAGTGATAAAAAATATATGTGAAAATGGGTCCCTTTGTTTGAAACTGTATCCCTTTGTTTAAAATGTATATAGTTATACTGTTGAAATGATTGCAAAAAGCTATTTGGAACTTGAGGGGTTAACCTGAGATGCAGTCTGTAAACTCTCTTAAGAGCTGTGAACAAGAGGTCAGTTCTGAATCACTATGTTCTGTTTGTTGCACCTGCAAGGAAACTGACAAGAACATTCTGTAAACTGACAAGAACATTCTGTGAGAAGCAAAACATCTCAATGAGGTTCCCAGGCAAAGACTTATAAAAAGAGCAGCAATGCTTTTGCTACAGAGACAAGGAGAGAGAGAGAGAGAGAGAGAGAGAGAGAGAGAGAGACAAACTTGAAATTAAGAGATACCCTCAGAAGGATGACTTAGTTTTCTGTTTGTACTGCCTCAGTAGTTATACTGAACCAATTTTTTTTATCGTGCTGTTATTGAGAAAAAAATAAAACTATCTGCAAATTTTGAAACTGCTCCTGGTTTTCCTATGCTTCCTAACCTGTGCCTCAATGACAGATGGTGTGAGAAGTGGGATTTACGCCGTGCATACTCTTAAGTCAAGAGTTTTGTGTTTGAGTACTAGACCTGGTACCAAGGAAGCATAGAAGAAAGGTATGAATTCTGCAGCAGCAAGCCCAGGAGTGCTTACCAGGAGAATGGCAGCCAAACTAGCAGAGACAGAAGTCCAAGCTAAGACTGTACAGCCAGCACCAGAGATGGAAAAGAACAGGCAGTGACAGAACCTGAAAGCCTGACTGCCTTTTTCCAGTGGTGGGCAATACAACAAAAAGAGATGGAGAAACAGAGAAGAGAGGAGCTGCAGCAGAGGGAAAAAGAGATTCAACATTTAAAGGCACAGAGAAAAGAAGAAATGCAACAACTCGAGAAGCAGAGAAAAGAAGAGAAGAGATGCAGCGACAGGAGCAGCAAAGGAGAGAAGAGATGCAGCAACAGGAGCAGCAAAGAAGAGAAGAGATGCAGCGATGGATAGATGGATGCCTTGCAAGTTATCAAAGCTGGAGGATCTGGCACAGGTCCAGCAGAGCAAGAAAACACCAACAACTTAAAAGACCTTAAACTTACAAAGCTGTGTCTCTCGGATGATTATTGAAGCATACCTGACAACTTTTGAAAGGGTTGCCGGAGCCTGCCAGTGGTCGAAGCAGCAATGGGCAATCAGACTGGTACCTTACCTGACAGGTAAAGCCCAACTTGCCTACAGCAGTATGGGCACTGCACAGTCAGAAAACTATGACCTTGTGAAGAGCGAAATCATGAAAAGATATGACATCTTAGGAGAGACCTATAGGCAAAGATTCTGGTCCCTGAAATACACCTCATTCAACAATCCTAGAGATGCCTTTACCTGATTCAGAGAACTTCTTAGTAAATGGCTCCAACCAGAGGGCAAAACAGTCCCACAGATCATCAAAACATTTGTAATGGAGCAATTCATCAACATCCTATCCACAGACATACAGCTTTGGGTAAAAGAACACCGACCAGGAAGTGAGGAAAAGGCTGTTTCTTTGGCTCAAGACTACCAAATGGCCAGACAGAAGCCACAGCAGTGAGGTAACAGTCAAGCACTGGTAAGACTCTTTTTCCCATTTAAACTCCAAGTCTGATAAGAACTATTTGCTATAACTGTAACAAGCCAGGTCATACTGCAAGAAACTGCAGTAGTAAGAAGAGGGACACCGGAGCAGATTTGTCCTTAGCAAATTGGGGCAAGTACCTGACAGATGTGAAGGTGGGAGATAAGACTGTAAAGGGACTTATAGATTCGGGAAGCTGAAAGACCCTAGTGCATACTGAAGTACTGGGAAAGCAATGTCCAAAAGGACCAGGTACTGGTGTCATCTGCATACACAGGGGCACTATCCCACCACCGAAGCGACTGACTATTAATGGGGTGTCGCACCCAATTAAATTGGGGGTAGTACCCAAGTTACCTGTACCTGTGATTATTAGAAATGACTGTCCAGGATTTACTGAGTTAATCTCAGAGGAAGTAAATCCTGATGTTTCAGCAGCTGTGGCGACAAGAGCACAGCAAAAGAAAATCTCAGATGGTGGAGACACTTTTCCTTTCAGTGACTCTGATTCGGACTTGTTTGAGCAGAACTCCAAGATCCAGAATCCCAGGAAAAAAAGACGACACCTGAAGAAACAGCGGCAACAAAAGAGGGAAGGACATAAGCGGTTAATATATGAAAATGCTGAAACTAAACTGATAACCAATTGTGATTTTGTTTCAAAGCAAGCTAACAATGTCTCTCTCCAGGGTTATTTTAAGCAGCTGGGGTGAAATCAAAACAGGGTGAACCAGTGTTTAAAAAATGTAATGGATTACTGTACAGAGTTTGAGTTAAACCTCAGACACAAGAACAGATAGAACAACTGGTTATACCACAAAAGTATAGCTCGTAGTAATTACAGATAGCACATGATAGTCCTATGGCTGAACACTCAGGGAGGGATCACACCCTTGCCAGATTGTTGTACAGATTTTACTGGGCTGTAATTCATTAAGATGTTACTACCTACTGCAGTTCCTGTGCTGAGTGTCAGAAAGTAAACCCAGTGACTAAAAAAGACAAGGTGCCCCTACCCTTGATAGATGTGCCTTTTGAGAGAATTGCAATGGATGTGGTTGCCCCCTTAGACAAAAGTAAAAAGGGTAATCTATTCATTTTGGTAGTATACGACTATGCTACTTGATACCCAGAGGCAGTTCCAATGCGTACTGTCACAGCCCCAAAAGTGGCAGCAGAGTTTGCCAAAATTTTCAGCAGGGTGGGCATACCTAAAGAGATTATTACTGATCAGGGTAGTAATTCTGGTGCTGCATTGCTGAAGGAGCTGTACTGACTACTAGGTATCACTGCCATAAGAACCTCCCCTTTTCACCCTCAGACAGACGGTCTTGTTGAGCGTTTTAATCAAACCCTAAAACACATGTTAAAAAGGTTTGTGAAATGAGAAGGGAAAGATTGGACCAATACTTACCTTACCTGCTTTTTGCTTACAGAGAAGTGCCACAAGCATCAATAGGTTTTTCACCATTTAAAATGCTAACCACCTAGAGGGCCACTAGATGTAATAAAAGAAACGTGGGAAGATATTCCCACTCAGAAAAAATCTATTACATCTTATATGTGCGCCCTGAAACAAAAACTAGCAAAATATGTTGAAATTGCCCATGGTAATAAGGAAGAGGCCCAAAACCAGCAGAAGGCTTATTATGACCATGGAGTACTACAGGGTTGAATAAGGCCCTGCCCCATTTGTTATGCAGAAAGAGTTTAAATGCAAGGATCTGTTCTATCCTCTCCTTTTCTGTCTCTCGTCTGTCTGGTTGCGCAACCAAAGCTTCTTGTGAGACACAGGAACTGATCACTCCAACGGTTTCTCAATTCTCCACCTCTCACTATCTCTCTACCTTCACTTGCTGTTTCTATCTTTTCTTCTCCCACTTGCATATCTGCAGGTATAAAATATGTGTGAATCTTTATGTGGAAATGTAACGGATACTGTGATCCCTTTGTTTAAAACTGTATATAATACTGTTGAAGTCACTGCAAAAACTGGAATTCAAGGGGCTAACCTGAAATGCAGTTTTTAAGCCTTTTGCAGAGATGTAAACAAGAGATCAATTCTGGGTCATTATGTTCTTTTTGCTGCACCTGCAAGAGCACTGGAAACTTACAAGAACATTGTGTGAGGAGCACGCTGTTTTCTTAACGAGTTTCCCAGGCACAGACTTATAGAAAGAGCAGCAATGCTTGTGCAAAAAACAGAGACTGACTTGAAATTGAGAAGAACAAACTCAGAAGAAGGACTCTGTTTTCTGTTTGTACTGCCCATTGTAAATAGTTATACTGACCAATTTATTTTTTATTTTGCTGTTATTACTAATAAAAAGCTATTTGTGAATTTTGAAACTGCTCCTGGTTTTCCTATGCTGCCTGACCTGTGCCTCAACGACATGAGGTAAAAGAAAAAGTCTTTGAGCCAGGTGAAAAGGTCTTGTTACTGTTACCCTCTACAGAAAATAAACTGTTAATTAAGTGGCAAGGGCCTTATAAGGTTCTTGGATGTACTGGCACAGTTAACTGTGAGATTGAGACCCCTGACAGGAAAAATCCTACTAAGATATACCATGCTAACCTCCTCAAGAAATGGGTTGAAAAAACACCAAAGGCTGCTTTGCTAGTTTTACCAGAAACTGATAAAGAAGATATTGATATCGCTAATGATAGACTAGAACAAACTGTAACTGCTGATGCTGCAAAAGTGAAGGTTTTCTTAACCTCTGAACAAACCGCAGAAATTCATAACTTGCTAAAGACATTTAACAGTACTTTTACGACAGTACCTGGCCAAGCAAAAGGGATCGAGCACGTAACAGTGACAAGGCAAGCTTGCCCTATTAGACAAAAGTCATACAAGATTACCAGAGCGGTTAAGAGCAGATGAAGTTAAGGAAATACAAAAAAAAGAAAGAATTGGGTATCTCAGAAAAGTCAAGAAGTACTTGGTCATCACCAATAGTGATTGTAAACAAAAAAGAAGAATCTGCCTTGATTTTAGGAAACAATCAAGTGTCAGAATGCGACAGTTATCATATGCCCAGAATAGATGATTTGGTGGAAAGACTGGAAAGTGCCAAGTATATCAGTACCCTCGATCTCACCAAGGGTTATTGGCAAATCCCCCTAGCTAAAGAATCCAGAGACAAAACTGCATTTGCCATACCTATAGGAGTCTATCAGTTCACCAATATGCCATTTGGTTTATTTTATTTAGTTTTTGTTTACCGGGTAAGTGCACTAGCCAGAAGAGACTATTTTCAGGCACGACCCGGGAGAATACAGAGACAAAACTTTCAAGTGAAACACTAATGAAAACAAAGCACAAATGAAAGCGTTACAGTGGTACTAATACAACGTATTTTAGGCAGCTGAACAAAAATGCACAGAGATACAAAATTTAGGTAACATAAGGCAAAGTACAATAAAGCAAAATAAGGCATCCCGACATCATGGTAAAGAGGGAAAAAGCGCTATGAGAGTGAATACAAGTTTGGTAGAAATCACTGAGGGAGAAGCGAGAGAGAGAGAGGTGAGAAGAGTAGGGAGACAGCAGTGCCAGAGGTAAGGGAGATGAGAGAAAAGAGTTAGAGAGAAGGGGTAGCTATGTTATTTGTGGGAAGGGTAAAAATAGAGGATGGGAAAGTAGAGATAAGGGAAAGGGACTGAGGAGGAAGAGCGTCAAGTGTAGGGTAGACTCCCATCCCACGGTGACAGCTACGAGGGGGCAAGTGGGAGAGAGTAAGCACCAAGGTGGTTGAAAACAGGAGCATGTATGGGAGGAGATGAGATAGTGCCTAAGTTCTCTCTTAAAGGAGATGTGGGAAGCAGATTGACGTAGTGTTAGAGGGAGAGAATTCCAGAGGAGGGGTCCGTGACAGGCAAAAGCATGACTACCTTTTAGGGTATGGTGTCTCGGAATAAGGACAGGGGCATTTTCAGCAGAACGTAATGCATATTTGGATTTCTGGTAGAGAAGGAGACAGGCCAGAGATTTGGGTGTTTGAAATCTGATAATGTTATCGGTGATTGATCCAAGAGCATAGGACCTTAGTTCTTTAGGTGGGAACCATCCAAGATCTGAGTAGAGAAGGCAGTTATGTTTAAGCCTCGGGGAGATGGAGGTAAAACGACAGATGTTATTGTAGGTAACATCCCACTTTCGAAAACTGGAATTGCTGGCAGTTGCATAAGTAGCAACCCCGTAGGTGAGAGAGGGAAATAATATACCACGGGCAATTGCAAGTCTGGCGGCAGGAGTGAGAGCATAGCTTGTCTGGTAGACTATCCCAAGCTTAGAGTTTACTTGCTTGCAGGTAGATTGAATATGGGAGTCAAAACTCAAGGATGGGTCAAGAGTGACCCCTAGATATTTGAAAGGGGTTACCACCCCAACACATGTACCATCAAAAGAGGGACATTAAGTTGAGTTTGGGAGTGTTTGAGTTTGGTACTAGAGCCAAATAGCATAGCTTGTGTCTTAGATTTATTTAGAACAAGTTTGTGATTAGTTAGCCAGAGTGGGATAAGCTAATAATCACGGGAGAGTTTAGAGTTTATGTCCTCAATACTATTTGAACTGTAATACAGAACGATGTCATCTGCATAGAGTAAAGAGGAAGAACTAAGGAGATTGGTGGTAATGCTATTGATAAAGATGGAAAAAAAGTAGAGGACCCAAGATAGACCCTTGAGGTACCCCAATGTTGACGTAGACATTGTCTGAGTAGGTGGAATTAAATTTCACGCATTGGGACCTATCCTTAAGATAGCTATCAAACCATTTTACTACACTGGGTGCTAAACCTAGAGAGCTAAGGGTAGCAGCTAGACTGGAGTGGTCAACTAAATCGAAAGCTTTGGTCATGGCAATAAAGACAGCCCCCTGTTAGTCTACCAGAGTCCATGGCCACTAGGATGTCAGACGACAATTTGAGCAGGGCAGTAGAGGTACTATGGCCCTTGTGGAAACCATGTTGAGCATCAGTTAGTAGGTCTTGTTTCAGGAGAAAGGATGTAATTTGGGTGGCGAGGAGTTTCTCAAGAATTTTACTGAGAACATAGTATGGCAATGGGTCTGTAGTTAGATGGATCAAGCGAGTCACCTTTTTTAAGCACTGGGGTAATTCTAGCAGTTTTCCAGATATCCGGTACTGTGCAATGACACAGAGAGAGGGTTAAAATCTTTGCAAGGGGAGCCGCAATATAAGGGGCTGCCAACTTTAGAAGCTTGGGTTCCAGGTTATCAGACCCAACTGCTGTGTGCTCTGAGATGTTGCTGAGGAGTTGGAGAACATCATGTTTGGAGATGGCCTTGAAACAGAGAGTGGGTCCAGTGGTATTCACAGGAGTGATAGGGAATGATGAAGCAGTGAAGGAGGAAGTGTAATGGTTAAGATCAGCAAATTGCCTATTAAAGAAATTTGCAATTGTGAAGGGATTGTTGCAGTGGATGCCACTGAGAGACATGTTATTCGGAGTGGCGACCTGGCTGGATCCCAGGAAGAATTTTATATGGGACCAAAAATTTTTGGGGTCCCCCGGGAGTCAGTTAGGAGGTCTCTGCAGTATGAGCTTTTTGCTTGTAGGATCTCCTTTTTACAGATATTTCTCAAGGATCTGTAAGAATTGAAGTGAGCAGGAGAGCCAGACTTCCTATAGTGGAGCCATGCCTTGTCCCTCTGCCGTAATTTAGATAGTGGTTAAAATATAACCCATCGGGTCTGCCTATTTCTGACCTGCCTGGTAACAAGTTTACAGTGGAAGTCTTGCAATGCCAGGAATTTGGACAAGAAAGTGTCTAGTGCAGTATGAATATTGGATGAGCTATAGAGAAGGAACCAGTCAATGCAAGCTAGTCAGACAAGAAGGCGTCCTGGTCAAAGTGAGCATAATCTCGAAAAGTGATGACGCATGGTTTCATTGGAGCCTGCCAACCTTTACCCCAGATACAGAAAGTAGGGCAGTAGGCCTGAGATAGTATCAGCAAGGACTCCGGCGTCTACAATATTTTCAAGGCGGTTTGTCAAAACCCAATCCAGAAGGGTGCTGGTATTAGAATAAGGCGCAATCCTGGTGGGTTCAGAGATAAGCTGATGAAGGTTGAGACTCAGCAGTTTAGTCTGGGCCGTCATTTGTGTGTTCCCCAGCCAGTTTATATTAATATCCCCTAATATAAGAATTTCATTATTCCCAGAGTGAATAGCAGATTGTTCAAGTAGTTCATCTAGACTTTTTAGGCCATGGGTAGAAGGATTATATGCACAAATAATATTCAGTTTTTTGGAGCCAAGGGTGAGGAGGACATGAAGTGCCTCATGGTAGTTTAGGGAGGAGGAGGAGCTAACTACTGAGAGCTGTAGGTGTGATTTGAAATAAATGGCTATACTTCCCCCCCTTTTCGGGGCAGGTCTATCATTCCGCAAGAGATTGTAAAATGGCAGGGAGTACTGAGAGTCAGGGATAGGAGGCTTAAGCCAAGTTTCAGTTATGCACATAATATCCGATTTGTAGAGTGCAGTCCAGGATTCAAGTTCCAAAAAGTTTTGCTCTAGGCTCCTGAGATTATGGTGGGTAATAAGTAGGCCATTGGCATTAGTAATAGACGTTGGCTTAAGTGACAAGGGCCTAGGGTTAGGCTGAACATCCCCAGACAGTAGTATGGCCAGAAGGAGGAGATACCAGAGCTTACGATGCAGGAAGGGAGATATGGTGTGAATATGCAGGGAGCAACCCTTGAAGGCAAGAGTAACCAGATAGGTCCAGGTTTTATGTAAGAGTAAAGGAGTGGGGTCACACCAGGCTGTAGGAGCCACTAGTAGGTTGGAGAATGCGAATTCCTGTTTGTTAAGTGGAAGAGCATAATCAGCATAGTGGATTCCAGGAGTACATAGGAGTAGAAGAGGCAGGGAGTATAGGGGCACCCAGCAGCCGCAGCAATTTATACATTTTTAAAGCACCAAGGAGTATAGAATACTATCAGAGAGATAGGTCTAGAAAGGGTAGGCAATAGTGAAGGGGGGAGAGGTAGAGAAGCAGTAGAAATAAGAATAAAGAGGTAAAAAATGGGGACTTGGGGTGCCTGAGAGGGGAGTCAGCGCGAATATATCAGGCAGAAGTAGAGGAAAAAAAGGGACAGATTGCCAATCTGTAGATAGGTAGGACAGAGCTGTGAGGTAGGCCGGAGCTATGAAATAATCAGGTCAAGATCTATGAAGAATGCTATTTAGTATACGGTGACAGTAGAAAATAAGTAAATTTGAAAGGTGCTGTTTGAGACCGGACAAGCTAATGAGGAGAGGTAGCCAATAGAATAAGTAAGTGCCTAGAGCCACACAAGGATATAGCAGATATTGTGTGGCAGGGAGGGGAGAAGCACGGAGCTAGGGTAGAAAGGAAATAAGCCATGGAAGGGGGGCCTGTTAGTCTATTTAATAGGAGGCCTGGGTGGGGTGGGGTGGGAGAAACCACCATACTAATACTCCAATCCCTTAATAAAAGTGCACCCTTCAGTGCAGAGATAGTCAGGACAGCCGGCTTTCAGGCGCAATAATCGGGAGCCCAGCCAGAGCCTCTGAGCCAATCTGGAGAACTTCAGCGAGAAAGGCGCACCAATCAGCTAACCCGCTGTAAGTGTGGGCAGTCTTAGCGAGTACACAGTGGTCGTACCTTCAATCAGAGTCTAGTATCAGGACCAGAGGGCAACAGGAGACCAGCACAACATGGTGTGGTAGCGGCAGCAGCAGCGCCAGGATATGACCAGTGGCACTGCGATCCACGAGCACCACTCAGGGTGCAATCTGAAAGGAGAAAATAAGAGGACAGTGTAAATAAGACAGACTTAGAAAAAGGTGTAAACAGGGGCAGAAAAACTGGTGGCAGTCAAACAGCAGGGGTGGGGTGTTTGAGACAGGACAAAGAGTTAGACCATTGGGTAAGAGGTGGAGGGGCTGGCAAATCATGGCTAAAGGTGCTGGTGCAGGGCCAGGGGAACAGATTAAGATACACTAGAGTAGAGAAAGAAGGGGGGGATAGGGTAGTGGTCAAGAGCAGGATAGAGATAGGCAGCGAGAGGAGGGCTCGAGGAGAGAGTAGTTACATGAACAGATAGGAGAGTCAGGGAAAAATGCAATTTGGGAGTGCAGATCAGGGCCAAAAGAAAGGCTGTAACACAGTTTTGCAGAGAGAAAGTTTACAAGATAGGATTTTAACAGTAAGGCTAAAAACACTAATTTTTGTTACACAGAAATAAGAAAACACTTGAATAGTTGTAAGGGCCAATCATGCATGCGATGCTGAAAATAGTATAAGAAATTCGAACAGTAACAAATAAAGCAATAAAAGGGCTGGAAATCACTTAAAGTATAACATAAGAGTCCACATTGGGGGTCCAAATGAACCACCACACTAATACTTCCAAGCCCTTAATAAAAGTACGCCCTTCAGCGTGGAGAGACAGTCAGGAGAGCCGGCTTTCAGGTGCACCAATCGGGAGCCCAGCCATAGCCTCTGAGCCAATCCGGAGAATTTCAGCGAAAAAGGCGCAGCAATCAGCGAACTGCTGTAAGCGGGCAGTCTTAGCGAGTACACAGCAGCCGTACCTTCAAGTAGAGTCAGAGTATCAGGACCAGGAGGCAGCAGGACTCAGCACAATCTGCTGGCGGTAGCGGCAGCAGCCAGAGATATGCCGGTGGCGCTGCCCAGCTCCAGGCACCTGCTCGGGTACAATCTTCATCACAGTCCGAGTATTCAGGACCAGGAGGGGGCAGGACACCAGCACATCTGCTGTAGCGGTGGCGGCCAGGATACACCGGTGGCACCGTCGGATCCACGGGCGTCGCTCAGGGTACAATCTTCAAGCAGAGTCCGAGTATCAGGACCAGGAGGGTGGAAGGAGACCAGTACAATCTGTGGTGGTGGCCAGGGATACGGCCGGTGGTGCCGCCAGATCCACGAGCGCCGCTCGGGGTACATGGTGCACCTGTTACATTCCAGCAGCACATGGATGTAATTTCATCTGCTCATGCTGGTCATTGTGCTGCGTACCTGGATGATGTTGTGTACAGTCCAGACTGGAAAAGCCACCTGGAACACCTGCGAGTAGTTAGCCAATTGATCAAAAAGGCAGGTCTGACAATTAATCCTACCAAGTGTGCATTGGGCATGCAGGAAACCAGATATTTGGGCTATGTTTTGGGAAATGGAGAAGTCAAGCCAGAGGTGTCTAAGATAGAAGCTGTAGCTAACAGCCCTGTCCCTAAAACCAAGAAACATGTCAGGTCATTTTTAGGGCTGGCTGGTTATTATCGGAGATTTGTTCCCAGCTTTGCAGAGTTAGCTACTCGGCTCACTGAACTCATGAAAAAAACGGTACCCGAATAATGTGAAATGGACCCCAGAGTGTGATGAGGCTTTTTAAGCCATTAAGGCTACATTATGTTCAGCCTGTTTTAAGGAGCCCAGACTTTGAGAAACCATTTTTGTTACAGACAGATGCACCAGAGGAAGGCCTAGGTGCAGTCTTGAGTCAAAATATAGATGGGACAGAAAGTACACTTACGTAAGAACTTACCATAACAGTAGATCTTTGAGAGGAGCTCTTGCAGCAGGCAATACCATTAGGACTAAGGCCGCCAGACGTTAGGACCCCATGGAAAAATCTTCTAGCTAGCAGTCTGTGGCGGGGGACCGCCCTTGACATCGGCTCCGCCCTGATGTCAGACATGGTATAAAGGGGGCGGCCCCCCCGACACCACCTCAGCTTTCCCGCCGCAGACCCGACTGAAAAACAGATGGAGACCTGAGGTGGATCTCCCATCTCTAAAGAGAAAATAATGAACATTCTTCCCTGGGGGCAGGTGGGTGGGAAAGCGACCTGCTGCAAGAGCTCTTCTCAAAGATCTACTGTTACGGTAAGTTCTTACATAACTGTACTATCTCACTTCGAGTGGGAGCTCTTGCAGCAGGTGATACCATTAGGATTGAGTCCCAAGCAGTACCCAAAGAAAGACCCAAGTCAGAAGGGCGGAGGACAAATGGTAGCTGTATGGACTTGGGAGAGGAGTCCCTGAAGGACTGCTAGGCCAAAACCTGCACTATTCCTGGAAGCAATATCCAAACTGTAGTGCCTAACAAAGGTGTGCACTGAACTCCAAGTAGTAGCTGCATCATAGACAAGATCACAGTTAGATAGCCATCATAGAGGCAACAAGCCTTTGTGTGAAACATAAAGAAAACAAAGCGAAGTAAAAAATCACTATGGTTCTCAAAAGAGGTGGCAGGGAAGGTTAAGGAGAAAAAGGCTGCATTCAAAAAGTATAAGGAATCACAGAAGGAGCACGACAGGGAACTGTATCAATTAAAGCAGAAAGATGTGGGGAAGGCAGTCAGAATAGCAAAACCCAAACCAAGGAAAACATAGCCAATTCAGTTAAGAAGGGGATAAAACCTTTATAGGTACATTAGGAGCATAGAAAGGTTAAGGAGGGATAGTGAAGATTAATAAGGAGGGGAGGTGAGCAGAGGAGACAGTGAAAAGGCAGAGATACTGAATGAATACTTTGCTCAGTATTCACAAAAGAAGATGAGGAGGAGTTACCTAAACCAGACAACAGAAGCACTTTGGGTAGGGGTTGACACCAGTCCATTTACAGAAGAAAGAGTCCTGAAAGAACTCCTAAAACTCAAGGTGGACAAAGCAATGGGGCCCAGGATTCACCCCAGAATCCTAAAAGAACTAAGGGAGGACCTAGTGACACCACTGACCACACTTTTAACAAATCATGGGAGGATGGGGTGGTACCTGAGGACTGGAGGAGGGCAGGTGTGATTCCCTTCACAAAAGTGGGAGCAAGGCAGAAGCAGGAAACTACAGACCTGTAAGTTTGACCTCAGTGGTAGGGAAAATGATGGAATCACTTCTGAAAGAAAGAATTGTTGAGTACCTAGAGGCCAGTGGGGCACAGGACCCAAAGCAGCATGGATTTACAGCAGGAAGGTCATGTTAGATGAATCTAATAGATTTCTTTGACTGGGTGACCAAAGTAATAGAACAGGGAGGGGCTGTGGATATGGCCTACCTAGACTTTAGCAAGGCATTTGACACAGTCCCACACAAAAGATTAATAATCAAGTTAGCCAGCCTGGGAGTGGGTCCCAGGGTGGTAGCCTGGGTAGCAAACTGGCTGCACAATAGGACACAGAAGGTAATAGTGAATGGAACACATTCAAGAAAGGGGTCACTAGTGAGTACTCAGGGCTCAGTACTGGGTCCAGTCCTCTTTAACATCTTTATAGGTGACATTGCAGAGGGTCTGGAGGAAAGGTTTGCCTCTTTGCAGATGACACAAATATCTGTAACAGACTTGATACACAAGGGGGGAGCAAGGATGAGAAGGACTCATAAGGTTGGAGGAATGGTCAGACATATGGCAACTTAGATTCAATGCAAAGAAGTGCAAAGTAATGCTCCTGGGAAACAAAAACCCAGGAGAAGAGTACACAATAGCAAGGGAGGTACTAACAACAACAAAAATGGAAAGGGACCTGGGTGTAGTCATATCAGATGATCTAAAGGTTGGTAAGCAAAGTGAGAAGTCAGTAAGGAGAGCCAGGGGGATACTGGGATGCATAGGAAGGGGCATCACAAGTAGAAAAAGGGAAGTGGTTATCCCTCTGTACAGACAGTTGGTCAGACCCCATCTGGAGTACTGTGTGTAGTTTTGGAGACCTCATCTACACAAGGACATAGACAGGATGGAAGCAGTCCAGAGGAGGGCAACTAAAATGGTGCAGGGTCTGCATCAGAAACCATATGAAGAGAGACAGAGAGCTTAATATGTATACCCTTGATGAAAGGAGGGACGGGGGGACATGATAGAAATGTCCAGGTACCTGAAGGGAATCAACAAAGTCCAGGAGGGTAGCATCTCTCAGAAAAAGAGATGTGTAAGAACAATGGGGCACAACTTAAAGATAGAGGGGAGACGGCTCAGGGGTAATGTGAGGAAAATTTTTTCACGGAGAGAGTGGTGGATGCATGGAACCACCTTCCTGGGGAGGTTGTTGGGTATAAAACAGTGGGGGAATTCAAACATGCATGGGACAGACATAAGGCAATTGTAGTGGGGGGTGGCAGGAAGTAGGCTGTTGGTCAACTAGAATCTGCAGCATATCCAGTAGGTAGGGAAATGGGCAGACTGGGTGGGCCAAGTGGTCCTTATCTGCTGTCAAAGTCTATGTTTCTATGTTTCACAGAGGTCTGCTGAAGAAATGTTCCTAAGGGAAGCGAAGGACGTTGCTATCCCTCTAGTGGAATGGCCTTTAACCGGTCCTGGTAAGGGTTTGTTGTGCTGCTGGTAGCATAAAGTAATGCAATGCACTAACCACTTGGTTAGTGTTTGCTTTGTCACAGGTACCCCAGCCTTTCTGTGGGCGAAGGAGACAAACAACTGGTTTGCCTTTCTGGCGGAACTAGTCCTTGCCAGACAGTAATGCGGGATTTATCCAGAGTGTGCAACAATGCCTCCCCTCTGGTCGAGTACTCCGAATAATAAACTGGCAGTTGGATGTCCTGGTTCAATGAGAACTCAGACACTACTTTCGGTAGAAACTTAGGGTTTGTACACAGGGCTACCCTGTCCCTGTGAAAAATAAGGTAAGGCTCTTTGCACATCAGAGCCTGAAGCTCGGAAATCCTCCATGCTGAGGTAATGGCAACTAAAAATAACGCCTTCCAAGATAGACGGTGTAGCTTGCAACTTGTGCCTGGTTCAAAGGGAGGCAAGGTGAGATTTTCCAAAACAAATAGGAGGTTCCCAGGTGGCACTGGGTCTCTCCTAGGAGGTTTGATATGCAAGATCCCTCTTAGGAATGTATTGCAGATGTCCAACTGTGCCAAAGTCTTCCCCAACATTGGTGCATGGTAAGCTGACAGAGCACAGAGATGCACCTTAATGGATGAGTAGCTGAGGCCCAAGTCCGATAGATGGAGAAGATACTCCGGCACAGACTCCACTGGACAATTGAGGGGATCCAGAGAATAGGGAAGCACCCACAAGCAGAAACGCTTCCATTTCATGGCATATGTAGCCCTGGTAGAGGGTTATTTGCTGCCACGAGCACCTCTGCCACTCTGAGGGATACTCCAAATCTATCCCTAGCTAAGTCCGCAGGAGCCATGCATGCAGATGCAGGGACTGGAGGGCTGGATGGACCAATGTCTCTTGCTCTTGGGAGAGCAAGTGAGTGGAGGGGAGCAACACAATTGGTGGTTCTGATGCTAGCTGTTGCAACAGCGGAAACCAAATCTGTCGAGGCCAGAAGGGTGTTACCAGTAACATCTGGGCCCCTTCTGCTTGCAACTTGAGCAGGATCCTCTGAAGAAGAGGGAAGAGAAGGAAGGAAGGCATACAGAAACCTCTCTGTCCAAGAGAGAGAGACAATGCGTCTCGCCAAAAAACACCAGGCCCTGGATCTAACGAGCAGAAATTAGGGAAGTTTGGCATTGTGTGGGGATGCAAATAGGTCCAGTTCTGGTCAACCCCACCTTTCAAAGAGGTTGTCTATGACCTCTTGCTGTAGTTCCCATTCATGGTTCTCAGACTGAGAATGACTTAGGCTATCTGCGAGGACATTGTGAATCCCTGGAACATGGACTGCCATGAGATCCAGGCTGTGATCCACTGCCCAAGTCCATACCCTCATTACCTCTCTGCATAGGGGATAAGAGTGCATGTCCCCTTGCTTGTTGAAATGGAAGATGACTGGGGTGTTGTCCGACTGGACTAGAGGGGGCCCCAGGATGGAGCACCCCTTGGAAGGCCTGAAGGGTGTACAATACGGCTCTCATCTCCAAAATGTTTATGTGGAGAGACCGCTCCGTGGAGTTCCAGGAATCCCTCATCTGATGAGAAGATGTGCTCCCCATCCCAGTCCTGAGGCGTCCATAGTAAGGATCTGCTGTGGGCTGGGTCACTGGAAAGGAGCCCCTATGCTCAAATGGGCTGGAGTGACCCACTAAGTCAGGGACTGACAGACAGTGCCGGAGGTCCGAATGAGCTGCTCTAGCTCGTCCATGCCTTGGTTCCACTGAACCCTGAGGTGCCACTGCAGGATCCTCATGTTCAACCGTGTGAGGGGAACTGTGGCTATGGCTGTGGCCAAATGACAGAGAAGCTGCAGAACCACCCTCGCTGTGACCATGTCTGAGTCCTTCACCCTGTGAGCGACCTCTTTCTTAGCCTGTGCACCCGGTCTGCAGGCAGGAAGGCTTTTCCTTGGACTGTGTCCAGGACTGCTCCAATGTATTGTAGCTTTAGAGCAGGCCATGGGTGTGACTTGGGCAAGTTTAGGGTAATGCCCTGAGTCTGGAACAGACTGAATGTCTCCTCCAAGGTCCTGTTTAACTGGTTTTCTGCTGGAGCTGTAAGAAGCCAATCATCCAGGTAAGAGTATACAAAGTGACTCCCTCTCCTGAGGGCCGCCACCACTACTGCCAGGCATTTGGTAAAGACCCTTGGTGCTGATGACACACCGAATGGCAGAGCCCTGAACTAGCAGTGCCCACGTTGGAAGGTAAAGCGTGTGTACTTCCTATGGGATGGCAGGATCTTGATATGCATGTACGCGTCCTGCATGTCCAGGGAGTAAAACCAGTCTCCTTAATGGAGCATGGGCAACAGGCTTGCCAAGATCACCATTCTGAACAGTTTGTATTCGATGAAATTGTTCAGCTGACTCAGATCCAGAATGGGACAGAGGTCTCCCATCTTAATTGGGACGAGGAAGAAGTGGGAGTAAAAACCCTTGCCCCTTTGAGTGAAGGGGACCTCCTGGATGGCTTTCTTGTCTAACAAGGCCTGTATCTCTGCGAGCAGGAGAAGTACATGGGAGGGTGAGCAGTGGGAGAGGACTGGTGGATTGTCCGGTGGGATCTGAGTGAACTCTAAGGAGCATCTTCTCTCCACTATCTGGAGGACCCATTGGTTCGACGTGATATTGGACAATCCGGATAGGTAGAGTGAGAAGCTCTCTCCTACTGTCTCCCCCTGCACTTCCTCCCGGTGGAGGGGGTCGGCAGGAGTCATGCTGTATTGGAGGGGTGGGCAGTGGAGGTCTGGGTGCTTTAGGATTTTGGGGCCCTAGGCGCCTGAAGGGATGGGGGGCCTCATCTTTTGAAGCCTCTTTCATGCTGTGGCTGGCATCTTCCCTGCTATCCTTGTTTTTTTTTTTTTTTTAAAGGATGGCGTCGGTGGCCTGTGTTTCCAATCTATACATTCAGTGGACCTCAGATACTGTCTTACCAGAGTCCTGCAGACCAGTTATAAGCTTCTCGGTTTCCTGACCAAAAAGGACTGGTCCTTGAAAAGGAGCATCCAGAATGGCATCCTACAGGTCTTGGCGGAAACCTGAGACCCGCAGCCAAGTATGCCTCCTCATGCAGACACCTGTTGCAGCTGCCCTAGCTGCTGTGTCTGCCAAATCATAAGAGCTCCTTAGTAAATGTTTATCTACATCCATCCCTGATTGGATGACTGCCAAGAGCTCTGCCTTCCCTTCAGAGTCTGGCTGGGCCTTGGCCAGATCCACAGCTTTTGCCCAGAGTGACTTTTGATAGATCACCATGTCAGCCAGAAAGTTCAACGACCTGACCATGTAGGTGGCAGAGGAATACACTTTGCGGCCCATCTGGTCCAACTTTTTGGACTCTGGGTCCGGAGGCTGGGCACTCATATGCCTGGGTTGCTGTACCCTACAGTGTGCTGCCATTAGCTTTTGGGTGCTCTCCTAGGAAAGGCTCCTCTTTAGGTGTCTTGTAGAGCCTGTCCGCCTTTCTTGGCATTGCAGATGTAGTAGCTGGGTGTTTCCAGATTAATCTGGTGAGGTCCTGAAAAGGTTCTACTAATGGGGGAATGACCAATGGTTTAGGGTCAGTAACCCAAAATAACTTAGCCAAATGACATCTCTCGGGATCCAACTCTTCTGTGTCCCATTGGTATAGAGCCTGGATATGATGCATTAGAAACATAGAATTTGATGGTAGATAAGAACCGCTTGGCCCACCCAGACTGCCCATTTCCCTACCTGATGGATAAGCTACAGATTCTAGTTAATCAACAGCTTACTTCCTCCTACCCCCCCACTAGAATTGCCTTATGTCTGTCTCATGCATTCTTGAATTCTCCCACTGTTCCTGACTCCACAAACTCCTCTGGAAGGTTGTTCCATGCATCCACAACTCTCTGTGAAAAAATACTTTCTAACATTACCTCTGAGCCATCCCTCTCAATCTTCAAATTGTGCCCCCTTGTTCTTGCACATCTCTTTTTCTGAAAGATACTACCCTCTTGTACTTTGTCAATTCCCTTGAGATACTTGAAAGTTTCTATCATGTCCCCCCTCTCCCTCTTTTCCTGAAGGGTATACATATTAAGCTGCTTTAGTCTCTCCTTGTATGTCTTCTGGTACAGACCCTACACCATTTTGGTTGCCCTCCTCTGAACAGCCTCCAGTCTATGTCTTTGCGGAGATGAGGTCTCCAGAATTGCATGCAGTAGTCTAGATGGGGTCTCACCAACTGTCTGTACAGAGGGATAACAACTTTCTGCTTTCTACTGTTGATACCTCTCCCTGTGCATCCCAGTATCCCCCCCAACCTTCCTTACTGCCTTCTCACATTGCTTGCCCACCTTTAGATAGGTCATCTGATATAATTACTCCTAGGTGTTTTTCGATTTTTGTTGTTGTTATTATCTCACCCCCCACTGTATACTGTTCCTCTGGATTTTTGTTTCCAGATGCATTACCTTGCACTTCTTTGCACTGAATCTGAGCTGCCATATATTTGACCATTCCTCCAACCTTGCCAAGTCCCTTTTCATCCTTTCCACCCCACCTTGTGTATCGACCCTGTTGCAGATCTTTCTGTCATCTGCAAAGAGACATACTTTTCCTTCCAGGTGCTCTCCAATCTCACCTATAAAGACATTAAAGAGGACCGGTCCCAGTACTGAACCCTGCGGTAGCCCGCTAGTTACCCTCCTTTCTTCACTGTGGACTCAGTTTACTATTACCCTTTGCGTCCTGTTGTCCAGCCAGTTTTCTATCTTGGTTACCACCTTGGGACCCACTCCAAGTCTGGCTAACTTGTATATTAGTCTTTTGTGTGAGACTGTGTCAAATGCCTTGCCAAAATCTAGGTAGGCCATATCCACAGCCCCTCCCTGGTCCACTACTTTGGTCATCCAGTCAAAGAAATCTATTAGGTTCATCTGACATAACCTTCCTGCTGTGAAACCATGCTGCCTTGGGTCCTGTGCCCTACTGGCCTCAAGGTACTCAACAATTCTTTCCTTCAGAAGTGATTCCATCATTTTCCCAACCACTGAGGTCAAACTAACTGGTCTGTAGTTTCCTGCCTCTGCCCTGCTCCCACTTTTGTGAAGTGGAATCACATCTGCCCTCCTCCAGTCCTCAGGTACCACTCCATCCTCCCATTATTATGTCCAAGAAGGACGGGTCATCCAAGGGTGACCTTGGAGAGTTCCTTGGGTCCAGAGAAGGGATAGGCAACTTGTCCTCTGAGCAGTAATCCAATGAGGAGTCTCCAGCGTCTTCTCCTGACGTCGAAGGAGGCCGCCCAACAGAGGATGGGATGGACGATGGGTGCCTTTTCCTACCACTCGGACTGGGCATCCACTTGTCTTCCTCCTCTGACAGCCGATGCTCCTTTGATGGAGATGGTAGCCTACGGGACAGGTCCCTGGGCAATGTCGGGAGTAGATCCCCTTGGATGGTGTTCCACCATGCGGTAAACAGCACCCACACCTCAGCTAAAGGGATGACCGGGGGTTGGGGTGTTGGGTTTGAGGGGCTGGACGTCAGACCCTGTGGGCCTTCAGGGGCTGGCATCCGGTCCCGAGGTATCTCTTCTACGGGTGCCTCTGGTGTCAGGTCTGGTTGGGACTCTTCCTGTGGAGCTGAGCCCCCTTGTGGTCTGGCGTCAGGCTCCTTAGGAGGAGGTGGTTGGGTGTCCTCGGTTCTAGGCATTTTATCCTTTGCCTTGGTTGCTGGGGCCGACGTCTGATCCTCTGGGGCCAATGGCCGTTCCTTGGCCGGAGGTGCCTGATCCCTATCTGATGCGGAGTTGGAGAGACCGGAAGTATGCCTACCATCGGAGGCTGACATCTCCCTACGTTCTAGTGGAGGAGGCATCCAGTACCTGATGACCTCCTGTCGTCTGGTGGAATCGTCTGGTCTTTTGTGTTTATTGGATGAACCAGTATGCTTTCGGGTAGCATCCGAAGATTTGCCCAAAGCAGATGCCTGTCCCTCTTGGGTCGACCCACGGAAAGATTTATGGGGTCGGAGGGCCAAGGGAACTTAGGCGGACAAACATCCTTGTGAAGAAGACTCCTTACCTTTGGAGTGTGATGAGGAGGAATTCTTCTTGTGAGCAACCCCTGAAACTGCAGTGGTACCTGGGGGAACCGATTCTGACCTCCTGCAGAGGTGGAGGAAGCAGAAGTCCTGGGGGGGGGAGGGACTTTCGCGGGATTCCGACCTGGCTCTCTTTCTCCCGGTGATGGTGTTTCCCTCCTGATCTTTTCTCCTTGGGGGGAGACTCCCTGGGTGAGGAAGAAGAAAAACTACACCCCAACTGGGTCTTCTGCATGGTGGCCATTTGTTTCTCTAAAAGGTAGGCTTTTAGCACATTAGCACGTCAAATGCGAGTTTCACTGTTACATTTTTGGCAGTGCGGGCAGTCAGGCTGGTGGTTTGGGCCTAGGCAGATCAGGCAAGCAGAGTGGCCGTCCCTCACCGAGATCTGCTTCCCCACACGCGCACTTCGACTTTCGTTGCTTGGAAGGTGAAGAAGACATGCACTTTCATCAAATTTTACTGAAAAAAACCCAAACTACTGATTAACTGCTCAAGGCACAAAAAAAGGCGGTTGAAAGCAGGAAAAGAATGGAGGTGGTGCCGGGATCCGCCCCCCTTTATACCACATCTGACATCGGGGGCAGTCCCCCGCCACAGATCGTTACCTAGAAGATTTTTCCATGGGGTCCCAACACCTGCTGGCTTTAGTACTAATAGTATTACCTGCTGCAAGAGCTCCCCCTCGAAGTGAGATTATCCTATTCTATATATCAGTAGGAAATTGCATGATAGAGAGAAAAGGTACTCCACCATTAAAAAGGAATGCCTTGCAGCAAAGTGGGCCATGGAGTCCCTTAAGTTTTATTTGTTAGGCGCGGACTTTGTATTGATAACAGATCACAATTCTCTCTGCTGGCTTAACCAAATGAACGATAAAAATTCCAGAATCACATGGTGGTACCTGGCACTACAGACATTTAAATTTAAAGTGATGCACAAATCTGGGAAAGAGAATGTCAATGCTGATTTTCTGTAAGGATATGGATCAGGAATTGAGAATTCCGACGGTTGAAAAAACAAAATGTGTGAGTTTAAACTTCTGTTTGCTATTCTGTATATGCACTTAACTGTAAAGGTTATAAGCTAATGTTAGTAGAGAATTAACAATGTTTTGGAAACCTGTTTTGTAAAACAGGTTCCCTCTTAAAGAGGGGGGGTATGTGACAGGGTTGAATAAGGTCCTGCCCAATTTGTTATGCAAAAAGAGTTTAAACGCAAGGGTCGGTTCTACCCTCTCCTTTTTTGTCTCTTCTCTGTCGGGTTGTGCAACCAAATTTTTTTTGTAAGACCTAGGAAAGTACAGTTACATAAAAACTTACCGTAACAGTAGATCTTCGAGAACAGTTCTTGCAGCAGGTAACACCATTAGGACTGAAGCCGGCAGGCATCAGGACCCCATGGAAATCTTCTAGCTAGCAGTCTTCAGCGGGGACCGCCTCCGACATCGGTCCTGCCCCTGACGTCAGGCGTAGTACATAAGGAGGCGGTCCCGCCAGATTCCCCAGTTCTCCCGCCGGAGACTCCCGGCCACAGGATGACAACAGAATGGGAGACCGAGGATCCGCCATCAGAAGAAAAGAGCATAAGCTCCTGCCAAGGCCTGGAAAATATACCTCCGAGGGGAATGGTGGAAGAGATTGCTGTGAAGAGCTGTTCTCGAAGATCTACTGTTACGGTAAGTTCTTACGTAACTGTACTATCTTACTTCGAGATACAGCTCTTGCAGCAGGTAACACCATTAGGACTGATTCCCAAGCAATAGCGCCTGTAAGCATTCTGGGAGGAGGAGAATAGGAAAGATCTTGAACAAGTCCTGACTCTAGGACAGGAGACCCTGTAGAACAGCCAGGCCGAAACCGGCTCTCCACCGTGATGTAATATCCAGGCTATAGTGCCTAATAAATGTGTGCACAGAGCTCCAAGTAGCTGCAGCACAAATGGCCGAGGTGGAGACGTTGCGCAGTGCTGCAAAGGAGGTAGCCACCCCCCTTGTCGAGTGGCCCCAGACTGTACCCGGGAGGGGCTTCTGTTTGCTGTTCTAGCAAAATGAAATACACTGGACAAGCCAGCGAGAAAGGGTCTGCTTTGAGACTGGTTGGCCAGCATCCTCTCCAGCGAAGGAAGCAAGATAGTTGCTCCGACTTCTGAAGCAGTTTAGTTCTGTTAGGTAATCACCTTAAGGAGCGGTGAACATCCAGGGTGGAAGCAACGCCTCTCCTCTATTAGAGTACTTGGGAAAGTACACAGGCAGATCGATGTCCTGGTTGAGAGTGAGGGTAGAGACCACCTTAGGCAGGAATTTAGGATTCGTCCTCAGAGACACACTGTCCTGGTGGAAAATTAAATAAGGCTCCTTGCACATGAGAGCATGAAGCTCGGAAGCTCTCCTTGCTGACGTGACAGCAACTAAAAGTAACGTTTTCCACAACATGAAAACGCAGCTTGCAATCTGCAGCAGGTTCAAAGGGAGGAAGCGGAGTTGTTCCAGGACAAAGAGTAAGTCTCAAGGAGGAACGGGATCCTTGATGGGTGGCCTAAGGTGTAACACCCCTCTCAGGAAGTCTCGAGAGGCATCAAGTTGTGCCACTGTACGCTGTCCTACCGGGAAGTAGTAGGCAGAGATTGCACAGAGGTGCACTTTAATGGAGGAGTAGGCGAGACCCGAATGGAATAGGGAAAGCAGGTATTCCAGCACCCCTTTCACTGGGCATTCTAAAGGGAAAGGCCGCGTGTTAAACCACAAGTAAAAGGCGCCACTTCATGGCGTGCGTCGCATCGTTGCGGTTTTCTGGCGCGAAAGGACTTCCAACCTCTCTGCGAGACCCTGTGTCGCATAATGGCTATGTCTCTAGGAGCCAGGCATGCAGGTTCAGTGAGCGTAAGTCCGGGTGGACTAGTGAACCCTCCTCCTGAGACAATAGATGGGAGCTGAAAGGCAACGGAACTGGAGGTTCCCGGGACAATTGCGTCAGCATGGGGAACCAGATCTGCCTGGGCCAGAAAGGCACTACCAGGATCATTGTTGCGTGCTCCCTGCGCAGTTTGAGAAGAACTCTCTGGATCAATGGGAAGGGAGGGAAAGCATAGAGGAATCTGTCCGCCCAGGAGAGGGACAACGCTTCTCGCCAGAAAACACCAGGCCCTGGATCTAGCGAGCAAAAATTGGGCAGTTTTGCGTTGGATGGGGAAGCGAATAAGTCCAACTCTGGAGTGCCCCATCGAAGAAACAGATCCTCTGCTACCTCCTGAAGAAGTTCCCACTCATGGACTCTGGCCTGTTACGATTCAGGCCGTCTGCGATTGTGTTGTCCACTCCAGGAACGTGAACTGCAATCAGGCTTACGCCGTGTCGGATTACCCAATCCCACACTCTCATGACTTCCCTGCAAAGGGGGTAAGAGTGTGCGCCTCCTTGTTTGTTGAGGTAATACATCACCACCGTGTTGTCTGTCTGAAGCAGAAGAGTACTCGACAGGATTTCTGACTGAAAGGCCTGCAGGGCGTAAAAGGACCGCCCTCACCTCCAGCACGTTGATGTGGAGGTGGGTTTCCTGAGGGGTCCATGTTCCCTGGGACCTCACCCCGTTCAGGTGCGCTCCCCACACAAGCCCTGAGGCGTCTGTGGAGAGGATTGCCTCTGGGGATGCTGCTGTAAACGGGACACCCGCAGAAAGTGTCCCTGGGTCTAGCCACCATTGCCAGTCTCGAATCACGGTGTTCGTGATTCTGACCGGATGCTGCATGTGGTCTTGCCTTTGGTCCCACTGCACCTTGAGCATCCACTGAGTTACCCGCATGTGGAGCCTTGCCAAAGGGACGGTTGGAATGGCCGCAGCCATGTGTCCGAGCAAGCGAAGGACCAACCTGGCGGGGACAGTCTTCTTCGCCGAGAGATCCCTGATGAGGGATCTGATGTGTTCCGCTCTTTCGTCGGGAAGAAAGGCTTTCCCTTGGACGGTGTCCAGAACTGCGCCTATGAACTGCAGCTTCTGGGACGGTACGAGGAGAGACTTCTCGTAGTTGATAAGAATGCCCAGAGATTGGAACAGATCCTGGGTGCTCTGAATAGCCCGCAACAGTGCCTCTTTGGAGGTGGCCATGAGAAGCCAGTCGTCCAGGTACGGGAACACGTAGTGGCCCTGTCTCCTTAGAGATGCTGCCACGACTGCCATGCACTTGGTAAAGACCCTTGGGGCCGATGACAGTCCGAATGGAAGAGCCCGGAACTGAAAGTGGTGGCCGAGAAACTCGAAGCGCAGGAACCTCCTGTGCGCTTGAGCTACTGGGATGTGCAGGTAGGCGTCCTGCATGTCCAGGGACGCTAAGAAGGCATCCTTTTTCAGCATGGGAATGAGTCCTTGGAGGGTCACCATGCGAAAACATTTGTAGGCGACCGACATGTTGAGGTCGCTGAGGTCCAAGATTGGACGGAGGTCCCCTGTTTTCTTCGGAACCAGAAAGAAGTGGGAATAGTATCCAGATCCTATCTGGTTCTCTGGGACATACTCCACCGCTCCCTTTTGCAGAGTCGCGAGTACCTCTTGCCTGATGAGTGATCTGTGCTGACCCGAGTAACGGGAGAGCAGAGGAGGGACGCGTGAGGTGGCTTGTCCACGAATTCTATAAAGTGGCCTCTTTCGACCAACTGAAGAACCCACCTGTCGGTGGTTATGGACTCCCACCCTGGCAGGTGGTCTAATGCGGCCCCGACCTTGGTGTCCCATTGATCCTGAGGCGGGGCCGGGAAGGAGTCATGCTGTGGCGGCTGGGGTCCAGCAGGCTGGGCGGCTTAGCTGGTTGCAGGCTTGCCCGCTGGCGACTTCCCTGGGCTCTGTGGGAGAAGGAGCCCCTCTTGCGGGCTCGGCGGGACTGCTGTCTCTGCATCCAGCCTCAAACGGCTTTGGTTCCTCGACAGGAACTAAGCTTGGGTCTGTACATGGCTTGGACAGACCGCACGCCTCCCGGCCTCTTGAAGTTTGGTGAGGACCTTCTCTGAGGACTCACCAAAAGACTCTCCATGAAGCAGGCGTCCAGGATGTTCTTCTGGACGTCCGGGGTAAATCCAGGAGACACGGAGCCATGAGTGTCTCCGGAGGCATACTCCTGAAGCTGCCGCTCTGGCCAAGGAGTCCGCGGAATCATACGCGGCTCGCAGCACCTGGGTTCCCACGTCTGAACCCGTGCGAAGGAGTTGTAGCAACTCCTCCTTCTGCTCACCTTCTGGCATCTTTTCCGCCAGATCCAGTCCCTGCTCCCACAAGGCGTTCTGAAACTGTACCATGTGGGTTAAGTAGTTGAGGGATCTGATGGCGCAGGTAGCGGATGCATACGTGCGCCTGCCCACAGCGTCCAGTTGCTTGGACTCTGGGTCTGGTGGCAGGGTGCTCAAATGTTGCGGCCTCTGGGACCGGTCATGAGAGGCTGTAATGACCAGAGAATCGGCCAGAGGGTGTGATGCCAAGTACTGGTCCTCCCTAGGGGCCTTGTACAGGTGGTCAGCTTTCTTCGGCATCGCCGGAAGCGAGTGTGGACATTTCCACGCTGCCTTGGTGACGTCCACAAATGTGTCCACCAAGGGTGGCACCACCACAGGCTTTGGATCTTTTTGCCGAAGATATTTGGCAAGGCATAATCTCTCGGGGTCTAGTTCCTCTGCGTCCCAGCCCATGTTCTCCTGGATATGCCGGAGGAGATCTTGGAAGCTCATGTGGGTCCGGAGAAGGGATGTTGATCGGAGAGGGGGATCTGGATCCGTCCGAGAAGTCCGATCCCATGTCCTCCGTCAAAGGCGAATGACGGCGTCTTCCGGGTCTCTTTGGGCTGGGTGACCCTGAAGAGGATCTGGACGGAGGTCTCCGTTTTTCTAGTCTACCCCTAGGAGGATCCGTAGGCTCCTGGGGGGAAGGTACTCAGCCCGTGGCCCGCGCAGGGGCCGATGGAGTCGCAGGTGGAGGAGGAGGAGGAGGAGGTGTGGGAACCACATCCCTTTTTATGGTATCCCACCAGTAGGTGAACAACTCCTTGACCTTGGATATGCTGAGGCCCGACGACGGACCGGGCGCTGATGGCTGGTCGTCGGGTTCCGGTGCCGGCTCCCCAGGGGTCTCAGGTTCCGGAGAGGGATCCCTGGGGGGTGCGACAGGACCAGGTTCGCCCGTCTGGTCCTCAGGCTAGGTCAGCTCCTCCTCTGTGATCGCCTCCTGACCGACGTCGGTGGGAGGCGTAGGGGTTCTCCTCTCTGTAGGTGCGGACGTCGGTCCCCCGGCTGACGTCCGTGGCGGCGAAGGCCTAACCGGCGACGGGTGTCTGACGGTTGTTGGTTCTCGGGACCGGTGGTGCTTGGCCGACGTCGGGTGGGCCGGCGTCGGATCCGACGATCTCTTAAGTGAAGTCAGCTCTTTGGTTTTCCGCTGGGGAGGAGGAGGCAAAGAGACTGACCTGGCGTCGGGTTCCAAATGGCGGGAACCGGACTTGTGGTGGTGATGGCGGTCCCCCGACCTCGACAGGGCCTTGGAAGCCGAAGAAGCGGAGGGCCTGGAGGTCTTGGCCTGAGGAAGAGAGGAGGAACCCGAAGGAGTCTTCACCGCTGCAGGGGGAGGCTGAGAGCGGGCCCGGGAAGGGGAGCGGTTGGACCGGGAGCCGGAGCTACGGGAGTCAGAGGCCCTAGATGGGGACTTGGATCTCACCCTCTCCCTATGCTTCTCAAGGTGCCTCCGGGCCTTGTCAGAAGATTCCCCCTTGGAGGCTGCGTCCATGGCTTTAATCTTTTCCTCGAGCAGGAACGCCTGTAGGGCCTTCTGGCGACGGATCCGGGTCCGGCTATTGAACCCCTGGCAGAAGGAACAGGCCCGGGTGTTGTGGTCTGGGCCTAGGCACCGGACACAGGCCGAATGCGGGTCTTTAAATGGGATTTGCTTCCCGCAAGCGCACTTGGATGGATGGCCTTCCACAGAGGTAGGAGAGGACATCAGACAGCAACTATGCAGAAAAAAACAACTTTTTTCCAAATGGAAGAACTTAACCAGGCATCGCATGCTAGAAACGAACCAGAGGGTCGAGACATACAAGTCGACGGCGGGAAAGAACTGGGGAATCTGGCGGGACCGCCTCCTTATGTACTACGTCTGACATCGGGGGCGGGACCGACGTCGGAGGCGGTCCCCACTGAAGACTGCTAGCTAGAAGATTTCCGTGGGGTCCTGACGCCTGCCGGCTTCAGTCCTAATGGTGTTACCTGCTGCAAGAGCTGTATCTCGAAGTAAGATCTGATCACTCCAATGGTTTCGCGATTCTCTGCCTCTTGCTTTCTCTCTGCCTTCCCTTGCTGTTCTGTCTTTTCTTCCCTCTTGCATATCTGCAGTTATAAAAAACATGTGAATCTTTATGTGGAACTGGAATGCCTTTGTTTGAAACTGTATCCCTTTGTTTGAAATGTATATCGTTATACTGTTGAAGTGATTGCAAAAAGCTATTTGGAACTTGAGGGGTTAACCTGAGATGCAGTTTGCAAACTCTTTGCAGAGCTGTGAACAAGAGGTCAGTTCTGGGTCGCTATGTTCTGTTTGTTGCACCTGCAAGGAAACTGACAAGAACATTCTGTAAACTGACAAGAACATTCTTTGAGAAGCAGAACATCTCTTAATGAGGTTCCCAGGCAAAGACTTATAAAAGAAGCAGCAATGCTTTTGCTAGAGAGACAAGGAGAGAGGGAGACTGAGAGACAAACTTGAAATAAAGAGATAACCTCAGAAGGACTTAGTTTCTCTGTTTGTACTACCGTTGTAAATAGTTATACAGAACACATTTTTATTTTTTATTTTGCTGTTACGAAAAAATAAAACTCTATTTACGAATTTTGAAACTGCTCCTGGTTCTCCTATGCATCCTGACCTGTGCCACGACGACACCTCATGCTAAGCATTCCCCAGATGCTTGGACCCCTAATGGCAGTAGCGGTGTTGCAGTGGCAGTCGCTTTCCTATCAACTGGGAGGACAGTTTCCTGTGGAAGCTCAATCCTCTTTCTGTTGGCATGCCATCATATCCTAGGCGTGGAGAGGGAACCCAGGTTTTCATCATGCCGTGATGTCCTAGGCATGAAAAGGGAATCCAGTTCTCTGGCATGCCATGATATCCTAGGTGCAGAGAGGAAACCCAGTTCTCTGGACATGCTGTGATGTCCTAGGAGCGGAGAGGGAACCAGGAACTCTTGGCATGCCATGAGAGAACCCAGGTCTCCACATACCGTGATGTGCTAGGTGTGGAAAGAAACCCAGGTCTCTGGGATGGGGGGTACTCTAGGTGAGGACAGGGTACCCGGCTCGTCGACATGCTGTGATGTTCTTAGTGCAGATACGGTACCTGGCTCTCTGAAATGCCATAATGTCCAAGGCACACAGAGGGAACCCAGGTCTCCAGCATGCTATGATGTTGTAGATGCAGAGAGGGAACCCAGGTCTCTGGCATGCCATGATATTGTAGATGCAGAGGGGGAACCCAGGTCTCCAGCATGCCATGATGCTGTAGATGCAGAGCGGGAACCCAGGTCTCCAGCATGCCATGATGCTACAGATGCAGAGAGGGAACCCAGGTCTCCAGCATGCCATAATGTTGTAGATGCTGAGAGGGAACCCAGGTTTCCAGCATGCCATGAGGTTGTAGATGCAGGGAGGGAACCCAGGTCTCTGGCATGCTGTGATGTCCTAGGCGCATAGAGGGTACCTGGGTCTCCAGCATGCCTTGATATCCTAGGTGCAGAGAGGGAAAGTACAGTTACATAAGAACTTTACTGTAACAGTAGATCTTAAGAGAGGATCTCTTGCAGCAGGCCATACCTATAGAATTACAACCACCAGGCACTAGGACCTTATGGAAACTTTTCTAGCTAGCAGTCTACTTTGGGGGGGGCACCCACGTCAACATCACATGCTGAAAATGTCCTTACCATATAAACATGGGTGGCACTGGGCCCTCCTCGGTTCTCCTGCCAGAGACCATAAGCAAAGATCCTCAGCTAGTGAACCAAGGAGAATTCAGAGGTTCTCACCAACAGCAGGAAAACAAATGGTTCACAAACAGGGACAATGGAAGACAAACACAGAGAGCTCCCTCAGGTCAAAGGGGAAGGAGGGACAGCATGGCCTGCTGCAAGAGATCCTCTCATAGATCTACTGTTACGTTAAGTTCCTATGTAACTGTACTGTCTTCATTGGGGGTATCTCTTGGAGCAGACCACACTTACAGAACGCGTCCCAAGCAGTTCTGACAGCAGAAGAACCAGTCTGGGCGGCTGGTGACCATAAGACTGAAAAAGAAGGCCCTGAAGCACAGCTAGGCCGAAAATGGCTCGACATCTCGAAGCAATGTCCAGACTATAGTGCTTGGTAAAGGTGTGGACAGTACTGCAAGTAGGAGCAGCACAGATCTCAACAGCTGGCATGTTCCTCAAATAGGCAACAGAGGGAGCCATGCCCCTAGTGGAATGGCCTCAAACAGGTCCAGAAGTTCCTTACCATACTTCCTATAACAAAAAAAAATACAGTTGGCCAACACTTTCAACAGGCACTGTTTAGAAAACAGGAGCGCCCTTTTTCCCAGGGATGAAAGGAAAACAGCTGTGAGGACTTCCTGCAGTCCTTCGTGCAATAAACGTAATATCGGAGTATTCTATGGACATCCAAGGTATGGAGCAATGCTTCCCCTGGATTGGCATGCTCTGGATAATAAACAGGCAGGTGGATACTTTGATTTAATGTAAACTCAGACACCACCCTAGGAAAAAACTTAAAATTTATACGTAAAGACACCCTGTCTTAGTGGAAAATCAAATGAGGCTGCTCACACATGACAGCCTGTAGTTCCGAAATCCTTCGGGCAGATGCAATAGCAACTAAAAATAACGCTTTCCATGACAGAAAGCATAGCTTGCAAGTCGCAGCTGGCTCAAAAGGAGCCAAAGTAAGTTTTCCTAACACAAAATTCAGGTCCCAAGGTGGGACAGGATTATGAGTGGGGGCTTCAGATAAAGAATGCCCCTTAGGAATGTATGGGAGATCTCTAGTTGTGGTATCATATGGCCATCAACAAGCACATGGAAAGCTGAAATAGCGGACAAGTGTACCTTAATGGAGGAGTACTTCAGACCAGAGTCTGAGAGGGACAGCAAGTACTGTCTCTAGAATCAGATTCACGGGACAAGTGAAAGGGTCCAGCCAGTGGGCAGTCGCGCACAGAGCAAAGCACTTCCTCTTCATGGAATAAGTAGCTCTGGTGGAGAGCTTCCTTGCAGCCACCAGAACATCAGCCACCCTTGGGAACACCCCGAATCTAGCCATGGCTATATATCTTCAGAAGCCAGACATGAAGATGCAGAGACTTGAGGTCTGGATGGACCAGGGTGCCCTGTTCCTGGGAGAGCAAGCCTGTGCATAGGGATAGAGGCACTGGAGCTTCCACTGCCAACTGCTTCAGTAGTGGAAACCAGATCTGACGAGGCCAGAAGGGGGCGATAAGGATCATAGTGGCCCCTTCCATCCAAAGTTTGATCAACACCCTCTGAATTAGCAGGAAGGGAATGAAGGCATAGAGAAACCTCCCCTTCCAAGAGAGGGACAACGCATCTTGCCACCAAACTCCAGGCCCTGGCATGAGGAAGCAGAAATATGGCAGTTTTGCGTTGAATGGGGACACAAAAAGATCCAACTCTGGATGACCCCATCTGTCGAAAAGGTCTTCTATGACCAAGGTCAGCAGCTCCCACTCATGTACCCTGAACTGTGACCAGCTTAACTTGTCCACCAGGACATTTTGCACACCTGGAACATGCATGGGCAAGAGTTCTAGACCGTGTGCTACAGCTCAGTATCAGACATTCATGGCTTCCTGACAAAGGGGGTAAGAATGGATTCCCTCTTGCTTGTTGATTTAATGGACAACACTGATGTTGTCCATCTGTAGCAACAGATGGCCTGGGGACAGCTGGGTCTGGAAGGCTTGCAAGGCATACAGAATGGCCCTCATCACCAAATTGTTGATGTAAAGGGCGGTCTCCACTTTGGACCATGTCTCTCTCCCCCCCCCCCCCAAGAGTCTGATCAGGACCCAAATGAGCCCCAGTCCAACCCTGAAGCATCTGTAGTGAGAATCTGCTGAGGGGAGGGAATGAGGAAAGGAACTCGTCAACAGGTTGCTGGTTTCCATCCACCAAGGTTGCTGGGTTCCCTCCACCAAAGTAGCACCTTTCTGACAAGTGAAGAGACCAGGACTGGTTGTTATAGGTTGCTGGTGCGCTGATCCCACTGAACCTTTAGTGTCCACTATGGAATCCTCATGTGTAGCCTGGCCAGAGGAAGCCAAGGAGTAGCACAGGAAAGAGTCAGGGCTCAGGGTGATGAGATATGCAAAGGGGATGTTGAAAAAGGGAGGTAAAAGTGATGCCAGGAGCTAGGAGAAGGGTAAATGAATTAAAGAGCAAACAGAAGAATAAGAGGGGCAGGGTTCTACTCATTGGAGATTCAATAATAAAGGGAATCAGATGGAGGGGGCAAGAGTAGTGCAGTTTGGGCGGAGTGCATGCCAGGTATGATGGCACTAGAGGTAATACACTATATTCCACTATGAGGTAAACAGGATGAGGAAACATACCTGGTGTTCCACCTGGGGACAAATGATTTGGAGGAGAATAGTCTGTTGGAGGTGCAGGCAAGATTCAGGGAGCTTGCTAGGTTTTGTGGCAGTCTATGTTTCCAATCTATAGTTTTTTCAGAAGTGTTGCCTGTGCCAGAAGCAAGTACTGCAAGGAGACAGAGGATCAGGGAGTTTAATAAATGGCTAGTGCAATGGTGCGGGCAGATGGGGTATGGGTTAGTGGGAGGCTGGGGGTCAACATGGGAGGAAAAGAGCCAATTTGCCCCGGACAGACTGCACCTAAACAGGGGAGGGGGGAGAACAGCTGTACTGAAAAGCAAATGTAACCCCCCTACAAATGGGGGTTCCCGAAAAGTCTTGCTTGAGCTTGCCTAAATGCTCACTGTCAGGCTGGTGTTCTGCATTTCAGCAGTTTAAATGTATTGCCAGAGAGTGCCTGTATAGCCTCTGTGTACTGTCTCTTTAAGAGCTGCCTGGATTGCAGTCATAATTAATTTGAGAGGGAGCTCTGTTAGAAGATGGGTTCGTTTGCTGATCATTTGTTAGAGCAGTAATAATATTGCAGTTTGTTCTAACCTGCCTTCTTTGCAGCATGGACAGTTCTGTTTGTTTCCATCATCTTGGTCCTGGACTACAGAATAGACCAATCAGTACATTTGGGACTCTAAAATGGAGCCTGCCTACAGGGGCTTGGTGGGATCAAAACTTGTAGGAATTGTAATTTTGGGCTTTTGGCGCCTAAAATTACCTGGAGGGGAGCCCTTGTTCTGACTGACAGATCAGCCAACCGAACCTTTTGGATCTTGGGGAAAGTCCCACACTGCTTGCAGTTTCAGTTAGATCTGAGTTGGGAAGTGAAGAAGTAACAGCTCGAGATAGTTCAAGCAGCAATCCATAGTGGATTCACGCGGGAGAACTGTGGAAAGGCCTGAGTTTGGCCTGCATGCCTGCCTGCTGTTCCTGAGACAGAACTTGTGTTTTTTTTTTTTTTGGACTGAATCCGAATTTGGAGAGCGAATTAAGCCACTGAATTCTGACCAGGCTTTAACCTGAAGAAGACTGAAGATTTGCTGAATGCGATCAGCCTGTCAGGACTTCCAGCTACCTCTGAACTCCCAGATTGTGCAGAGAGTCTGTAATTGTGACCGGAGAGCCATTTGCCTGATACAGTGGAATTTCCTTACATGTGAATGTGCTGTGTGCTCATAGTGGGTCGTGATTTGGTTCCCCACTGTGTGTCTGAACTGTGTTTTGCTTGCTGGAGGCTGTATCCAGCTCCACGGACTGAATCCGTATCCATTTCCGTTTGCCTGGGCCCTGCTACACTGGCCCAGCCACAATACCTGCTATGCAGAGAAAGTCATCGACAAGAGAACGGCCTGGGGATCAGCCCCTTGCTCAACGCCTTGAACAGGAACGACGCCTTGGTGATTCGTGTGGGCCCTGCTTCTCCGGGCACTCCAGCTCAACAGCCTGCAGTCTCAATTTCATACTGCCTGTGTCCAGTATTAGGTATCATGAGTAAACATCAGGGTAGCTCCCTGCAGCAACAGCTAAATCTAAAAGTGTTATCTGATTGTCTTGTTGCCTTTTCTTTCACGAACTGAGCCCTCCGGCTCCAGATTACAAATAGTGTGTGTTGTGCATGTTGCTTTCTTCCATCACAGGGCCCCAACCAGCTGCAATGTTCCTGGCTAGCCCACCGTTTTCCTATCTGGGTACCCAGAGTTTATAACTGTAGGGACTCTGAACTGCATGCATAACTGTCTGATTAATACAGCTTTTAAGCAAAGCAACCTGATTATGCCCCTCCCTTGTTCAAGTCCCCTGAATAAATCAGATTTAATTTTGTTTGCATTTAACCTGACTGTGGTTCCAGTTTGTGCCAAAAGTATTGTACTGTTGCTATTTGCAGTGCTTAACCTTGTTTTACAGGGGGTCCCCAGGGTCAAGCTAGAGGAACCAGCCCTGGTGGTAAGTGCAAACCGTGTGGGTAATCACCTGGTGAATAAGGGTCATTGTGAAAGTAATTATTGTATATTGTTCAGGCCACTAGAAGGGAAAGAAGGGGGTTAGAGCGTCCCAGAGGGCTGTGCCCAGGTTAGCTTGCCCACTAACAACCCTGACCTCCGGGTGGAGGCACCCGTTTCATTACCCAGGCCCCTTAACCTGCTACTAGCCAAGCAGGCAGGGGTAGTAGCCCTTGGGATAGCGCCACCTAGGGGTTACAGAAATTAGGCGAGTTCGTATTGAAAACATATGATTTAAACTAAATCGGGGGAAGGGGTAGGAAAAAAGTCACACCAAATGACAGGAAATGGGGGGCCTTCAGCCCCCCCCCCCCAGGAAAGAGGTGAAATGTTAGGCACCAACATGACCAAGGGTGTTGGGGGGGGGGGCATAAGTGAGACTTAGTGGACAGAATATCACACCTGGGAGACAGCCATCCCTGGCTACATGCTGTTTAAAAGGGACAGGGCAGGTAGGAAGGGGGGAGGAATTGCTCTATACATCAAAGACAACATATGGGTAACAGAGGGGCAGGAGAAAGATGGGGAGGCAGAGCTGCTGTGGGTAACACTGGACAAAAGGACAGGGGAATCCTTGAGACCGTGGGTGGTATACCGACCACCTACACATGGGGAGGAGGGGGACAGACAGCTGATACAGGCAGTCACATGGATGGCTCTCAAAGGGGAAAGTACTCCTGGTGGGGGACCTAAACCTCCCAGACGTGGATTGGGCCATCCTGAATGCAGTATTGGCTAGAAGCAAAGGAAATACTAGAGGTGCTGCAGGGGGTATTTCTGCAGCAGCTGGTCAGGGATCCAACAAGGGGCAACAACCTGCTGGATGTGGTCCTGACAAACGGGGAGAGTGTGGAGGTGGGAGACGTACTGGGCACCAGCGACCACAGGACAGTAAGGTTCAGGGTAAGGACAGGGAGGGTGGCAAACCGAACCAGCACACAGTTATGGACTTCAGAAGTGCAGACTTCCACAGGATGAGAAGGATAGTGAGGAAGAGTTGGAGGGAACGATGAATATAAAGAATGTGGAGGAGTTATGGGAAAGTATTAAAGGTGGGGTGCTGAAAGCAAAGCAAATGTGCATAAAGAAGGTAAGGAAAAGCAGGAAGAGGAGGAGATCGCTTTGGTTTACAAGGGAGTGGCGAGAGTGGTCGAGGACAGGAGGAGTGCTTTCAAAAAATATAGGAGGACTCAAAGGGAAGCAGACAAGGAGGCTTATAAGGAAAAGAGGAGGACAGCAGGGCAGACGATAAGGAGGGCAAAGGTGGACACTAAGGAGAGAATAGCCAAGCAGGCCAAAAGGGGAGACAAAACATTTTTTAGATATATGGGGGAAAAGAGGAGGGAAGACAGGGGATCACAAGGCTGGGGGGGGAGGAATAAAATTGGAAGGGGACTGTGAGAAAATAGAAGAGCTGAACAAGTACTTTTGCTCGGTATTTACGGAGGAGGAGGGCAGGGGACCAGAGCGAAGGGGGATAGAGGACAAAAGGGTGGATCTGAGCCCGTTCAGTGTAAAAATAGTTAGGCAGGTTGAAGGTGGATAAGGCAATGGGGCCAGATGAGCTGCACCCGAGGGTGATCTGGGAACTGGGGGAGGAATTGGTCACCTTACTGACGAGGCTACTCAACTCGTCTTATTCGAGGAGCATGCCGGATGACTGGAAGAGGGCACACGTGGTGCCACTGCACAAAGGGGGTAGTAGGGAGGTGACAGAAAACTGTCGCCTGGTCAGCCTCATCTCAGTGGTGGGGATGGTTATGGAGGCACTCATAAAGGAGAGGGTGGTGGACTACTTGGAGGATAGTGGCTTGCAGGATGACAGGCAGCATGGCTTCATGAAAGGGAAGTCTTGCCAGATGAATCTGAGTGAATTCTTTGATTGGGTGACGCAGGTGGTCGACTAGAGGGGGGGCAGTGGATGTACCCTTCGACACTGTCCCACACAGAAGGTTGGTGAGCAAGCTGGAAGTGTAGGGGTAGGTGGGAAAAAAAACAGGTGGGTGGAGAACTGGTTGGCAGGCAGAAGCCAGAGAGTGGTGGTAAACAGGGTGTACTCTGGGACGGGGGGTGATGAGCTGGGTGCCCCAGGGGTCAGTGCTGGGACCCCTCCTTTTTAATATCTACATCAGCGATATAGCAGAGGGCCTGAGGGGAAGGTTGTGCCTGTTTGCTGATGATACGAAAATCTGCAATAGGGTGGACACTGTGGGGGTGGAGGACAAGAGGTAGGACCTGAAGACTTTGGAGGGATGGGCAGAGACTTGGCAACTGAAATTCAATGCTGTGCTATGATGCACTTGGGGAGCAGGAGCCAGAAAGCAAGATACACCCTTGGTGGGAGGACATCAAGGATACGGAGCAGGAGAGGGACCTGGGGATTATAGTATCATGTAACCTTAAGGTGGGAAACCAATGTAGCAGGGCAGTGGGGAAGGCCAATGGAGTGTTGGCATGCATTGGCAGGGGCATCACTAACAGAAGGGAAGAGGTACTGATGCCCCTCTAACAAAGCCATGGAAAGACTGCACCTGGAGTATGGAGTCCAATTCTGGAAGCCACATCTACGAAAAGACAGATGGGATTGAGAGAGTTCAGAGAATGGCAACCAGGATGGTGCAGGATATGTAAGGGAAGACATATGAGCAGAGATGTAAGAAATTGGATCTGTACACGTTGGAGACTAGAAGGGAGAGAGGGGACATGATTGAAACTTTTAAATATGTCAAGGGGATCAACAGAGTAAAGGAAGGGTGTTTATAAGGAAGGGGCTGTAACTAGAGGGCACTGCCTAAAACTTCAGGGAGGAAGATACAGAGGCAATGTGAAGGGGCGATTCTTCACTGAGAGGGTGGTGGAGACATGGACTAGGCTTCCAGAGGAGGTAGTGGGAGTTGAAACAGTGGGGGATTCAAGAGAGCATGGGACAGTCACATGGGGCTGTATAGCAGGGGAGGGGTTCTGGGGGGAGGAGCGAGTAATGGGGGTAAGGGCATACTAGATGGGACAATGGGTCCTTTTCTGCCACCAAGTTTCTGTGCGAACTATAACAATGGTCGTAGCCATTAGGCCCAAGAGCCTGAGAAAGGATCTGGCTGAAACATATCTACTGTTGTAAAGCAGGTGGGCTTGAGCCATGAGGTGGTCTGCCCTGTCTGGAGGTAGGAAAGCCATACCCTGAGCTGTATCCAGTACCGCTCCTATGTACTGTAGGCACCGACATGGGGACAAGACTGATTTGAGCAGATTTACAGTAATCCCCAGGTCACTGAACAGTTGTGTTGTACGTGCCAGGATCTGGAACAGTTGCTCTCTGGACTGTGCTTTGAGGAGCCAGTTGTCCAGGTAGGGGAAGACATACAGTCCCTTCCTCCTGAGAGCCGCTACCACTACTGCCAAGCATTTGGTAAACACCTGAGGGGCCGAGGACAAGCCAAATGGCAAGGCATGAAATTGGAAGTGCGCTCCCTGGAACAGAAGCCAATGGTACTGCCAGTGGGAGGCATATACCTTGATATGCAGGTATGCATCCTGAATGTCGAGGAAGCATATCTAGTCTCCTTGATGATGGTGACCCAGGGGCAGGGGGGTGGCAAGATGGCCGCGTTGCTGCTTCACTCCCTGCCTGTTCCTCTGTTACCACTTGCTATCCGATTATGAGAAAGTTTTACCTAAGTAGTTATGAATGAAACTTACATTACCTTAACTTACAACGGCTGGATATGTGATTGTTTGAGTTTAAAAAGTTATGTCTTTTTCTGTGACTAAGCGTTTGTGTTGGACGACCGTTGGTTCTTGGCATCTAACAGATACCGGCTGAATTAAAATATGAAAGAAATTAATTAAACTCTCTTTTAAAAATTACCTTTAAAATTATGGTACTGCTGCCTTTTTAGAGCTTTAATTTAAATGCTCTTGGATCAAATGATGGGGCTTTTACTGGAACCATTGCCAGAGATTTTGAGTAGTCTATATACAGCATTTTTGGTCGGAATTCAGAACTCTGACCTGGCTGACTCGAGAATGAGAACAGGAGAAAGCTGTGTGTGTACGGATTGATAGCTGCACTGAAAAGTGCTGAAAGGCGCAAATGTGATTAAATAAAGGTATGCCATCTATATCAGTGGTTCAAGGAAAAATTAAATGTTTGGCATAACTTACTACGCTCAGAAGAGCGATTAATGTTTCCTTTTGCAGGTATCTACTGAAGAGGCAAAGTAACAAGCTAGACCTGGTGGTGAGCAATAAATGAGAAGGGGAGAAGATGTAACTGCCCATTTGGGGAGGAAAAAAAATAACCTGCATACCGAACAATGCTGAGCATTCTCTCCAGTGAAAATGCTTTGAAGCTTTTGCCTTGAAGCCCTTTTTGAGGATGGCTAGAAATATGACTTCGGTATAGCACCATTTAACTCTGAAACAAACTCACAAGGTACAGTCATCATTTCAATATAATGACATGGAGTGTTTCGAGAGAGGTGCTACTAATTTGAAGGGGTTGTAAAAGAAAAGACATTATAAGCTCTTCTAGAGCCGTTTTTTTGCTGTGTTAAGTCTTGATGTGTATCACACATGGCACAACTGAGGACTTTGGGATGTTTATTAAAAGTTCCCTATTAACGTTTACTTTGTATGCTTCAAAATTGGCATTCTCTTTATGGGCTTTGGCACAGAACCCCCCGCCTTCACCTGCCAACAAACTTGTGTATTGCAAGAGGAAAAAGAAAAACAGGTCATTATTTGATCCTTGCAGGGAAGTGTTTTTCTTTGAGCACTTTCTGATCGATTACTAGGGGAGCTTTAAATCCTTTATTTACTGGGACAGGTAGTGTTTTCTTTTATCATGTTTTACGTTTTGAACATGCCAGATTTGTTCCAGTAATGATGATTGTAGCAGGACTCCTTAATACAGATGTGACGCCGAATGAGGACTCCTAGGCACGGAGCTAACTGATACAGATATTTTTCCCTCAATGCTCGAGGCCAAAATACTTGTTTTCTGGTTACGATTTGGCTGCTTTGGAACACTGAATTTAGCAGTTGTATGCAGCATGGTCTTTTTGCATATTCAGTGTATTTAAAATGATTTGCTTTTGCTAAGTAATTGTTGGACCCCTCAGCATGAGGAGGAGACCTTTATATATACATTGATTTATGGACTTTAGAGTCAATGGAGCCTTGAACACTGCTCTAAAATGAATGGACTCCTGATTGTGATGGAGCCACAACTCTGCTCAGATGAGATTTATTTCTTTTTATGTTTTATGTTAAATGTATGGAGTAGTCTGGAAAGATGGACTCCTAAGAACAGTTGGAGCCTTCAAAAATGTTTGTTTCTGTTTTATAATTATGCATTATCGAATGGATACAACTCTAAATAGGCTAGAATTTGGTTCTCTGAAGGCTTTTTTAACTTGATGTTTTAAAAAGGACCTCATTATGACAGATATTTTTTCTTAAAGGCATGGTTATTATATATTATTTAATGCACTGTGACTCGAATGTTTTAGATCTGGCCAGGTTCATTATTACTAAAGTAATATTGCTGATTAAGATTGATTACATAAATACTGAGCAATATTAGGTTGCACTGGGGTAAAACGTTTTTATGCAGTATGTATTCAAGGGCCATGTATGGCCTTATGGAGCCTGATAAAAACTTTTATGGTCTGATACAATGACCTGTTAGAGTTTTGGGCTCAATGATAATTTCGGGGAACAATTTAGGATCAATGTCTGGTTCTTTGGTTTTTGGGAAAGTTTTACCAAATGTTCTTTCTTCTGTAATGCCATCTTAAAGTGAATTAATTGCATAAGAGTGGATACTTTTAAATTCAGATAATCCAACCTTGCATGGTATGTTTTAGAATAAATATTGATTTTATGGAATTTTTAACCAGCTTTGGTTTATACAGCATAAGGTATTATCTATATTACTGAAAGGTTATGCACTCATTTGCAGTATTGCTAAAATCTGCTAGATGATTATAAAATGTTTTGTGTGTTTTTATGTATCGTAATGACTTACAGTCGAACAAATAAAATCTACTTGACTAGTCTTCCTGATGCAGAAGAGGCAGCAGCCCCTGAAGGGTCACCATCCAGAATTTCTTGTACTGGATGTAGAAATTTAGACTGCAGAGGTCCAGGATGGGCTGGAGATCCTCTGTGCATTTGGGAACCAGGAAGAAATGGGAATAGAACCCTCTGTCTCTCTGATCCTCAGAGATGGGGTCTATGACTCGCTTTCTCAGTAATGTGTAAATCTCCTTCCAGAGCACTGGGACATGGCCGGGGGAGGGGGGTAACAGGACTGAACTGGAGGTTGTTCCAGAGTGTGGCTGTGCTCTATCAGCAGCAGAACCCAAGCATCTGTAGTGAGCTCCCACCCTCTGTCAAGATGTAGGGAGAAACAACCCCCTACCGCCACCTCCTACAATATGGGGGAGGCTGAGTAAGCCATCAGGCTGAAGTGGCCCCTGCAGTCGGAGCCACCCCTCCTCTTTTGGGGGCCTTTCCAGAGGTGGAGGAAGAGGGTGGGCAGGGCGGAGGCTGCTCTGCATTTGCCCTGAAGCTTAGGGCTAGGCTTTGGTCTGTGGGTGGTGCAGCAAAAGGGCACTCTTTGCCCACTTTTAGGTTGGGTGTGATACAGAGCGTACTAACTGCAGATTCTGGCTGGAGGCTTGCAGGTCTGAAAGTATGTCCTGCACATCTGCCCCAAAGAGTTTTTAGCCTCTAAATGGGGCATTAAGGATGAACTGTTCATGTCCTGGGCAAAGCCTGACACTCTGAGCCAAGAATGCCTCCTGAGGCAAATGTCAGCTGTGGCAGCTCGAGCTGAGGCAATCCCGAAATCGTAAGCTGATCTCAGCAGGTGCTTACAGATGTCAGTCCCGGACTGAAGGACCTGAAGCAACTCCTGCATCTGAGAGTCCTGTGGAAGAGCCTTGGCCATCTCGTTGGCCTCTTTTCAGAGTTGGTTTTGAAACTTGCCCATATGGGCAATGTAGTTTAAGACCCTAATGGTTAGAGTAGCATAGGCAAAGGTCCTCTTGCCAATCAGGTCCAGCTTTCTGGACTCCTTGTCTGAAGGGAGAAAGCTGAGATGCTTAGGCTTCTTGGTCCGATCATGGACAACATTGATGACCACCGACTCGACCTAGGGTTGTTCATGAAAGAAAAAATTACTCACCTTAGTAATGTTGTTTCTTCTAATGGAGTCTTGCTATATTATGACAGTAGCAGTTTGATCCAGCTCTAGAACTGCTCCGGAGGTGAAATGGTTAAAACCATTCCAAAATAGAATTTTGGCCACAAGCTCTAAGAAGCAGCTCTATCTGTGTTATTTCAAACCTGAACTGTCAGATCTTTACGAGCCAAACTCACTAAGGTCTGTGTGGAAGCTGTAACCTACACTAGCCAAATGGCTACCTAAATAATAACAACCATTGCTGGTCCCAAGACTCAAGTCAGGGGACCAGAAATACTAACACAATTCTAATCATATGAGAATAAAACATAAGTATAATAAAACACACACACACACACACACACACACACACACACACACCCAAAGCCCCAAAAGGGGACAAAAATGCTAACAGGGCATAAAAAGGTGCCCACACTAAGTTGCCCGCACCCCACCCAAGTAGAGGTTCTGAGAGGGCAGGTTGGGGAGGTCATAATACAGCAAGACTCCATTAGAAGAAACAACATTACTAAGGTGAGTAATTTTTCTTCAAACAACATGAAGTCTTGCTATATTATGACAGTAGCAGAATACACAGCAGTACCTCCATGGAGGAGGGCAGAACCTACTTAGGAATAGGCTCTGAAGAACAGCTGTGCCAAACCGAGCATCTCTCCTGGCCTGGACATCCAGGGAGTAATGCTTGGTAAAAGTGTGTACCGTTTTCAAGTAGCAGCCTGGCAAATCTCTAATATAGGGATGTCTCTGGCAGCAGCTAGAGACGCAGCTGTACCCCTGGTAGAATGAGCCCTCAAACCGGGGGGCTCTGCCCAGTTTCTGATAACAAAATTGGATACAAGAGACAATCCACCTGGCAATTGATCTCTTAATGGCAGGTTTGCCTTTCCCAACTTCACCATAGGTAAGGAAAAGTTGGAGGGATTCGAACCTGTGACCTTTGGTACACTCTATATAGTAACTAAGAGCTCTCTTAACATCCAGGCTGTGCAACCTCCTCTCATTAGAAGAGGAGTGATCAGTGAAAAATACTGGAAGGGAGATAGATTGATTAAGATGGAAATCTGAAACCACCTTAGGCAAAAACTTCCTAATAGTCCTAAGGACTACCTTATCCTGTGGAAAGAAATAAGACAGTTTCCACTGACAAGGCTTGCAACTCACTTATGCGCCTGGCAGAAGTGATAGCCACTAGAAAAACAGTTTTCCAAGTTAGGACTTAAGCTCTGCAGAAGACAGAGGTTCAAAAGGGGTTGCATTAACTGGGCAATGCAAACATTAAGGTCCCAAGCAGGGCCGGTTCCTAAAGAGGTGGATTAGTATGAGTAATCCTTTAAAAAACTTGGAAACACAGGATGAGAGGAAAGAGGGGATGACTTTCCTGCTGACACAAAAGCAGATACAGCTGCCAAATGAACTCTCAGGGTAGCTGGTCTGAGACCCAAGGAATTAAGATGTACCATGTAATCTAACACAATGGGCAAATCAGCAGATTCTGGGAAATATTTTTCCAGCACACCAAATGGAAAACCTTTTCCATTTAGAACTATAAGTAGCTCTAGTGGAAGGCTTTCTAGAAGCCTTTAGGATCTCAAGAACACCCTGAGAGAGGTGTAAATCAGCAAACTCTAACTCCTCAAGAGCCAGGCCTTGAGGTTGAGGGATTTGAGGTCCGGATACCAAACCCTTCTCTGGGCACAAGTCAACAGGTTGTGATTCCTGGGGAGGCAAAGGGGAAGATGGATTGTCAGTGACAGAAGGAGTGGGTACTAGGGCTGCCTGGCCCAATCCGGTGCAATCAGAATCACCCTGCAAGGGTGAGATCTGATTTTGACTAGTACTTTGAATAGGAGAGGGAAGGGGGGAAAAGCATAGAGAAACTTCCCCTCCCAATCCAGAAGAAGGGCATCCAGGGGAACTGAGCCCAGCACTGGAGGCCTGCAACAGAACAGAGGAAGTTTGTATTGTCTGGGCTGCAAAAGATCTATCTGAGGGGTGCCCCATCTGGCAAAGACTATCCCCAGCACTTGAGGATCCAGGGACCACTGTGATGGCCCTGGGAAATCCTGCTGAGAGCATCCGCTAGGACATTGTCCTTCCCTGGAAGATGAACTGCTATGAGGGAAGTGTTCAGGAATAGGCCAGAGACCACAACTTATTGCCTCGGTGCACAAGGCCAAGACCGAGTGCCCCTGTTTGCCGATGTACCACATTGTTGTGGTGTTGTCTGTTCTGACTTGCATCACCTTGTCGTGGACAGATGCAGAAAATGCTTGAAGAGCTAAAAAGACAGCTCTGAGTTCCAGCAAATTGATGTGGAGCAGAGATTCCTGGGGGGACCACACTCCCTGAGTGGAAAGGTCGCCCATGTGGGCTCCCCAACCCAGAAGGGAAGCATCTGTAGTGAGAGTCAAGTCGTGAGTAGGGGAATGAAGGGGAACCCCAATCTTATATTGCTCTGATCCTGCCACCACTGGAGGGCTAGGATCAAGGTTCGAGTCACTGGGACCAACTTGGAAAGGGGTCTCTTCTCTGAAACCAATAGGTTCTCAAGTGAAACTGAATGTCTCTCATCTGAAATCTTGCTCCCTGCACAACAGCTGTGGATGCAGCCACGTGTCCCAGGAGCTGCAGAATGTGTCTTGCTGGTCGAGAGACCTGCAGAGTGAAGGAGGAGGCCAGAGCCACTAAATTCCTTACCCTTTCTAAGGGAAGAAAGGCTCTGGCTAACTTTGTGTCCAATTCTACCCCTAAAAGGTGAGTACCTGGACTGGTTCCAGAACCGACTTTGGTAGATTTAGCAGAAACCCAGGGAGGTGAGAAGCTGCTGGGTGACCTGCAGGTGATTTTACCTGTTCTGGGGACTGGCCTACAATGAGCGATCGTCTAGATAGGAAAAACAGCAATCCTTTGCCTCTTTAAGTGAGCCACTGCCACTGCTAGACACTTTGTGAATACCATTGGGGCAGAGGTAAGGCCAAAGGGCATTGCTCTGAACTGGTAATGACCTGAGGGCAGTTCGAATCTGAGGTACTTTCGATGGGAGCTTCTGATTAGGACATGGAAATAGGCATCCTTGAGGTCCAGGGAGGCTAGCCAGTCCCCTGGCCTTAGGGAGGGTAAAATCATTGCCAGAGTTACCATTTTGAACTTTGGTTTCAAAAGATGCTTGTTCAGATATCTGAGATCTAATATGGGCGCCATTCTCCTGTCTTTTGGGGTAAGGAAGTATCTGGAATACAGACCCCTGCCCTGGTGCAGGGAGGAACCCTTTCTACTGCTCTGAGAGCTAACAGGATGAGACCTCTGCTTCCAGAGCAAGGGTCTCTGAAGCACTTGAGGTAGAAAAAGTCTGCTTCTCAACTTGGGAAACTTTGAAGCTGAGAACCAGACCCTGGCCTACTACTTCAGAACCCACTTGTCTGAGGTTAAGGAAGCCCATCCTGGCTGAATAAGCCAGCCTGCCCCCCTACCGGTACAGGAGAATCGGCCCTGGGGACACCATCAGGGTGCCTGCTTAGCAGGAGCTTTAGGCTGGGGGTGGGAGCAGGTCTGCCCACCCCTCGCTCCGCCTCTGCCTCTGAAGAAGCCCTCTGAGCATAGGCAGAGAGGCCTGAGTCTGGTAAAAGGCAGTGAAAAGGCCTACCCTACCCTACCCCTGGGGTATGCCTTGAGGAGTGGCTTGCCGCCTTAGCCTGGGCACTCTTGTAAGTAGTCCCATATTCATCCATCTTTTCATGTAGTTCTCTGTCTGCTCCCCAAACAGAAAATTCCCCACCACAGGAAAATCCATAGCCTTAGTCTGGGTATCCCAGACAGACTAGTACACCTGAGCCAGGCCAACCTACGAAAAGCTACAGATGTGGCCATGACCCTAGAGGAAACATCATTAACATCCACAGCAGCATGAAACTGAACCTTAGAAGCCTCAATGCCATCAGCAGCCACTTGTTCTAGTTCACTAGCCAGCTGGCCATGGGCTTGCTTGGCTAATTGCATCACAGTATCCCATCTAGATTTCTGATACCTAGCTACATAAGCCATATAATTTGCTTGCCTGAGTCCCAGAGAGGCTGCCATATACTGTTTTTTTTTGCCATGGCATCAATCTTCCTGGAATCCTTGTCAGGAGGATGTGAAGCCAGGGGAATATTAGCTTTATCACAGGCAGCAGCCTGAACTACCCCAACATGACTGCATTGCTGAGAAAGGAATTCTGTATCAGGACCTGACAATGTGTACCTTCTGTCCATCTTTTTATCTACAGGAGGCACAGAATTAGGAGTTTTTAAAATTGTTATTGTTTGCTTCCAAAAGACTTATGTAAAGGAATAGACAATCTCCTAGACTCTGGAATATCCATCATTTCTACAAAATCAGGCTCCTCTTGCTCATCCACATCTTCTTCTAAGGGAAGCTGGAGGGTTTCAGCAACTTTTTTGTAAAACATGAAATGAGATGGGGACTCAGACAGCAAAGGGGGAGATTCTAAAGGTCTGTCTGGGGAGATGTCCAGTTCAATGGGCACACCCAGACCTTCCCAGCCACATTCATACTGTTCCTAATCATCCTCCCCCTCCTCTGGTTCATAAAATTCCTCAATATCATATTCCTGAACCACTGGGACCGGATGAACCGACCTTTTGCCAGATAGTGGCGGTTCGACGGACCCTGAGACAGTGACTGGACAATTTGTATGGCTTTTGCTATCTCTGCAGCATTTGGAGAAGGGGTTTTGGACTCCAGACCTGCTGATTTTCTTTTTTTCTTTACTGGAATTGGTTCCTCAGAACCAGCTTTTCTTTGCCCGAGGAAGTCTCGCCTGGTCAGAGGGTTATCTTTCGTTCGGTTGGCACCGAACCGGCTGGCCATCCGGTCAGCGGACTTTTATCTCTCGTTCCCCTGAGCCTGCCCAATCTTTTTCCAGGGTGGCTGCAGGGAAATTCTTACATATCTGGCAGTCTGACTGAGGTGGTCAAACCTCAGACAATAAACACATGTGGTGTGTGGGTCAGCCTTGGCAAAGACTTCCCACAAACATCACAGTGTTGAAACCCAGTGGGCCCGTTTTTCTTTGGGTTTCTCAGACATAATGCCAGCCTAACCAGAAAACTCTCCTTTTAACGTGAAAAGCCAGGCAAGACACTTTATCGGTTCCTAACCGTGTCACGGTATTGGAAAACCGAATAAGTCCGCTTTTTAGAACCGATAAGAACTGGGAACCGCACTCTAAAATATTAAATTTTTAGTTTTAAATGAGTTTTAAACCCAACTGATCGGTTCAAACCAACCAATAACTTACAAGTTCCACACAGACAAAACCTTCAATTTACTTACGGTTACCACAGATAGAGCTTGAACCGAACGGTTTTGCGGTTAAAATAAAACTATTCTCGGTTGAATCCAACCGAGAAAACACTTTTTAAACCGAGAAATGAACCGAGCAGTAGGAGAAGTCTCCGGAGCGACTGTTCACTGAGGCGGAGTAAAGAATCTGACAGTTCAGGTTTGAAATAACACAGATAGAGCTGCTTCTTAGAGCTCGTGGCCAAAATTCGATTTTGGAATGGTTTTAACCATTTCACCTCCGGAGCAGTTCTAGAGCTGGATCAAACTGCTACTGTCATAATATAGCAAGATTTCATGTTGTTTGAAAAATGGTTTCCCCACAAGGGCCTGGTACAACCTATCCACCTTTCTGGGCATGGCGGAGACCAGGTTGGGTCTATGGCATCCTTGAAAGGCTCCATCAGAGGGGGTATGGTGAGAGGAGGAGAAGAAAAAATTACTTACCACAGTAATCTTGTTTCTTCTAATGGAGTCTTGCTGTATTCTTACTATATGCAGTTAGCCCTTCCAGTTCAACTGCCCCAGAGATGAAACATAGAGTTTGACAGCAGATAAGGACCACTTGGCCCACCCAGTCTGCCCATTTCCCTACCTATTGGATAAGCTGCAGATTCTAGTTAACCAACAGCTTACTTCCTGCAACCCCCCCCCCAACTATAATTGCCTTATGTCTGTCCCATGCATGTTTGAATTCCCCCACTGTTTTAGACCCCACAACCTCTCCAGGAAGGCGGTTCCATGCGTCCACCACTCTCTCCGTGAAAAAGAAAGAGTTAACTCTATGCCACAGTACAGAACGTTGAGCTTGAGCTCAGTTTTCAAACCCCTGTCCTTGGTACATTCTATGTATGGTAACCATCAGATTCTAATGAGCACTAAGTAGTTACTACTAAGCCTTATCTATATTAAATAATAAATAACCCAACCTGGCCAATAACCAGACAAAGGGCAACTAGAAGACTCAAGTCAAGAAATGCCCAAGAAAAACATGACGCCTCAGGGGTGCAACACTTAAATTTCTACTGACAAGCAGGACCTGCCCCTTTTAGGTTCTGTCAGGGGAGGCAGAGAGGAAGGTCAGAATACAGCAAAACTCCATTAGAAGAAACAAGATTATTGTGGTAAGTAATTTCTTCTTCAAACAACATGAAGTCTTGCTGTATTCTGTCTATATGCAGAATACCAAGCAGTGCCCCTTGAAGGTGGGCACAGAACCTACTTAGGAAATAGGCTGTGCAGTACTGCTGCGCCAAACCTGGCATCACTCCTGGCATGAGTGTCCAGGCAGTAGTGCTTGGTAAATGTGTGAACAGTTTTTCAGGTAGCTACTTTGCAAATTTCGAGCAGGGGAATATCTCTGGCAGCTGCAATGGAGGCAGCTATTCCCCTGGTAGAGTGGGCCCCGATACCCACAGGTGACTCCTTCCCCAGTTTACCACAGCAAAACTGGATGCAAGACACGATCCACCTAGCAATGGTCCTCTTGGTGGCTGGCTTACCTTTACCACTTCTCCATAGGTGAGGAACAACTGGGTAGTCATTCCTATGGGCCTTTGATCTATGTAGTAGCTAATAGCCCTTTTTACATCCAGGCTATGCAGTCTTCGTTCCCCTGAGCAGGAGTGTTCAGTAAAGAAGACAGGTAATGTCAGACTGGTTCAAATGGAAATCCGAGACCACTTCTGGGAGAAATTCCTGTTTGTCCTAAGGATGACCTTGTTCCTATGGAATGCTATGTAGTCAGGTTCCACTGACAAGGCCTGTAGCTCGCTAATCCTCCTAGCAGAGGTTTTGGCTACCAAGAAGACAGTTTTCCACGTCAAATACTTAAGCTCAGCCGAAGACATGGGTTCAAAGGGGCCTGCATTAACTGAGTTATGCACATATTCAGGTTCCAAGATGGGGCAGGCTCCTGTGAGAGGGATGCAAGTGGAGCAACCCTTTAAAAAACTTCTTGAAGACTGAATGGGATGCCAGGGAAGGTCCCTTCCCTGCAGAAAGATAAGTGGACACAGCTGCCAGATGCACCTTCTGGGTAGAAGGCCGAAGACCTAAGGAGTGCAGATGGACCAAATAGTCCATGGTTGCCAGTCCTGCTGCTTGTGGATCTATTTCCCCTCTGTGCACACCAGATGGAAAATCTCTTCCACTTGGAAGTATAAGTCTTTCTGATGGCAGGTTTTCTGGAAATCTTCAGAATATCCATGACCTCTTGAGAGAGATGTAGGCCTGCATACTCCACATCCTCAAGAGCCAGACCTTGAGCCTGAGGGACTTGAACTTGGGGTACAGGATCCTCCCCTGAGAGGTGGTCAGGAGATTGTGCCTCCGGGGAAGGCAAACTGGACTGGTCACTGTCAGAGACAGCAGCACGGGGTGCCATGGTTGTCTGGCCCAATCTGGAGCAATCAGAATCATAGATGATGGCTGGCTCCTGAGTTTGACCAGCACTGAAGATCAGAGGATGGGGAAAAAGGCATACAGGAACTTACCTGTCCAGTCCAGAATCAGTGCATCCACAGGCACAGAGCCCAGAACTGGAGGTCTGCAAAGAACTGGGAAGCTGGTGATTGTCTGGGGCTGCAAACAGATCTATCTCTGGTGTGCCCCACACCTGAACACTGCGTGCAGTATTCCCTTGTTCAGATACCACTCATGGTGACTCTGATTTATTCTGAGGGCATCTGTCAGTACATTGTCCTTGCCTGGCAAGTGCACAGCTGAGAGGGAGGTCTGAAGAAAGTATGCCAGACACCAGATCTTCACTGCTTCTGTACACAGTGCAGAGGACCGTGTCCCTCCCTGCTTGTTGATGTAGTACATGGTGGTGGTGTCTGTTCTTACCTGAGCCACCTCCCCCTGTACCATTCTCTGAGAATGACCGAAGAGCCAGGAACACTGCCCTGAGCTCTAACAGGTTGATATGGAGCAAGGACTCCTGATGGGACCATATCCCATGAGCAGTGTGGTCCCCCAAGTGAGCCCCCCATCCAAGGAGTGACGCATCCGTAGTCAGAAGTACTGTAGAAGACTGCTGGAGGAAAGGAACACCCTCCCTGAGATTGTCCTTATCCAGCCACCACTGTGGCGCCTATTCCAAGGTGGATGTCACCGGAATCAGCTTGGATAGGGGATCTCTTGTCTGGGATCAAGAGGATCTGAGGTGAAACTGAATGTCCCTCATCTGAAACCTGGCTCCTGGGACCACTGCTGTGGAGGCTGCCATGTGTCCCAAAAGCTGAAGAAAATGTCTTGCCGGCCGAGACACCTGAAAACGAAAATAACTTGCCAGATGGATGAGGTTGTCCACTCTTGCTACTGGCAGGAGAGCCTTTGCCTCAACTGTGTCCAGCTCTGCTCCTATGAACACTAGGATCTGGACCGGTTCCAGTATTGATTTTCTTAGGTTTATCAGAAATCCTAAGGATCCAAGGGTATCCTGCACCAGAGCCAAGGCTTCCCTCACCTGCTGAGGGGACTGTCCCATGAACAACCAGTCATCCAGGTAGGGAAATACAGACACTCTCTGCCTTCTCAGGAAGGCCACAACCACTGCCAGGTACTTTGTGAAGGTTCTGGGGGCAGAGGTCAGGCCAAAGGGTATCATCCTGAACTGATAGTGGCCTGAGGGCAACTCGAACCTTAGATACTTTCTGTGGGAGTGTCTAAAAGATGTGTGGAAATAAGCATCCTTGAGGTCCAAGGAGGCTAACCAATCTCCTTGTCTGAGAGTGGGAAGGATTTTGGTTAATGTCACCATTTTGAATTTGGGTTTTGTCAGGTGCTTGTTGAGATACCTCAAATCTAGGATGGGCCGGCACTCCTCAGTCTTCTTTAGGGTAAGGAAGTATCTTGAGTACAATCCTTTTTCTTTGTGAAGGATGGGGACAGGTTCCAGTGCTTTTTGCTCTGTAAGTGTGGAAACCTCTGCCTCCAACAGAGTTGCCTCTGAACTGCTGGCAGGTTTGAAAGATTTTGCTCTGGTTCTTGGGAACCATTTGAAATTCAGATCAAGTCCCTGGCTCACTATTTCCAGGACTCACTTGTCTGAGGTAATGGATTTCCAGGCCTGGAAGGAGCCAGCCTGCCCCTACCAGCAGAAGGGAGGTGGCCCTGGCTGACACATCAGGGTGTCTGTTTGGCAGGAGTCTTTGGCTGGGAGGTGGATGCTGCTCTGCTCACACCTCTTCTACCTCTGCCCCTGAAAAAACTCTCTGCTGCTGGTAAGCAAGGAATGCCTGTGCCTGGTAGAAAGGCCTTTGATAAGGCCTGCCTCTGCTTGGCCTAGGTTGTTGCTTTTGTGGGGTTGCAGTCTTTTCTTTTGCAGCTGCACTTTTGTAAGTGGTCCTATATTCGTCCATTTTCTTCATGTATGACTGTTGCTCCCCAAACAGAGAATTTTGGACGACAGGAAAATCCATGGCCTTTGACTGGGTATCCTGAGAAGGACTGGTACACCTGAGCCAGGAAAATCTCCTCAGGGAAACCGCAGTTGCCAGTTGCCATGACTCTAGAGGACACATCATTAGAGTCCACTGCAGCATGAAATTGGACTTTGGATGCCTCAATGCCATCCTTGACTATCTGCTCCAGGTCCTTACCCAGTTGGGGTGGAGCAGTCTTAGCCAAGTCCAGGACAGACTCCCATCTGGATTTTTGGTATCTGGCTACATATGCCATGTAGGAAGCTTGCCCAATCCCCAGAGAAGAGACCAAATATTACTTCTTGGCCATGGTGTCAATCCTCCGAGAGTCCTTCTCAGGAGGATGAGAGGCTAGAGGAATGCCAGCCCTGTCACAGGCAGCAGCCTGGACAACTCCTACATGGCTGCAGTGGTTATAGAGGAACTCTGTGCCACTACCTGAGAGCATACACCTCCTATCCATCTTTTATCAACAGGGGGACTAGAAGTAGGCATCTGCAAAATTTTATTTGTCTGCTTCTTCAAGGACTTATGGAGAGGTATTGAAAGTCTTTTGCAGTCAGGGACATCCATCATCTCAATGAAATTTGGCTCCTCCTCCTCAGCTGCCTCCAGAGTAGGGAGCTGTAAGGTTTCAACAACCTTTTTGTAGAATGAATAATGGAAGAAGGACTCCCCAGGCTGTCTAGGAGGGGAGACAGAATCTGGCCTATCCGGGGAAATATCAGGCTCAATGTGCTCCCCCAAACCTTCCTCCTCTTCCCACTTGAGTTCATAATAAGTCTCTGGATCATATGAGCCAGTGGGGAAATGAACCAGTAGATGACCGAACCGAGGGGTGTGTGTTCGTACTCGGTCTTGGTTCGCCTGGTTCTGTCTGTAATGATTGTACGATCCTAATCGCTTTAGCCATTTCATCCGTGGTTGGAGCCGGAAACGTAGGCTCCGAACTGGCAGATTTTCACTTCTTTTTTGCTGGTACCAGTTTCCTCGGTATCTGCTTTTCGTTTTGGTTGAGGTTTCGCCCTGGTCAGAAGGCACCTCCTCCGGTTCCCCGGCACTCTCAGGAGCCGAACCGGACCGACCATCTGGACCAGCGGATTTTTCGGCTATTCTTTCTTTCAGCCTGGCTAAACACTTATCCAGCGTGGCCTTAGGAAAGTTTTCACAAATTTGGTAGTCTGTTTTCAAGTGGTCAAACCCAGACAATGAACACACATGAGGTGGGGATCCACCTTGGCAAACACCTCCCCACACTCTGTGCAGTATTGAAACCCAGTGGGATCAGTCTTTTTCTTGGGTTTCTCAGACATAATGCGCTGAAGCCAAAGTTACCCTTTGCGTGGTGGTCAGGCCACGGTAACTAAATTAGTTTTCGGTTAACGACCGGTTCAATGGTCGATGGAAAAAAATGATAAAGACTCTTTTTCCTTTAAACTGAAAACCGCAGATTCCAAATAAACACTTACACTCTAAAAATTTATTTCAAGAAATAATCAAATCGGTCCTCTCTCAGATATGTGGACCGAAAAAGGACCGGAGACTTACCAAATAGAAATTCAATCTAATCTAGTCTAACCTGTACCGTAGAAAGAGGTTTGAAGAACCGAAAACAAAATGCGGTTGAAATAACCTACGAAAAACACCACTCTGAACTGAAGCGAGCAAGCAGAAATCTCCGGAGTGACTTTACAGGCAGGCGGAGTAAAGAATCTGACAGTTATATAGAATGTACCAGGGACAGGGGTTTGAAAACAGCTCAAGCTCAACGTTCTATGCTATGACATACAGTTAGCTCTTTCAGCTCCAGGGCAGTTGAACTGGAAGGGCTAACTGCATATAGTCAGAATACAGCAAGACTTCATGTTGTTTGAATATGGCAACTCCAGGTAGTGGGAGAACAGCATCAGGCAGGGTCCTGTTTCTCTGCCTCGAACCCCATAGTGCCTGCAACTGCCTTATGACCGAGACAAACAAAGGGTCATCTGGGGAAGACTTGAGGGATAAATATACTTTGGGATCTCTTTGCCCCAGAAGACACTGTAGAAGTAGAATGTGAGGGGCTAGCACCCCTCCTCCTCCCTATCGACCTTCTCCTTGTAGTCATGAGGAGGAAGAAGGTCTGGGTGATACTCCTGAGCATCAGGGTAAGCGGGCCAGGGCACTGCCCTGAGGGGCCAGAAGGCGTGGGGGCTGGCGTAGAAGGACCCTTCAGCACCAGCCCTTGTGGAGGGGCAAGGCAATCTTGCTTAAATTCCTACAGGGAATAGAGCATAGATTGGAAGTCCATAGAAATCGGTGTTGGGACACTGAATGGCGCCAGCTGTGGTGGCAGAGGAGCCGGTGTCGGAGGTGGGACCAGGAAGGGAAACGGAGGCTGAGGTGCTGGCATCAGCCTTATGGCCTGTGTCATCGTCGGGTTCCAAGGAGGACAGTACGACGGAGAAACTGCCTGGGGTAACAGCAGCGGCGACTGGGACCCAGAGGCTAAAATCTGGGCTGCCAAAACAGCTGATGATGGCACTGGGGGAGTAGGCTGAACCCCCAAAAGTGTCAAGCCGGTGTTGGCCAAGGTTCAACTGGCAGAGCCAGCTGACTGATGGCCCTGTGGAGAATAAGGGCCTGAACAGCAGGGGCTGAAAGGTTGACAGGGCTGAGGAAGCACTCGATGCTGACAAACCAACACCTGTCAGAGTAAGATTGGTTGAGGGGCTGCCACAGTGATCCTTGTAGAGGAGAGGGCATTGGTGGCGGGGGGGGGGTACTGTTCCCAAAGTGGAAGACAGCCCCGCCGTGGTCGACACTCAATGCGGCAACTGGGAATGATCTGTGGAAGACCTCTCCTTAGCCCGGTCCTTATCCAGGTGCTTATACTTCTCAGCCAACTTGTCTTGGGCCTTGGATGACTGGGAACCCAAGGACAAGGCCAGCAAAGTGGAATAACTCCTTGCTTGAAACTCCTCCATGTGGGAAACCTTCTGTTGGAGCAGGAAGGTCTCTAGGGTCTTCTGGTGGCGCCTCCTGGTAGCCTTGTTGAAGCGGCAACAGAAATCACAGGCCTGCAGATTGTACTTCCGGGCCTAGACAGCAGACGCAGGCATCCTGACCATCCCTCTCGAGGATCTTCTCCCCGCAGGCACAGATGCAAATGAGCTTGGGCATAAAAAAGAAGAAAAATCACTTTGGGAACAAAGTGATTTCGGGAGCTATGGAGAGAAAAATGAAAATAAAAAAACAACAAAAAAAAAAAAGCGGTCGACTGAAGCTGGTGCTATATTCCAAGAATTCTCGCATGCGATGGTCAACAGTGAGAAAAGAACTGAGGAGGGCATAGGACTGCCTGTGTTTATATGGTAAGGACGTTGTCAGCGTGTGATGTCGACGTGAGCGGCCCTGGTAGACTGCTAGCAGAAAAGTTTCCATGTGATCCTAGTGCCTGTAATTCTATAGGTGTGGACTGCTACAAGAGATAACCTCAATGAAGATCCCGGTCTCTGGCATGCCATGATGTCCTAGGTGCAGAGAGGGAACCTGTGTCTCCATCATCCCATGATGTCCTGGTGCGGAAAGGGTTACTGGGTGTCAGATATGCCATGATGGCCTTAGCATAGAGAGGGAACCAAGGTCTCTGACATGCCATGATGTACTAGGCACAGAGAGGGTACCGGGTCTCTGGCATGCCATGATGTCCTAGGTGTGGTGAGGGTACCCAGGTCTCTGACATGCTGTGATGTCCTAGGCATGGAGAGGGAAGCCAGGTCTCTGGCATGCCATGATGTACTAAGACGGAGAGGGTACCCAGATTCTCCAGAATGCCATGATGTACTAGGCATGAGAGGGTACCTGGGTCTCCAGCATGCCATGATATACTAGGCGTGGAGAGGGTAACTAGGTCTCAACATGTCATGATGTACTAGGCATGAAGAGGGTACCGGGTCTCCAGAATGCCATGATGTACTAGGAATGGAGAGGGCACCCGGGTCTCCAGCATGCCATGATGTACTAGGCGCGAAGAGGTTACCCGGGTCTCCAGCATGCCATGATGTACTAGGAATGGAGAGGGTACCCGGGTCTCCAGCATGCCATAATGTACTAGGCGCGAAGAGTTACCCGGGTCTCCAGCATGCCATCAAGTACTAGGCGCAGAAAGGGTACCCAGGTCTCCAGCATGCCATGATGTACTGGGGTGGAGAGGGTACCCCGGTCTCTGGCATGCCATGACATACTAGGTGCAGATACCCATGTCTCTGCCATGCCATGATGTACTAGGTGCGAAGAGGGTACCCGGTCTCCAACATGCTATGATGTCCCAAGTATGGACAGGGAACCCTAGTCACTGGCATGCTGATACCACTAAGCCAAAACAAAGAAATCCACCAGTCATTAGGCAGGTTGTGTACCAAAATGAATGAAAGGACAAATCAGCTCTACAGAACATCTGCATATGTATGGAGAAGTGGTGCGATGGCACTTTATGTTGCTGCCTCCTAAAAGTACTTTCAAACCTGCTTAAATATATTACAGGAAAAGATTTGTTTTTGTGCACAGCGAATGTTACTCCTATTTAAAGAACTAGTCATCATATACCATTTGACCAGGCAGGCACACTGAGCTGTAGACTACTCATTTCTCCACTAAACTGGTTAGCAACTCACTAACACTGCTTAGCACCTGCAAAGCAGGGAGGCCAGAAATCACCATACTGGATGGCATGGTTCAGAGTCGCTAAAGTATCTGAGAGGTGATCTACCAGACAACAGTTCACCCATACAAAGCAGCTGACTGTGCCTTGCAAAGAGGTGCAGTATCATAATGGTAGGTTTGGAGAGGCAGTAACTAGCCCCACCTCCCCAGCAGCCCACCCACTGCATACTGAAACATGCCTGGCAGTCCATCAGTTCAAACCTCAGCACTCCCATACATCTGTAGACCCCCCCAAACCAACACCCCCGATGCAGGCCCCACTAATCCACCCACCATCTGCCCCCCCAGCCTCCTCCATGGTGACTGGCACAACCTGTCTGCAAACCACCCCGGTAGTCTGAGCAACAGGGTGTGATTACATGCCTACTGTAAAACCAGCTTTCTACAGTAGGTGCTCGATCATGCCCTGACATTCGATGGTGGCAGGCCAAGGTGGTGAGTAAAGTGGTTGTCCTGGTTGCCTTCAGGGGTGACTGCACTGGTGAGTGGGGTCCTGGGGTGGGAGTGTCGGGGCAGGAGAAATAGGGAATTGCTGCACCAGCAGAGATGTCAGTATACAACAGGCTGGTGACTGGGTGGTGGGGAGGCTGCTCAACCAGGAATTTTAACAAAGGTCAAGAGTGGCAACCGGGGTGAGGCAGACCACCAGGGATTGTATAAAAGCACATGCAGACGTTCAAGTGAGTGTGCAGGGGTACCACTGGGACAGGGTTGTAGGAAGCACCTACTGGCACTGTGGGTGGGGTTGCAACTTTACTCCTGGCCTGTAATGAGGCCAACTGAGATGTAAATGACCCCATAGCATTTGTTAGTGCTATGAGGTCATCTGCATATAAAAGTACTTATATGGCAGACTGCTCCAAAGGAGCAGTCAGCATCTGTGGGCCCTAAAGCCCAATTCCTGTAATACCATAGCACCCTATTGGCCACATACCTCCTGTGGCAAGTAGGGAGGCGGAGGACTGCAGGTGCAATGGGGATAGTGCCTGGCCAGTAAGGGAACTTGCCTTTAGCACTCGCAATGTGCTTCGACAAGTTCCAATATACCTGTGCCTTGCTCCAGGCACTAACTTGCCCCTGGAGCAAGCATTCAGCAGGCCCAATCCAGGATCTTCGAATACTGAGCTCATACATTGTACAAAAGAAAAAATTACTTACCATAGTAATCTTGTTTCTTCCCAGTGATACTCAGGTATTCATAACTTTCTGCAGTAAGCCTTCTAGGTAGGACTGCCTGGAGAGAATATAACACATGCAAATGATGGAACTCTTTGCACATGACAACTTTTCAAATGCTGTCCTATACTAACTGCCAGTGTTCTAAACTCCTCAGATTTCCTAGAAGCCTGGAAAGGTAGGCCCTTGGAACCATAATACTGGAAGTATTAATGATCAGTATAATTTAAGATACTAAAGAATTTAACACCCACAAATCCCTTAAAAAAAAAAAAAACTCCAACTGGAGGAAGAACACAATAAGGACCCCCAAAATGTCAGAATCACGTGAAAAGAGGGAAAAACACATGTGGACCCTGTTTGCCAGAATTGTACTCAAAAGTGGTATTTTAAATATATATATATATATATATATATATATATATATATATATGGTAGCACACAGCATGCAGGAGTGCAGAGGCTAAAGGTTCTGGAAAGGGAGGCAGGGTGGGAAGTTATGAATACTTGAGTATCACTGGGAAGAAACAAGATTACTATGGTAAGTAATTTTTCTTCTAACTCCAGTAATACTCAGGTATTCATAACTTTCTGTAGACTACAAAGCAGTATCACTGGAGGTGGGCACAGAACTTTCTTTTGGAAACAGACTTTGCAGGACTGCTGTGTCAAACCTAGCATCATCCCTGGATTGAATATCCAAGTTGTAGTGCTTCATAAAGGTATGTACTGTTTTCCAGGTAGCTGCTTTACAGATATCAACCAGTGGAACATCTCTGGCAGCTGCTAAGGTAGCAGCTGTCCCTCTTCTGGAGTGGGCCCTCAATTCTGTTGGGGGCTCCCTACCAGCTTTAGTGTAACAGAATTGGATACACTGAACTATCCATCGAGAAATGGACCTTTTTGATGCTGGGTTACCCTTTCCCACATCCCCGTAAGTCAGGAACAGCTGTTTTTTGTCCTGCCTATGGTCCTTAGTGGCTGTCATGTAGTAGCTGAGAGCTCTCTTGACATCCAGACTGTGAAGGTTTCTTTCACCAGAAGTGGAGTGCTCAGTGAAAAGACAGGTAGCGTGAATGGATTGGTTCAAGTGGAAATCAGAGACCACTTTAGGGAGAAATTTCCTGTTGTTCTCAGGACCACCTTATCCCTGTGGAATGAGATGTAGTCCTGTTCAATGCAGAGAGCCTGGAGCTCACTGATTCTTCTTGCAGAAGTCATTGCCATTAGGACAACTGTTTTCCATGCGACATATTTCAAATGAGCCAAAGACATGGGCTCAAAGGGAGGTCCCATGAGCTTAACTATACACACATTTAGGTCCCATGCTGGCACCAGTTCCCTATGAGGGGGGTGCAAATGGGCCAAGCCCTTAAAGAACCATCTGAAGATAGGCTCTGAAGCCATTGGCACATTCTGTCCTGCTGATATGTAAGCAGATGCTGCAGCCAGGTGGACCTTGAGGGTACAGGACTGCAAGCCCAGTGAATGAAGTAAGAAGGTAGTCAAGTGCAACTGGGACCCCAGCCTGTGCTAGTACCAGTTCCCTGGTTGAACACCAAATAGGTGGAAATCAGAAACCACCTTAGGGAAGACTTTTGTTTGTCCTCAGGACTACCTTATCCCTATGAAATGACATGTAGTCATGTTCAATGCAGAGAGCCTGAAGCTCACCGATTCTTCTTTGTAGAGGTCACTGCCACTAGGAAAACGTTTCCATGTGACATATTTTAGGTGAGCCAAAGACATGGCCTGGGAAGGAGGCCCCATGAGCTTAGCTCTGCAGACACACCGCGTCCCATGCTGGCACCGTTCCCTGTGAGGGGGATGCAAATGGGCCAGACTCTCAAAGAACCTCCCAAAGATAGGTTCTGAGGCCACTGTTACCTTTGCTTCAGCAGAAATTAAGCAGATACTGCGGCCATGGGAACCTTCAAGGTGCTAGGCTGCTGTCCTAGGAACGAATGAGAGAGGAATGCAGAACAGCTGATACCCCAGCCTGTACTGGCACCAATTCCCTAGTCAAACACCAGATGGAAAACCTTTTCCATTTTGAAGAATAGGTTTTCTTAGTGGAGGGTTTCCTGTACCCTTTCAGGATGTGTAGCACTGCTTCAGAGAGGTGTAAACGGGGGTGGGGTGGGTGGGGGTGCTAATGAGCAGCTAGCAATGCAGACGCAATCTCCTCGAGCTCCTGTCCTAAAGAATTTAGTTTGATTAAATTAACACATTTTCTAAGTTCTTTACTGATAAAACTGAAAGATCCTGCTCTCTTAACCAGCCATGGATGTACACCTTTCAAATGTAGCAAATAAAAGCACTAGAAATGCTGGTAAAAACAGCAAGAAGTCAGCAGCGGGGCCTACCTTGGAAGCTCCAAGCACCATCTCATTCTCAACAGCAGAGATTGCGGTTCTGGGTCGGGAAGTCACAACGCAAGTTCTAGCGGCCCTGAGCCCGCGCCTAGAAAAAATGGAGACCAAAATAGAAGCTAAAACGCAAGAGATCACGGAACAGATGACTTCCCATGGGGAACGTCTGTCAGAAGTGGAGGAGTGCACTTTGAGAGTAGAGGACACCCTGCACCGGCTGCCAGACCACATGGCGACACTGGAGAGAGAACTGGAAGACCTCAGAGAGGCTTTCGATTATCAAGAAAATTATCATCACAGGTTCAACCTGCAGGTGAGAGGCCTCCCTAAGGGTCATGAGGGCCCTGATGTGTTAAAATTTTGTGCTGAACAAATTCCGAGGCTACTGGGCATGCAACTTGAAGGAGAAAACATAAAATAAGCCTTCCCACGGAGCAGTGGCACAAACTTGACCCCATGAGCCTTCCTCCTCGAATATTATCATTTGTTATCACAATTTCCAGGATTGGAAGGATGTGCTCATGCCCATTCGCACAAAAAGCAACCTTATACAGTATGAGGGACCAAGCTAATCATCACGCAAGATTACTCTGCAAAGCTGCTTAAAACACTCAGGTCTTATAATGTGACTATGGCACAACTAAGAGATGCAGATTGAAAACTTCCTCCTCTACCCGGCGAGACTCAAAATATGACATGAAGGTGCCACCTACATGTTTTGGGAGGTGGACAAGGCACATAAATTTGTGGCTGAGCTCAAAACGAAAGTTGGGTAATGTGCTGTCAAGCAGGAGGCTTGTAGGGTGAACAGTGAGGCCTTTCATGGATCTCTGCTTGCAGCGCTGGGGTGGCTGACATTCCTCTGTGCATCAATGGGTTTATGGCTGCCCCTGGAACTTAATCAACCTCCCCTGAATGGGGACAGTAATTACGGATTTGGGATCCCCCATTGGGAACTCTGTTGGGATTACTGTAGTGACAACTCCTCGGCAGTATGTGGAATCGGATCCAATACTGGTGGGCTTTTTCACCCTGAGAGGCCTGATGCTCGAGGAGGCACTGACCTGAACATGGATAAGGTAGACCGGGGCAGGGGGCTGGGTGGTCGAAGCCGGCACGTGTTCCTTTGCTTTCGCGTGGCTTTTGCCACCGGCTCCTCCCTAGGTCTGAGACGAGGAACACCAGAGTGGATGGGGAGGGTACAAACAAAGGAGCGGGGGACAGGGGCCTATGAAGCTGTCTGAATATGCATATACGTAAGTTGAAATTGGGCTATCAGATTGGAATGGGGACTGTAATGTCCAGAAGTACATGGAGGGATGTCGCATGCTACGAAGTGCTGCAGGGAAGAGGCAGAATGGGGGAAGGGGAATGTTATGAATGTCTACTAAGTTTAAATAACACTCTCCTCTTCATCTGGTGGGGGTTAGCAATGTTGGTTTGATGGGAAATGTGTTATCAACTCACAAGTTTTTTGATGTTTAAAACTGAGGTTTAAATTGCAAGTTTGAGCTATGGGGGGCTTGGAGGGGCAGCTGTTTGATTAGCAGATGATGGGTTCTTTAGCCATGTGTGGTACTGATGGCAGACAGTTGGGGTGAGTGGGGAATGGAAGGGCTTTTCTAAGGGAATGGGTATGGTGGGAAGGGGAGGAACCATGGGGAGTAGCGAGGAAGGGATAGTTGATGATGTTAATGGATGTGTGTGGTTGGGGGAAGGGGTATAGTTACTGTTTTTACTGTTTCTGCTTTATATTATCGTTGTTACTCTGTTTTTTGTGGTGCATTCTTTACTGCAGACAGCATTCTGAAATTTATGGAACGGCACAGGTACAGGCATCTTAAGTTCACAGTACGATTATTAATGAGTAGAGTGGGATACAGGAAGGGGTTGGTTAAGTATCATGGTTAATGTGCAGGAATTAACGGTGGTCTCCTGGAATGTGAGGGGGATCACTAATCCAATCAAACTGTCGATGCTCCTAACAGCACTTAGTTGAAGAGGAGCCCAGGTGGCATTAATCCAGGAGACACATTTGTCTGATATTGAACATGCTAAGATTGCATGGGGCTGGGTTGGTAAATGCTTTGTAGCATCCTATTCTTCTCGAAAGTGAGGGGTGGCCGTCCTTGTGAACAAGCACCTTCCTTGGAGGTCACGAGGTAGTGAAGGACCATAGGGAAGGCAGATATATTTGTAGTGGGGCAATTGTATGGTGAACAAATTACTTTGGGCAGTGTGTACGCCTCACTATATATGATACAAGGTTTCTACCAGATTTGCTGGATCTCCTTACCAGGAACAATTCCCGGGGTTGATCCTGGGAGGGAATTTGAATAGTACTATGGTCCGACTATGGATCACTCTGAGGGTAGGGTGGATGACCGAAGCAGCTGTGCCAGTGGCAGGCTGGTATGGCAGACATGGACCTGGTAGATAGTTGGTGAATGGTAAATCCTGGGCAAGAGAATATAGTTTTTCTCTAACCCCATGGGACGTGGACGGCATCGATTATGTCTATCTGCCCAGGGGTGGAGTGAGAGACTGGTGAATGTGGCCCATAGCCCCATCCATGTATCAGACCATGGCATGGTAATATCACGATTAAAATGAGAGTGGTTAGGAGAGCCGCCCAGTGGAAATTCCCATCTTATATGCTTCTTAACAAGAAGTTTAAAGAACATTTGGTGGACCAATGGGAGCTGTATAAAGAAACTAATGAATGGACCAAGGTGTCTAGAGCCATCTATTGGGAAGCAGGGAAAGCATTCATGAGGGGGTCCATAATAGAATTCATGGCTAGGACCAAAAAGGAGAAGCGGGAAAAGAGGCTCAAATTAGAAAAACAGCTTAAGGATTTAAAGAAAAGGGTGGCTAGGGGCGAACAGGGGGACGTGGAGAGACTCATGGCAGTGACCAGGGAGGCACTGAATACTCTGGTGTGAGGGGAAGCAAAGACAGCATGGTTTTATGGTAAACGACAGATGTATGAATGGTCTAATAAGCCGGGCCCCTTATTAGTAAGATTAATGAAGGGGGTAAGTGCCCCACTAGGGTGACTGGCATCAAGGACAGGTGGGGTGAAATGCACAGAGAGCCTCGGAAGATCAGAGACTGTTTTTGGGAGTTTTATGATCGGGCTATACAAGGCTGAGTGTAGGGGTAAGGGTTCTCTGATTAGGGACTTTCTAGACAAGGTGGAGCTCTCCAGGCTAGCGAAGGTCCAGGAGGAGCACTTAAATCAGCCTGTTATGAAGGTAGAGATCATGAAGGCCATAGGAAAATTACTGCAGGGAAATCAAGTGGCCCGGATGGGTTCCCTGTGGAGTTCTATAGGGCCCTGGCAGGACACATGGTGGAAGTTTTAAGTGGGGTCTTCCAGAAAGATGAGGGGGAGGAGTGCCCGAGGTTGCCCACGACCTACTATGATGCATTGATCTGCTTAATCCCCAAAACAGGCAAAGATGAGGCGGAGTGCGCATTGCATAGACCAGTCTCCCTTCTGAACTGTGATCTTAAGATTCTGGAGAAGATATTAGCCACACGGTTGGAGGATGTCCTCCTGGGGCTGATCCACCCAGACCAGACTGGGTTCATAAGGGGGAGAGTCTCATACCATAACATGCGCTGACTACTGAATGTAGTGTGGAAAGCCGGTCAGATGGCGGAAAAGACCTATGTCATCTCTATGGACGCGGAAAAGGCGTTCGACAGGGTGGAGTGGGAGTACCTTTTTTAGGTGATGGCCCGGTTTGGTTTGGGTGAATCATATATCCAATGGGTTTGGGCCATGTACGAAGCCCCTAGGCTATGGGTGCTGGTCAATGGGGTGGCCACCAACCACTTTTACCTAGAGCTGGAGTGCGAGGCAGGGATGTCCCTCTTCCTCCCTGCTGTTTGTGATGCCACTGGAACCACTAGCAGGGGCGATCCGACAGTGTCAGGAGGTAGAAGGTATTAGGGGTTCGGTACCATACACAAGATCACCTTGTATGTGGATGATGTGCTTTTGTTTATACAGAACCCCGGTTCAATGCCTCCCCTGTCAGAACTGATTGAAACTTTCGCTGCATTCTCTGGATACAAAATTAATCTTAACAAGTCAGAAATGCTTTGCTTCCCTGGAAACAGGGAGGAGATGGAGGTGGGGAATCCTGTGGCAAACACAAGTATCACCTACCCAGGTATCAAAGTGGGTAAGTCAATAGGGTCCTTGTGCTAAACTACTCCCACTGATTAAAACAACTGAAGCGGACATGAGAGGTGGATGCAATGACCTATCTCCTGGTTGGGTAGAATCAACCTGATTAAAATGAACATCCTCCCCACAGTCTTATACCCTAAGCAGATGGTACCCATGGGCTTGACAAAGAAAGATATTAAAAGGATGGAGAAATCTTTTTCAGTTTATTGGAGGGACAAATGACCACGGGCTTGCCTCCAAAGGTTGAAGGCGGAAATGATAAAGGGGCCTTAATTTCGGATTTACTAATTACTACTGTCGATGCAACAGCGTTATACTGCAGACTGGGTGCACTGCCCTGAGGTGGCTAGCTGGGTGGACCTGAGTATGGGGCTGTCCGGGTCACTTTATCAGTATATCTGCATAGTAAGAGCTTAAAGCATACTGCGGACAGGGCGTGCAACCCTTGGTGAGGATAATGTTGGAGGCATGGGGACATATTAGAAAGCAGAAGGGGACAGCGGACGGAGAGACCCGTTTGTTGCCTGTGGCAAGGAACCCCATTTTCCTTCCGGGGATGGAGGACAGAGGCTTTCAAGAATGGGAAAGGAAAGGGACTCAAAGTCTGGGTAACTTGTTAAAGGATGGGGTACTACGCCCGCTTGGGAATATTATTCAGGTATTGGGCCTGGAGGGGCAGCAGCTATTCAGGTATAATAACTGGTGACCCCCATTATCAACCCGTTTTTGAGTACTGTAAAAAGTCGTATCAACCTGAAAAAACTCGTATCAACCCAGCGGGTTGATACAACTTTTATAGTCTCGCCTGGTTGTCTCCAGCAGTCCAGAACAATTAAACAGTGTGCAAAGAATTAGCAGCGGCGTTCACGCAACACATCTCAAGCGCTTACTAACCTTTTTCCCCCACGAACAGCTGCTCTAAGAATAATTCATACCTTTCCCTGAAAGCAATCACTCTTCTAGTGTGTCCCAAAACTTGCCTTATGTTCCAGAAAATCCTCTTTTACCAGCAAGAACTCTTGTGTCTAATATGAAATTTTCACACAGTCCCTAACCTTAGTTTTTAACCCCACAGATCTCCGTAGCAACCCTTGACTCATGTTGCTGTGACAACTCACTTCAGATCCTCTATCAGCTCTCCAACAGAACTGTTCCTTATATGAAAATGATTATTTCTAAAAGACTTGCTAGTTTTAAAACTGTAATTTGGGCATAGTTTAAGTTGGGTTTGATGACTGCATAAACCTCCCGTGTCACAGCAACCAGTAATGACCCCGATCCATCTAAAAGACGAATCCAGGACCCATAAGGTACTGAAGTTTGCTGTGTCACTGTCATCGTTCTTTTGTGCCAGTTATTATAAAAAATAAAACACATGTGTGGGGGTGATCTGCAGTTGTTGTTTTTTTTTTACACACCCTTGGTGTGTGAAAATATAGAAACCTCTTGAGGTTTCTATATTATTACACACCTTGGGTGTGTAAAAAAACTGCATATGACCCCCCTACATGTGCATTATTCTCTATATAAGCAACTGTGAGCCTTTATGCTTACAATGGGCAGGGATGGAGCCCAAAATCGGGGTGGCATGCAACAGAGGCTCTTACCTAGCCAAAAAAGACCCTAAAGGGTTCATTCAAAAGGCAGCAAAGCTGGGGAAACAGGACTACCTGAATTTAACCCAGAAGACAAAACAGCTATGGGAGAAAGACGTGGGTAGAGAAATTACAGAAGAGTACTGGCAGCTAGTGCTAGAGATGCATGCAGGTTTGCTGATTTGCAATAAAGTTAAGAAGCCTACTGTAAATTTTATACTGACTCTACTACCCTCCAGTGATGGTCAATAAAGCACACCTCTATCTCCCTATGTGTGGCCAATGCGGAAGGAGAAGGGGACATATATGCACTGCTTCTGGACATGTAGGGTGCTGCAGAACTTTTGGAGGGAAGTCATAAAGGAAATCTTATATGGCAGGTCTTCTTTACAGATAGACCCTTTAGTATGATTGTTCAGGATGACCACCGGGCTGGAGGGGGGAGTGGGAGCCCTTTCCCAGGTGGACTAGGGTATTATTGGCATTAGGTCGACACTGCATTCAGAACACATGGGTTTCCCATGTAGTGCCTACAACTCGGCAGTGGCGCAGCAAGATCATTCAAACACTAGCCCTAGAAAGGCCAACAATGATGATCAGAGACAGAGAGGAGGTTTTCTATAGTGAATGGACCCCTTTTCTGAGTCCGGATGAAGACAGAACTCTTCATATGGGACTCAATTAGGAGCCCTGGAAGTACCAGGTGGGGTGAGGCTGGGCTTTGATCAGGAGGGGGGTTATGTTATGTGAAAGATGCTTGTGAAGGTTAAAAACCAGAATAAAAATGAAATAATGAATAATTACATTTTAAAGGGAGTGTGAAGGTATGACATTGTCTGAAAAGGTGGAATTATGTATTATCATTTGAAAATAGACTGTATGATGGATTGCACCTATTTGTTTGTTGGTTGTAGTGTATATGGGTTGTATGTTGTCTTTTTAAAACTCAATAAAAGATTATACACAAAATAAAAAAAAAAGAGAGAGTGTAAACTCGGATATTCTAGGTCCTCAAGAGCCAAGCTTTGAAATTGAGAGACCTGAGGTTCTGGTACAGCAGGGTTCCCTGGTTGGAGGTTAACAGGTTGTGCCTCCTAGTGAGGTGTATTGGTTTGGCTACAGGCATGGAGAGCAGAAGAGAGTACCATGGCTGTCTAGGCCAGTCTGGAGCTACGAAGATTAGAGATGCCGAATGGGACCTGAGCTTGAGCAGTACCTTGAATACCAGGGAAAGGGAGAAAAGGCATACAGGTCCTTCCTGACCAATCTAGAGCCAGGGCATCCAGAGGCAATGTACCTCCATCTGGTGGCCTGCAGCAATACTGTGGCAGGTGGTGGTTTTGATGGGATGCGAACAAGTCTATCTCTGGAGTGCCCCACCTCCTGAAGATCACTTGTACCACTTGCTTGTTCAGAGTCCATTCGTGATGGGCCTGGTTGATTTGACTCAAGGCATCTGCCAGGGTATTGTCTTTTCCTGCAAGATGGATTGCCTGCAGGGATGCTCCCAAAGAGTAAGCCAAGGTCCAGATTTTCATGGCTTCTGTGCAGAGAGGACCCGACTTGGTGCCTCCCTGCTTGTTTATGTAGTACATTGTGGTGGTGGTGTCTGTTCTGTCTTGCACCACCTTCCCTTGCACCAATGCTGTGAAAGCTTTTAATGCCAGAAACACAGCTTTGAGTTCCAGCAAGTTTATGTGCTGGAGGAACTCTGCAGCTGACCAAATACCCTGAGTTGTGTGATCCCCTAAATGATCTCCCCAGCCCAGGAGAAATGCATCTGTTGTAAGAACAACTGATGGAGACTCTCGCTGAAAGGGAACCCCCTCTCTTAGGTTTATTTATTACAAGCACTTCCACCACTGAAGTGCTTGTAATAAATACCTTGTTACTGGGATGGGCCTTGAAAGAGGGTCTCTTCTCTGGCTCCAGTGTACCCTTAGGTGGAACTGGATGTCCCTCATTTGGAACCTGGAGCTCAAGACTGTGCCTGTGGCTGCAGCCATATGGCCCAGTAGCTGTAGAAACTGCGTTGCAGTTTTGTGCTTGTGCAAGCTGAATGAGTTTGCAATCAGCTGGAGATTTCCAACTGTCCAGAGGAATACAGGCCCTGCCTTGCAGGGTACCGATCTCTGCCCCTATGAACTGCAGGACTTGTGCAGGAATAAGGACTGATTTTTTGATTGATCAGGAACCCCCAAAGCCTCCAGGAGCCCTTGGGTGGTCTGTAGATATTGTCTGACTCAGTCTGGTGAGTTCCCCACCACCAGCCAGTCATCTAAGTATGGGAACACCGTGACCCCCTGCCTTCGAAGGTGTGCCACAACTGCTGACAGGCACTTTGTGAACACCTTTGGGGACGAAGAAAGGCCAAAAGGCATGGTTGAAAACTGGTAATGGCCTGATGGAAGTCTGAACCTGAGATATATTCTGTAGGACTCCCTTATGGGATGTGGAAATAGGTGTCTTAAGTCCACCGATGCCAACCAATCCCCTTTCTGAAGTGTTGGCAGTATCAATATCAAAGTTACCATTTTGAGCTTTGTTTTTTTTTTTTAGATGCTTGCTTAGAGCTCTGAGGTCCAATATAGGCCACCACTCCCCATTTTTCTTTGTGGTGAGAAAGTACCTGGAGTAAAAACCCCTCCCTCTGAGGTGGGTTGGCACAGGTTCTACTACCCTTAGCAGCAGCAGGTTTCGAACCTCTTCCTCCAGCAGTTTCTTTTCTGCTACGAAGGGTGAACTGAAAACCCTGTTTTTTTTGAGGAGGAAGGGATTTGAAGTTCAGAGACTGACCCGACTCTCTACCTCCAGGACCCACTTGTCTGTGATGATGCTAGCCAAGCCTGGTGGAAGTGAGACAGTCTGCCTCCGACAAGGAGGCGGCCTGTGCAAGCATGTCAGGGTGTTTGTTTTGCTTGGGGCTGAGGCTGGGCCTGTGACCCTCGCCTAGAGCCCCTTCTACCCCTGCCCCTGAAGTACCCTTGTTGTGGGTACTGCTGGTACTGGGGTGTGGCCACCAGTTGGAAAAACGGCCTGGTGTGGAAGGACCTGCCCTGGCTCCCCTTCCATAAGGCTTGGTGGATGGTGAAGCCTTCTCTTTATTAGAGCTGCTTCTATATGTGGCCTTGTACACATCCACCTTTTTCATACAGACCACTGCTGACTCCCCGAATAGAGCACTTCCTTCTAGAGAAAAATCAAGAGCCTTTGACTGGGTGTCTTGAGTGAGATTTGTGGCCCTTAGCCAGGCAAATCTCCTCTGGGCTACCATGTCTGCCATCCATCTCGCTGCAGTGTCATCTGTATCAGTAGCCATTTGGAACTGGTCTTTAGCCACCTCTATGCCAAATCTAGCAGTTTCTGCTAGGTCGTCAAATAGGGGTGAGGGGGCTTTCTGAGCCATGGCTAAAACTGACTGCCACAAGGACTTCTGGTACTGGGCAGCATAGGCATGAACATTTGTCTATCGTATGGCTAAAGAAGCTGACAAATATCCCTTCTTTGCCATACTATTTTCCTAGAGTCCCCGTCTAGTGGATGTGAAGCCAGAGGGACCCTAGCCTTATCACAGGCAGCTGCCTGTACAATCCCCCCCCCCCGATGGTCTGGATGGGAAAAGAGGAACTCTGCCCTTCCTCTCTATCTGATATTGTTCAGCCATCCTCTTGTCAAGGAGGGGATGGAATTAGGGTTTGAAGTAGTTTCAAGCATCTTTTTGGAAAACTTATTGACAAGAAGGAGGAGAGCTCTGGTGGGGTTAGCCCCATCATTTCTAAGTACTCCACCTCCTCTTCATCCTCAATCTCCTCCCTTGTGGTGATGTCCAGTGCATCAGCCATCTTCCTTACAAAGGTAAAGTGTGAGGAGTAATCTTCGGATGTTCTGGGAGAGGAGCAAATTCCTCCTCAGGGATACCTCAAGTTCAATGGGTTCCCATCCTCCTCCTCCTCACATTCACTACATTCTTCCTCTTCTGTGAAGCAGCCTGTGCTGCCAGCCTGTACCACAGGGTCTGAGCAGGTGGCTGCTGAACAGTAGGCACTAGGTCTTATAATGCCTGAATTACCCTGAAAGCCTGTGCAATTTCTTGGGTGAAGGCAGGCATAGGAGGCACCTTCTTTGTAGATGGAGGTTCTGTGTGCTTTAACTTTTTTGTTTTCTTAGAGGGAACTGGGGAGTCAGCCAGTTCAGTAGCCCTCTTGGTGCCCTTGTCACCCGTCTCAGGGGTAGAGGCAACAGCAGAAGTGGTTTCAGCCACATTAGCAAGGGGTATCGGCTAGTCAGAGCCAGAGAGACCCCCGGTGGAGGAAGTTTCTTTTTCAGCCGTTCCAGGCATTTTTCAACAGTTTTTTCAGGGAATGTTTTGCAAATATCACATTCCTCCTTAAGATGCTCATATCCAACCAAGGCAGGCCACACACAAATTGTGCTTATCTGCCTTGGCAAAGACATCTCCACACTGTGAACAATTTTTAAAACTGGGTTCACCGGTTTTCTTCTTTGGTTTTTCTGACATTTTTTTTATCGGTACCGATAAAAAAAGTAAACCACTAAGTCAGTTATGAAATTTAAATAAAACGAGTGGTTGCAGTCAGTCTGAACTGAAAAGGAACCAAACCAAAGAAAAAAATAGAACCAGGATTAGCGGTTCAGTAACAGAGAAAAGTGGTTACAAAAGAAAAAATTACTCACCTTAGTAATGTTGTTTCTTCTAATGGAGTCTTGCTATATTATGACAATTGCAGTTTGTCCCACCATTAGAACTGCTCCGGAGGTGAAAGAGTTAACTCCATTCCATGAATGGAACTTAGAGCACGAGCTCTAAAGAGAAGCTCTGTCTGTGTAATTTCAAACCTGAACTGTCAGATCTTTACGAGCAAAAACTCACTAAGGTCTGTGTGGAAGCTGTAACCTATACTAGCCAACTGGCTACCTAAATATTAACACCTATTGCTGGTCCCAACACAAAAGACTCAAGTCAGGGGACCAGAACTAATAGTATAATTTAACAATATGAGAGAAATATAAGGAAAAAATGAAAAACACCACACCCCAACCCCAAGAAGGGTGAAAACACATAAAAGGGCATAAAATAGTGCCCACACTAGGCTGCCCACCCCATACCCAAGTAGAAGTTCTGGAGAGGGGCAGGTTGGGGAGGTCATAATATAGCAAGACTCCATTAGAAGAAACAACATTACTAAGGTGAGTAATTTTTTCTTCAAACAACATGAAGTCTTGCTATATTATGACAATTGCAGACTACACAGCAGTACCTCCATGGAGGAGGGACAGAACCTACTTAGGGAATAGGCTCTGAAGCACAGCTGTGCCAAACCGAGCATCTCTCCTAGCCTGGACATCCAGGGAGTAATGCTTGGTGAAAGTGTGTACCGTTTTCCAAGTAGCAGCTTGACATATCTCCAATATAGGGATGTCTCTGGCAGCAGCTAGAGACGCGGCTGTACCTCTGGTAGAATGAGCCCTCAAGCCAGAGGGGGGATCTCTGCCCAGTTTCTGATAACAAAATTGGATACAAGAGACAATCCACCTGGCAACTGATCTCTTAGTGGCAGGTTTCCCTTTCCCAACCTCACCATAAGTGAGAAAAGTTGAGGGATTCAACCTGTGACCCTTAGTACGTTCTATATAGTAACTAAGGGCCCTCTTAACGTCCAAACTGTGCAATCTCCTCTCACCAGAAGAGGAATGTTCAGTGAAAACACTGGGAGGGAGATAGATTGGTTAAGATGGAAATCTGAAACCACCTTAGGCAAAACTTCCTGTTAGTCCTGAGGACTACCTTATCCCTGTGGAAAGAAATAAAGTCAGTTTCTACTGACAAGGCTTGCAACTCACTTATGCATCTAGCAGAAGTGGATAGCCACTAGAAAACAGTTTTCAAGTTAGATACTTAAGCTCTGCAGAAAACAGAGGTTCAAAAGGGGTTGCATTAACTGGGCAATGCAACATTAGGTCCAGGCAGGGCCGATCCCAAAAGGTGGATTAGTATGAAGTAACCCCTAAAAAACTTGAAAATACAGGGTGAGCGGGAAAGAGAGGATGGCTTTCAGCTGAAACAAAAGCAGAGACAGCTGCCAAATGAACTCTCAGGGTAGCTGGTCTCAGGCCCAAAGAATTAAGATGGACCATGTAATCTAACACAATGGGCAAATCAGCAGATTCTGGGGAAATATGTTTTCCAGAACACCAAATGGAGAACCTTTTCCACTTAGAATTATAAGTAGTTTAGTGGAAGGCTTCCTGAAGCCTTTAGGATTTCAAGAACACCTTGAGAGAGGTGTAGGTCAGCAATTCTAACTCCTCAAGAGCCAGGCCTTGAGGTTGAGGGATTTGAGGTTTGGATACCAAACTCTCCCTGGGCACAGGTTAATAGGTTGTGATTCCTGGGGAGACACAGGGGAGATGGACTGTCAGGGACAGAAGGAGTGGGTACCAGGGCTGCCTGGCCCAATCTGGGCAATCAGAATCACCCGCAAGGCTGGGATCTGATTTTTACTAACACCTTGAATAGGGAGGGAAGGGGAAGCATAAAGAAACTTCCTTCCCAATCCAGGAGAAGGGAGTCCAGGGGACTGAGCCCAGCACTGGAGGCCTGCAACAGAACAGAGGAAGTTTGTGATTGTCTGGGGCTGCAAAAGATTATCTGAGGGTGCCCCATCTGGCAAAGACTATCCTCAGCACTTGAGGATCCAGGGACCATTGGTGATGGCCCTGGAAATCTGCTGAGAGCATCCGCTAGGACATTGTCCTTCCCTGGAAGATGAACTGCTATGAGGAAGTGTTCAGGAATAGGCCAGAGACCACAACTTCATTGCCTCGGTGCACAAGGTCAAGACCGAGTGCCCCCTGTCTGTTGATGTACCACATTGTTGTGGTGTTGTCTGTTCTGACTTGTATCACCTTGTCGTGGACAGATGCAGAAAATGCTTAAGAGCTAAAAGACAGCTCTGAGTTCCAGCAAATTGATGTGGAGCAGAGATTCCTGGGGGACCACACTCCTGAGTGGAAAGGTCGCCCATGTGGGCTCCCAACCCAGAAGGGAAGCATCTGTAGTGAGAGTCAAGTCGTGAGTAGGGGAATGAAGGGACCCCCAATCTTAATTGCTCTGATCCTGCCACCACTGGAGGCTAGGATCAAGGTTCTAGTCACTGGGACCAACTTGGAAAGGGGTCTCTTCTCTGAAACCAATAGGTTCTCAAGTGAAACTGAATGTCTCTGCCTGAAATCTTGCTCCCTGCACAACAGCTGTGGATGCAGCCATGTGCCCCAGGAGCTACAGAAAGTGTCTTGCTGGTCGAGAGACCTGCAGAGTGAAGGAGGAGGCCAGAGCCACTAAATTCCTTACCTTTCTAAGGAAGAAAGGCTCTGGCTAGCTTTGTGTCCAATTCTGCCCCTATGAAGGTGAGTACCTGGACTGGTTCCAGAACCGACTTTGGTAGATTTTGCAGAAAGCCCAGGAGGTGAGAAGCTGCTGGGTGACCTGCAGGTGAGATTTTACTCTGTTCTGGGGACTGGCCTACAATGAGCCAGTCGTCTAGATAGGGAAAACAGCAATCTTTGCCTCCTTAGTGAGCAACTGCCACTGCTAGACACTTTGTGAATACCCTTGGGCAGAGGTGAGGCCAAGGGCATTGCTTTGAACTGGTAATGACCTGAGGGCAGTTCGAATCTGAGGTACTTTCGATGGGAGCTTCTGATTAGGACATGGAAATAGGCATCCTTGAGGTCCAGGAGGTAAAATCATTGCCAGAGTTACCATTTTGAACTTTGGTTTCAAAAGATGCTTGTTCAGATATCTGAGATCTAATATGGGCCGCCATTCTCCTGTCTTTTTTGGGGTAAGGAAGTATCTGGAATACAGACCCCTGCCCTGGTGCAGGGGAGGAACCCTTTCTACTGCTCTGAGAGCTAACAGGGATGAGACCTCTGCTTCCAGAGCAAGGGTCTCTGAAGCACTTGCAGGTAGAAAAAGTCTGCTTCTCAACTTGGGAAACTTTTTGAAGCTGAGAACAAGACCCTGGCCTACTACTTCCAGAACCCACTTGTCTGAGGTTAAAGAAGCCCAATTCTGGCTGAAGTAAGTCAGCCTGCCCCTACCGGTACAGGAGAATCAGCCCTGGGCACCCCATCAGGGTGCCTGTTAGCAGGAGCTTTTAGGCTGGGGGGTGGGAGCAGGTCTGCCCACCCCTCGTCTGCCACTGCCTCTGAAGAAGCCCTCTGAGCATGGGCAGAGGCCTGAGTCTGGTAAAGGCCTGTGAAAAGCCTACCCCTACCCCTGGGTATGCCTTTGAGGAGTGGCTTGCCGCTCTTAGCCTGGGCACTCTTGTAAGTAGTCCTATATTCATCCATCTTTTCATGTAGTTCTCTGTCTGCTCCCCAAACAGAGAATTCCCCACCACAGGAAAATCCATAGCCTTAGTCTGGGTATCCTGTGACAGACTAGTACACCTGAGCCAGGCCAACCTACGAAAAGCTACAGATGTGGCCATGACCTAGAGGAAACATCATTAACATCCACAGCAGCATGAAACTGAACCTTAGAAGCCTCAATGCCATCAAGCAGCCACCTGTTCTAGTTCACTAGCCAGCTGGCCATGGCTTGCTGGCTAATGCATCACAGTATCCCATCTAGATTTCTGATACCTAGCTACATAAGCCATATAATTTGCTTGCCTGAGTCCCAGAGAAGCTGCCATATACTGTTTTTGCCATGGCATCAATCTTCCTGGAATCCTTGTCAGGAGGATGTGAAGCCAGGAATATTAGCTTATCACAGGCAGCAGCCTGAACTACTAACATGACTGCATTGCTGAGAAAGGAATTCTGTATCAGGACCTGACAATGTGTACCTTCTGTCCATCTTTTTATCTACAGGAGGCACAGAATTAGGAGTTTTAAAATTGTTATTGTTTGCTTCCTAAAAGACTTATGTAAAGGAAAAGACAATCTCTAGACTGGAATATCCATCATTTCTACAAAATCAGGCTCCTCTTGCTCATCCACAGCTTCTTCTAAAGGGAAGCTGGAGGGTTTCAACAACTTTTGTAAAACATGAAATGAGAGGGACTCGGACAGCATGGGGAGATTCTAAAGGTCTGTCTGGGAGATGTCCGGTTCAATGGGCACACCCAGACCTTCCCAGCCACATTCATACTGTTCATAATCATCCTCCCCCTCCTCTGGTTCATAAAATTCCTCAATATCATATTCCTGAACCACTGGGACCGGACGAACCGACCTTTTGCCAGATAGTGGCGGTTCGGACGGACCCTGAGACAGTGACTGGACAATTTGTATGGCTTTTGCTATCTCTGCAGCAGTTGGAGAAGGGTTTTGGACTCCAGACCTGTTTTCTTGTTTTCTTTACTGGAATTGGTTCCTCAGAACCAGCTTTTCTTTGCCGAGGAAGTCTCGCCCTGGTCAGAGGCACTCCCTCTGGTTCGGTTGGCACGAACCGGGCTGGCCATCGGGTCAGCGGACTTTTTAGCCTCTCGTCCCTGAGCCTGCCCAATCTTTTTCCAGGGTGGCTGCAGGAAAATTCTTACATATCTGGCAGTCTGACTGGGTGGTCAAACCCAGACAATAAACACATGTGGTGTGGGTCAGCCTTGGCAAAGACTTCCCCACAAACATCACAGTGTTGAAACCAGTGGGCCGGTTTTCTTTGGGTTTCTCAGACATAGCGCCAGCCTAACCCAGAAAACTTGCCCTTTTAGCGGCAGTGCCAGAGCAAGAACACTTATCGGTTCTAACCGTGTCACGGGTATTGGAAAAAACGTAATAAATCCGTTTTTAGAACCGATAAGAACCGAAAACCACTCTAAAATATTAAATTTTAGTTTTAAATGAGTTTTAAACCCAACTGATCGGTTCAAAACCGAACCGATAACTCACAAGTTCCACACAGACAAAACCTTCAATTTACTTACGGTTACCACAGATAGAGCTTGAACTGAATGGTTTTGCGGTTAAAATAAACTATTCGGTTGAATCCAGCAGGAAAACGCACCACAAACCGTGAACCGAGCAGTAGGAGAAATCTCCGGAGCGACTGTTCACTGAGGCGGAGTAAAGAATCTGACAGTTCAGGTTTGAAATAACACAGATAGAGCTGCTTCTTAGAGCTCGTGGCCAAAATTCTATTAACCATTTCACCTCCGGAGCAGTTCTAGAGCTGGATCAAACTGCTACTGTCATAATATAGCAAGACTTCATGTTGTTTGAAAAGGAAAAGGGAGCTCGTAGGCTCCATGATGGCTGTACCAGCACCCCGGCCGACCCCCCAATGTCTGGATTCGCTCGGGGTGGGGGATAAAGCTAGCACCCTTCACCTGCCCTGCCACAGAGAGAAACCTGTGGGGATTTAGGGGTGTCAGGTTGGGGAGAAATAGTGCCGCCCGGAGACTGAGTCCCTCAAAGGGAGGAGGCAGGAGCCATGCTGCTGGGCTCGAGGGCAAAATCTACATGGGAAAAAAAAAAAAAAAAAACTGGGACCACAAGGTAGATGGCTCACAACCAGTGGGGGCTGGAACTGGGCCACATAGTCAGAACGCCTGACAGACTGAGTAGAAGTCTTGCATCTAGTGAATATGCTTATGCAAGAATCCTGCAGTGGTGTTGGTCCTACACGTAAATGGATTGGCTGACTGTCAAGTTATAAACAGAGAGGCTGGCTGTCAAGCTATTTATGGAGTGGAAATGTGCATATTCACAGAGATCACCTGCAACTTCCTTGTGGTTTATGCAATTTCATTCTGTTTCAAGCATTAGCTACCTTAGTTTATTCATTTGTGAGCAGCTGGAAAATGCCATCACCTCTCCTAATTCTGTAAAGGCTCAACAACAGCCAAACAAAATATCTGTGAGCTGCTGTCAACCTGGTCAGCAAATCAGACTGCCAGACATAGCTTACTGCATGGTCTGAACAGCATTTCTTTTCCACAGTGCACTGAAGTGAATGAAGAATGCGAGTGTAGCAAATACCTCCAAATCCACCCTAACCAGACAGTACCCCTTTTCCACTTGCTCCATCACTTTGCTCATGGCTGCACGACACACAGACACAGAACTGCTTCCTCCTCTACTCCTCCTACTTGCTCCCCTTTTGCTTAGTTTTGTTAATCAGATAAGTGTATTAGACATAAGATTCCTATTTTCAGACACAACCCAGGAGAGTACTGTGCAAACTGCACAAAAGACAGATACAAAATTTTAACATTACATCAAGTACAGTACAGATTAGAAGGGCATATGCCCCTCCCACTGCTTCTCTCTTCCCAAATTCTGGTTTTGTTTCCTCCCATACTATCTCAGTTTCCTTCTGTCCCTTCCTCCTCCTGGGCCAGCCGTGGGTGAGCCACCCCTAGGAACAGTCCTGACTAGGATGTCAAGCGAACTTGTATTCGCTCGTTTCTGAACCAGCTCCTGGGAACTTCCATGGACTCTGGCGTCTGGTGGTGCACAGCCCCTAAAGAGGTCGTGTCCAACTGGTCCTCAAAAACTACCCTACTCTGTTTCTCAGAGTGCGGCCCATCTGAGAGCCTAGTAACTCCATGACCCAACTAGGAGAACAGAGGCCTGATGGGAAAACTTGGTAGGGGCCCCAACCTGCGGCTGCAGGTGAGGGTTCCACCACCACTGAAGGAGAGGGACACAGCAGTCTACAGAGTCACCGGCTAATGGGCAGCCACCTGGGAGGTGCACAGCACCATGACATGGAGCAAGGTTCTACCCTAATCAGCAATAAACCACCGTTGCCAGCAAAGGTCCTCATAATGTTGACAAAGTCAATGTCAATCCTCATCCTCATCCACGGTAAGGTATATGGTCCTCTTGACACTACTGCTCTGCTGCACTAGATCACTGTATCTGGCATTCTGCCTATTTAGTATACCGACACATTTTTCCTGTGTGTGCTGCTGTGGATTTGGAGCCCTGTTCCTTTGAGAGAACAGGTAGAGGGTGAGACATTTTCTGCCCAGAGAGAGGGCTTCGTTACATACTGCTCACATCTCCAGTTTTGTTTTAAATTATCTGAAGGTGCTAGTTCATAACAGCATAGCCTGTTCGCTTGCAAGGGCGTGGCATTTGAGTTTTTCACTTAAAACAGTTTTGTTTTTGGGCAGCAGTGTGCGAGTTAGTGACCCTGGAGAAACCTCTTCCAGGTCATCACTCACTACAAAGGGACACCTGCTGCGAGCAGGGCACGTGCGTGTCGGCACAGCTATCCACACTTTCCCTGTTTCCCTAGTTCAGGAGGTATCAGATATATGGTTCTGTGTGTACACTAGTATTTATATTATAGTGTTACTTCATAAGTTTAGCACATTGCATTGCTAGTGTGTATTAAACATGGTTTGCACAATCACTACCACTGATGGAAAAGTAGGGGTACAATGCAATAAATGTTTTATGTTCATCATAGGGAAAATATTGGATCCCCTTTCAATGTTTACCTGCATTAAATGTAGACAAAATGAGGATTTATTACATGACCTCATTATTTAATGCCCGTATATTACAGTTGGAATCAAGTCAGAAGGATATGGCTCGGCCTAGCCTAGCCCTCCTAGCAATCAGAATATGCTATTCCTATCGGAAGCTTTGTATCATGACCTACTCCCGATAATGATCCTTGCATCCTCTAGCCACGCCTAGTTTACCAACAATGTCTTCCCTGGATGGTCCCCCTAGCTCGGATAATGGCAATAAAAAGCGTATGAGAGAAGAGGATCAATATGTAGGACCTGATGATAGATGGTATGAAGTTCAAAGAAAAAATTACTCACCTTAGTAATGTTGCTTCTTCTAATGGAGTCTTGCTGTATTCTGACATATTGCAGTGATGTCCAACCTTTGAACTGCCCCAGAGATGAAAGAGTTAACTTTCCATGCCAGGCATGGAGCAGCTGAGCTTGAGCTCGGTTGAGACTCTGTCTGTTGCTGTTTGAACTCAAACTGTCAGATCTTCTGAGCATACTCACTGAGTGTCCTGTGTGGAAACTGTAAACTTACACTAGGTAACTGGCTACTAAATATAATAAAAATATTTTTTGGTCCCAAAACAAAGACTCAAGTCAGGAATCCCAAAAAATAAAACAAAACACAACACCCACACACCCAAACTAAAGGGGTGAGAAAAGAAGGGGTGGGGGCACCTCCCGAGTGCCAACACTGCAACTGCCCACCCACATCCCAAAACCAAGGTTCTGAGAGGGGAGGCGGGGAGGTCAGAATACAGCAAGACTCCATTAGAAGAAACAACATTACTAAGGTGAGTAATTTTTTCTTCAAACAACATGAAGTCTTGCTGTATTCTGACAATAGCAGACTACCAAGCAGTACCTCCATGGAGGAGGGACAGAACCTACTTAGGAAATAGGCTCTGAAGCACTGCTGTGCCAAACCGAGCATCACCCCTAGCCTGGATATCCAGAGAGTAATGCTTGGTAAAAGTGTACTGTTTTCCAGGTGGCTGCTTGACATCTCTAAGACAGGAATACTCCTGGCAGCAGCCAGGAAGTAGCTGTACCTCTGGTAGTGAGCCCTCAGGCCTGAGGGTGGGATCCTACCTAGTTTTTCAGTAGCAAAATTGAATGCAAGAGACAATCCACCTGGCAATAGATCTCTTAGTGGCAGGTTTTCCCTTACCAACCTCACCATAAGTGAGGAACAGTTGGAGGGAGTCAAACCTATGACCCTTGGTGCGCTCTATGTAGTAACTAAGGGCCCTTTTCACATCCAAACTGTGCAGCCTCCTCTCCCCAGAGGAGGAATGGTCAGTGAAGAAAACAGGAAGAGACATAGACTGGTTAAGGTGGAAATCTGAAACCACCTTAGGCAAAAACTTCCTATTAGTCCTGAGGACCACCTTATCTCTATGGAAAGAGATAAAATCAGGCTCCACTGACAGGGCCTGTAACTCACTTATCGTCTGGCAGAAGTGATGGCCACCAAAAACAGTTTTCAAGTCAAGTACTTAGCTCTGCTGAGGATAAAGGCTCAAAAGGGGGTTGCATAAGCTGAGCAATGCAAACATTAAGGTCCCAAGCAGGGGCAGGGTCCCTTAAGGGAGGATTGGTATGAAGCAATCCCTTGAAAAATGTAGAAAACACAGGATGAGCTGAAAGGGAAGACTGCTTGCCTGCTGAGAGGAAGGCAGAGACAGCTGCCAGATGCACTCTTAGTGTAGCTGGTCTGAGTCCCAAGCTATTAAGATGAACCATATAATCAAGGACTGTGGGAAGGCCAGCAGACTCTGGAGAAATATGCTTCCCAGAGCACCATATAGAAAATATTTTCCACTTGGAGTTGTAAGTGTTTCTGGTGGAAGGCTTCCGAGAAGCCTTTAAGATATCCAGAACATCTTGAGAGAGGTGCAAATCAGCAAACTCTAACTCTTCAAGAGTCAGGCCTTGAGATTGAGAGATTTGAGATTCGGATACCAAACCCTCCCCTGAGCACATGTTAACAGGTTGTAATTCCTGGAAAGAGACAGGGGAAGGTGGACTGCTAAGGACAACAAGAGAGGGTACCAGGGCTGTCTGGCCCAGTCTGGAGCAATCAGAATCACCTTGCAGGGTTAAGACCTGATTTTGACTAGCACCTTGAACAGGAGAGAGGAAGGGAAAGCCACACGAACCCCTTCCCAATTGAGAACTAGGGCATCCAGGGGTACTGGGCCCAACACAGGGGTCTGCAGCAAAAGCGGAAGTTGGTGACTGTCTGGGGCTGCAAAAGATCTATCTGTGGGTGCCCCATCTGGAAGATCACCTTCAAAACCAGGGGATCCAGGGACCATTCGTGATGGCCCTGAGATATCCTGCTGAGAGCATCTGCCAGGACATTGTCCTTACCTGGAGGTGTACTGCTGTAAGAGAGGTGTTCAGGGAATAGGCGGAGACCATAACTTCATTGCCTCTGTGCACAAGGCCGTAAACCAGTGCCCCTTGCTTGTTGATATACCACATTGTGGTGGTATTGTCTGTCCTGATCTGAACTACTTTGTTCTGAACAGACTTGGAAAAAGCTTGAAGTGCTAGAAACACTGCTCTGAGTTCTAATAGATTGATGTGAAGCAGAGATTCCTGAGGAGACCACAACCCTTGGGTGGTCAGGTCCCCCAAGTGGGCTCCCCACCTCAAGCGGGAGGCATCTGTAGTAAGGATTAAAGAATGAGATTGAGTGACAAAAGGAACTCCCTGTCTTAGATTGTCCTGATCCTGCCACCACTGTAACGCCTGGATCAGGGTTCGAGTCACTGGGATTAGTTTGGTCAGAGGATCCTTTTTCTGAGACCAGAAGGCTCTCAAGTGGAACTGAATGTCCCTCATTTGGAATCTTGCTCCCTGAACCACTGCTGTAGAGGCAGCCATGTGTCCCAGGAGCTGCAGAAAATGCCTTGCTGGTCGAGACACCTGGAGGGTGAATGAAGAGGCCAGTGAGATAAGGGTCCTTGCCCTGTCCAGGGGAAGGAAGGCTCTTGCCTTTACTGTATCCAGCTCTGCCCCTATGAAGGTGAGGAGCTGCACAGGCTCTAGAACTGACTTTGAAAGGTTCAGAAGGAAACCTAGAGAAGTGAGCAGTTGCTGAGTTATTTAGGTGTAACTTGACTTGTCTGGAGACTGGCCTACTATGAGCCAGTCGTCCAGGTATGGAAAGATGGAGATCTTTTTTCTCCTTAGGAAGGCAACTACTACTGCCAGGCATTTTGTGAACACCCTTGGAGCAGACGTTAGGCCGAAGGGCAGCTCGAACCTGAGGTACTTTCGGTGGGAGCTTTTGATGAGAATATGGAAATAGGCATCCTTGAGGTCCAGGGAAACTAGCCAGTCCCCTGGCCTTAGAGAGAGTAGAATTATTCCCAGAGTCATCATTTTGAACTTTGGCTTTAAAGGTGCTTGTTTAAATATCTGAGATCAGGATGGGCCACCATTCTCCTGTCTTTTAGGGGTTAGGAAGTACCTGGAGTACAATCCTTTTCCTTTGTGTAGGGGTGGAACCTCTCTATGGCTCTCAGAGCCAAGAGGGAAGAGACCTCTGCCTCTAAGGCAAGTGCCTCTGAAGGATTTGCAGGTGGAAAGGATCTGGTTTTCATCTTTGGAAATTTTTTGAAGCTAAGAACCAGTCCCTGGCTTACTACTTCCAGGACCCATTTGTCTGATGTTAAAGACATCCAGTCCTGGACAAAGTAAGCCAGCCTGGCCCCTACAGGTGGTGGAGAATCGGCCCTGGCAAACCCATCAGGGTGCCTGTTTGACAGGGGCTTTAGACTGAGGGGTGGAAGCAGGCCTGCTTGTACCCCGTCTGCCTCTCCCTCTGAAGAACCCCCTTTGAGCATAAGCAGAAGAGGAGGCCTGGGCTTGGTAGAAAGGCCTATGAAAAGGTCTGCCCCTGCCCCCTGGAATGCTGCCTCTGGGGAGTGGCTTGCCTTTCCTTGGCCTGAGCACTCCTATAGGTGGTCCTGTATTCATCCATTTTCTTCATGTAGTTCTTTGTTTGCTCCCCAAACAGAGAATTACCCACAACAGGAAAATCCATGGCCTTAGTCTGGGTATCCTGAGACAGGCTAGTACATCTGAGCCAAGCCATCCTACGAAGGGCCACAGATGTAGCCATGACTCTAGATGAAACATCATTGGAGTCCACTGCAGCATGGAATTGCACCTTGGATGCCTCAATACCATCCGCAGCCACCTGCTCCAGCTCCTTGGCAGGCTGGCCAGGGACCTGTTTAGCTAAGGCCATTACAGTGTCCCATCTAAATTTCTGATATCTAGCTGTATAGGCCATATAATTAGCCTGCCTGAGTCCCAAGGATGCTGCCATGTACTGTTTCTTTGCCATGGCATCAATCCTCCTGGAGTCCTTATCTGGGGGGGTGTGAAGCCAAGGGTATATTTGCCTTATCACAGGCAGCAGTCTGCACTACCCCAACATGGCTGCATTGCTGGGTAAGGAACTCCGTATCTGAGCCTGAGAGAGTATACCTCTTGTCCATTCTCTTGTCCACAGGAGGTATAGAATTAGGAGTCTTAAAATTTTTATTGTCTGTTTCCCAAAGGACTTATGAAGGGGAATAGACAGCCTCCTGGACTCTGGGATATCCATCATTTCAACATAGTCAGGCTCCTCCTGGTCGTCCACAGCTTCTTCCATAGGAAGCTGAAGAGTTTCAGCCACTTTTTTGTAGAACATAAAATGGGAAGGGGACTCAGAAAGCCTAGGAGGAGAAACCCCTGAAGGTCTGTCTGGGGAGATGTCCGGGTCAATAGGCACATCCAGACTTTCGTAATCACCATCACTATCCTCATACTCTCCTTCCTCCTCCTCCGGTTCATAAAAATCTTCTAAATTATAATCTGGAACTGGGGAACCGACCGAACCGAGCCCTTCCTGATGGTGCCGGTTCAGTCGGAACTAAAGTTAGCGACTGAACAATCCTTATCGCTTTGGCTATTTCATCAGCGGTCGGAGAAAGAATTTGTGGATCCGCACGGCTGATTATCCTTCTTTTTCTTTTAACGGAACCAACTCTCGAGTCGGTTCTCCTTTACCGAAGAAGTCTCGCCCTGGTCAGAGGCACTCCCTTCTAGTTCGGTTGGAACCGAACTGGGCTAGCCATCCGGGGTCAGCGGACTTCTTGGCCTCCCTTTCCTGAGCCTACCAACTCTCTTTCCAGGGTAGCTGCAGGAAAATTCTTGCAAATCTGGCAGTCTGAATCGAGGTGGTCAAACCCCAGACAATAAACACAGGTGGTGTGGGGATCAGCCTTAGCAAAGGCTTCCCACACACACTACAGTGTTGAAACCCAGTGGGCCTGGTTTTTCTTTTGGGTTTCTCAGACATGGCCAGTCCTAACAAAAACTTACCCTTTTTGGCAATCCAGCCAGGCTAGACACCCTTATTGGTTCTGACCGTATTATGCGAATTCGTGGAAAAACCGTAATGAAAATCCGTTTTTTTTTTTTTTTTTTTTTAGAATCGATAAGGACTGGTTACCACACTCTAAAAGTAGAATAAACTTTTGAACAACCTGATCGGTTCAAACCAAACTGATCCCACGCTATAAGTTCCACACAGAAGAACAAGAAAATAAACCTATCTAGTACTCATGATATCACAGAGACTGAACCGACAGGTTAACGGATTAAATCGATCGAAAACGAGAAAAACGGTACTTTAACCGACAAACTTGAACCGAGCAAAGGAGAAATCTCCGGAACGACTGTTCAGTGAGGCGGAGTAAAGAATCTGACGGTTTGAGTTCAAACAGCAACAGACAGAGTCTCAACCGAGCTCGAGCTCAGCGTTCCATGCCTGGCATGGAAAGTTAACTCTTTCATCTCCGGGGCAGTTCAAAGGTTGGACATCACTGCAATATGTCAGAATACAGCAAGACTTCATGTTGTTTGAAATAGGCGACCCTTAAAAAAGGTAGAAAAGCAAATGTTTTTTCATTAAGTATGGAGAATAGATATGAGCCTCTTTTGAATTCGGCGGATGACGCTTACAGTAGCTCCAGTCCTACCCTGTCCAGTGATACTGGAAATCAGGACAAGACAAATATTTCTACCACCGTAACTAACAAAGCTCTAGCACCATTTGTTCCTCCTACTCCCATTACGGGTGATCTTATTGATTTAATGGATTTCACTCCTCCCCCTACATATATTACTGTTCATAGTACAATAAGGAATATGGACAATTTAAGACAGACATTTGTTACTGGGGACTCTATCATAAAACATCTTGATAGAGCTATCTGTAACCCAGACAAAGCAAATTGGATATGTTCTTCCTTTTTAGGTGCTACTTTACAAGCCATTACTTGTATGCTTCCAAATATCCTGTCTGATAGAGGTAATAATCCGGAGGCACTTGTACATGCAGGAGTCAATAATATTGGCAAAGAAAATCTACTAAGTGTTAAACAACACACAGTAGCCCTAACGAACATCCTAATATAAATGGGGTGTGATATTGCAATATCTGAAATTCTCCCTATACCTAGAGTAGCCCCCTCAGTAAACATGAAAATTAAACAGTATAATGAATGGCTCAGGAAGTGGTGCATGGGCCAACAGCTTACATGCATCACTCATTGGGAAGAATTTTTTGGTCACTATGAATTATTTTGTGGGGATGGACTACATCTGAGCAGACGAGGCTCTGCCCTTCTAAGTAAGCAATTCACCAAGCACACTAATTTACATTTAAACTAGATCCTCAGGGGAGAGGTATAGCATGTCTGCCCTCTCAACAATAATCAAGGCAAAACATCGGTCATTCAGGGCAGTTCTCAACAACTAAAATTCCTCTATTTTAATGCTAGGAGATTAAAAACAAGATTGATGAGCTTAAAATACAAGTTATTGAGGACAAAGTGAATGTAATTGCCATTACTGAAACTTGGGGTGATGAGAAAGCAGCCTGGGATTGTATTATACCAGGTTTCCAACATTTTACAACGAACAGGGCTAATAGAGTGGGTGGTGGTGTTGCCCTATTAATTGACAATACTCGACTCAGTTCTAATTTCTGACAAAATTAAAAATCCTCAATTAACCATTGAATTTGTTTGGGTTAAAATATTGTCCAATGTTGAAACTGTTACATTAGGTGTTTGCTACAGACCCCCTAATGCTGACATAGCCGTTATGGAGGGTATTATAACTGAACTTGAGACCGCATGTGAATTGGGCAATATGATATGCATGGGTGACTTTAATTTGGGTGACATATCATGGAACACTGGCATTGCAAATTCAAGTGCAGGTAAAAAATTCTTAGCCTGCTCTCACCAGCTTAACCTTCAACAAGGTGTACTGTCCTCAACTAGAGGGAATATTTTAGATCTAGTTCTTTATACTAGCCATCTTAACATACAAGAGATTAAAGAGCAGCTTCCTAGTAGCTGCCTGCGCCAGACCGTTCGATTCCTTACCTGACTGGAATTGAGCTACTGACGTTTTGCATGAAAACTCCATAAAGTCACAAAGTTATATCCCTCATAATTTTGTAAATCTTCATGGTGCCGAAAAAAAGACCGACTTCCCAGTTTAACAAACATGCTCCCACGTTGGCCCATGCAGCACTGTTTTGTGATTTTACAAAATGAAGGCTGTGGGAGCACACCCCATTCAGTTCTATGGAGCTGGTATTTTCTAATATTTAAACTCTTTGGTGTTGGGATTTTTCATATCAAAGTGATTGATCGACTAATGAGGGTTTCCTGGTAGTCGATTGATTAAAGATGAAAAATCAACATAAAAGTTCAAACAAATAGAAAAACCAGCATAACGTCTCAAGACCTTGGGCCTGTGTTTGTCACACGAAACGGTGCTGAAGCAGTGTGAGGCATGTTTAGGCTGAAATCCAGTCTTTCAGCACCATGGTTCTGAGTGGGGCAAAATGTTGAGCTTTATCGGAGTTTTCATGCAAAATGTCAGCAACTTCGATTCCAGTCAGAGAAGGAATTGACCGGCTGGGGACAGTACGCACTGATGAAAGTAGGAACCTGCTCTTTAATATCTCATCCTATCTGTAATAGTGACCATAATTCAATGAACTTTCCCTAAATGTTTATGTTTCTATAAACAGTAATAAAACTAAAATCTATCTGTATAACAAAGCTGACTTGCAAAGTATATTTGTTTCACTTGGAATATTGATTGAGATAACAATATGTTATCACTGGATGCTGAAGGTAGTTGGAATTTTTCCTGAAAACAATCCTGGATTTAAGGGATAAACTATCCCTTTCATATTAAAACAAGCCAAAAGAAACATAAGCCTAAATGGCTGTCAACGCAAATCCAGCCGGCTCTAAGGCAAAAAACGAAAAAATACTCTGTACACTTAAAATCCCAGAACACTGAACATTGGTCTGCCTATGTAAAAATCCAAAAAAATGTAAGAATATGATAAAGAAAGCAAAAAAAGGCTGGGACCTAAACTTAGCCAGAAATGCAAATAAAGATAATAGTAAGATGTTTTATTCTTACATTAATTCTCTTAAAAAGTCTACGTGCCAAGTAGGCCCTCTTCTGGATGACCCTAAACTTTGTCATGAGCCCTATGATATGGCTAATGTTCTCAATAAAAAAAAAATAGTGAAGTATTCTGTACTAAAAAAACTGAATCAGATGTTAATATATCTGTAGCCCATGAACCACTTACCACATTATCTGTCAATATGATCTGGGGCAAACTTTTATTGTTAAAAAACAAATATTCCCCTGGGCCAGATGATATAAGTTGCCACTTACCATATCTTCTTGCTGATCATATTTCCCATCCACTATGTTCACTGTCTGAATATTGTTTATTAAATCACTTTGTACCCAATGGTGGAAAACTGCCCATGTAATACCTATCCATAAAAAGGTTCTCAATCAAACTGGGAAAATTATTGTCCCATTAGCTTGACACCATCTCTCTGCAAAGTGCTTGAAAGTATCATTAAAGACCTTATTGGCAAGACAATTAATACAATAGATACTGAACAGCATGGATTTAGAAAGGGTAGAAGATGTCTAAGCAATTTAATGTGTTTTAGGAAAAGGTTAGCAGGAACATTGATTGTGGCACCCCTGGATATAATCTATCTTGACCTTAGCAAAGCATTGACGTTATGGCCCACCATGCAATTATTATTAAATGATTAGATGCTAACATCAACAGATATATTATTAAATGGATCGAGAACTGGCTGGCACATAGATCCCAAAAGGTTTTAATAAATGGTTATTTATCCGACTCAAAGTTAGTGACTAGTGGGGTCCCTCAGGGGTCAGTTTTGTGCCCACACCTTTTCCAAACATTTATAGCTGACCTTACCAAAAACTGCTTCTCTGCTTCTATTAAATATGCAGATGACATTAAACTTGGTGGACCTTGTGACGGTGAATATAACATCTCTAAAATTCAACATGACTTATGCAGTATATCAGACTGGGTTGAATTTTGGGAATGCGATTTTAACACCAAAAATGCAAGGTAATGCATGTTAGCTTTAATAACCCCATCACCGTTTATTTATTAAATGGGACTCTCTCTGGAGAGTACTACAAATGATAAAGACCTAGGTATTTATATATCAAATTATCTAGGATATAACAAACAGATTAATGAGGCTCTTAATAAAACAAACCAAATTGTATGGTATATTAAAAGAAATATAAAATCAAGAGATCCTGGAGTTATGCTACCAATATTCTGTGCCTATGTCTGGCCACATTTGGAATATTCATCCCAGCTTTGGAGTCCATATAAAAAGAGGGAAATAGCGTTGTTGGAAAAATTCAAAGGAAATTTACTAAAAATGTACATGGATTGTTCTATGTCCCATGTGAAAAATGCCTAGAAAACTTAAATCATATGTCATTATCTCCTAGACGTCTTCGGGGTGATTTCATATACATGTTTGACATTGTAAAAGATTCATATCTGTTTTCACAAATGGGTTTTGTGTTTAAGAACAATATTTACAATACCAGAGGTCATCCATTGCAAATAAGCAGGGCTAAATTTAACCATGTAACTAGGAAGTATTTTTTCACTCAAAGGATTATTAATCCCTGAATAACCTTCCTTTTGAAATAGTTAGTAGTACTAACAAACTAACATTTAAAAATCGTCCTGACAAATTTATCATTAATAAAAACAATTTCAGTTATTATAATCAATTTTGGTGCTATTATGGGCCTTACAGCCCCCTTACACCTAACCACCTTAGTATAAAAAGGCACTGGTATAGATGTTGATCGGTAAATGTTTCGACAATTGCCCCTTGGGTCAATGGCGGGTGTCCATCAGCACAGCTGAGTAGACTATCTTCTTTAGTGGGGAGACCACAATGGGTCTCAGAGTGGCCCCTAAAGGGCTGACTGCTGGAGTAGGCACAACATGGGTTCACTCAGACAGGGCCATCACCTAAGCTGGTTCCTACTGGGTGAAGACAGGGAGAATGGGAGTCTGTAGTCTGGAGTATCTCCTCCGACAACAGGTCGACCAGTTTGAAAAAAATCTCGACTGACTGCTCAACTGGAGTCGAGATCATAGGCTCTGATGGGGCTGCCATGGAAGCCTTGACTTGCCCCATAACTGGTGGAAGCCTGACCAAGGTTGACTATTCAGGGGAATCAAGGGAGCTGGAACAGTGAGATCATTCCCAGTGCCACAGCTGTCATTGGTGGCATTTCATGTAGTTTCACTTGTAGGGTGGGCTCTCTCCAAAGGTCCAGAGGGCTAAATACATTTTCTGGAACTCATCCGTGAATGGCCCTCTGAAATTGGACCACCAGGGACCACTGGCTGAGACTGAGGAAGAGCCCACCCCAGCCACCACTTCATCCTCTTCTAAGGCTGCAAGTTGGGCTGCTGAGGGCAGTTTGTATTCCTTTGGCCTATCACAGTACAAATGAGCCTTCCATTTCTCCAACAACGTCTGATGCATGGCCGGACATGAAGGACACTGTCAAAAGTTGGGATGTTTTCCCAGGCAATACAGGCATGTGTTGTGCAGATTCATGGCAAACATTTCTGGCTGCAGTGTACACTACACTTAAACAGGTTACTCACCTGTAACAGTAGTTTTAGGAGTGGTATATGATGTTCATCCACACAATCTGGCAGTGTCCTTTCCCTTTTAAATCCTGCTGGAAAGTCTTCAAGCTGGCTCCTCCCACCCACCTGGGTGGTAACTCCCCCAACACCACCCCATGACACCAGTTCTTACCCGCTGGAAGCATATCTGTGCTCCACTGCCAGGAGGTCAAGTGAGTCTGTGTAGATGAACAACATATACCACTCCTAGAAAGTACAGTTACGTAAGACCTTACTGTAACAGCAGATCTTGGAAGAGTGTCTCTTGCAGCAGGTAATCACACTTGGTCGCCACCAGAGGTTGCTGTGGCGCACAGCAGCTCTTCTAGCAGTCTTTTCCAGGAGCCGCCCACACATGACATCACCTTCCTGTTTCCTATATAAGTGTGGGTTGTCCCTGGTATCCTCAGTTTCCCCCGCTGGATTCAGCTCACTAAGCGAGGACCGAGGGGAAGCAGAGGTACCATAGATATCCCAACCCATAAGTCATTGGACCAGAATCTGTTCTGCTAGAGAAGGAGAAGGATGGAGGGTGGGATCGTACCTGCTGCAAGAGACACTTCTCAAAGATCTGCTGTTACGGTAGGGTCTTACATAACTGTACTATCTTCCACGGAGTGGCCTCTAGCAGCAGGTAATACACTTGGGATGAATCCCAAGCAGTGAACCCAAGAAGGGTGGTCATTATGACAGGAGGCCTTGTAGGACAGATCAGCCAAATGCCATCCTACGGCATGAAGCAACGTCTAAGTTGTAATGCTTCGTGAAAGTATGGATTGTGGACCATGTAGCTGCATTGCAGATATCTGTGATAGAATCTCCTTTAAAGCTGTGGTGGCCATAGCTCTGGTAGAATGAACTTGGACAGGTCCTGGTAATGGCTTGTTGTATTTTGCATAACCAAATGTGATACAGTGTGCTAGCCAACTGGAGAAGGTCCGTTTAGTGGCCAGGAGACCTTTCCTGCTTGAGGCAAAGGTAACAAAAAGTTGAGAGGTCTTCCTAATTGATTTAGTTCGATTAGTATAGTATCATAATATACGATGAACATCTAGAGTATGTAGGAGGTATTCACCTCGACTGGGGTGTTCAGGGTAATATACTGGTAACTCCATGGATTGATTTAAGGTGTGTTCAGACACTACCCTAGGTAGGAAGGAAGGGTTGGTACAAAATGCCACTCTGTGAAAAATTAAGTAAGATTCTTTACACATGAGGGCATGAAGCTCGGAAATACATTGAGTCAAAGTGACAGCCACTAAAATAGTGTTTTCCAAGAAAAAAATGAGTCACAAGTGGCGCTGGTTCAAAGGGTTCAAGAGTTAACTTCTCTATTAAAACTGAGATCCCACGGAGGTGGGTTGTCTGACAGGTGGCTTAATATGCAACACTCCTCTTAAAAATATTTTGGCTAGATGATGTTGACACAGTAATCTGCCATCAAGAGGTTCATGGAAGGCGAAATGGAGGCCAGATGGACTTTATAGAGGAACAGCTTGATCCTGTCTCGGCAAATAAGGCCAGGTAATCCAATACTTTTGCCAGTGGGCAAGAAATGGAAATGCAGTACCTACTGTAATTCTTGATCTTCTCTTGTATCTTCACCATTCATTACTGATTGGGCATAAGCCGGAGAGCACTTGCCTGCCGCAGGGGTGTTTTTTTTATTTGGAGAGAAGACGCCGGCAGGCACCGCCCCCAAACAACAGCACTACCATAGTGTGCAGGCGGCTGTTAGGCGCCACAGACTCCTCCTCCATTCCAGTTCTGTTAGCGGAGGCGAAAAATGATAAGAAAGAAGAGCGAGAAAGAGAGCCGAGGATAGGTAAAGGAAAGGATATAAACTGAAAAAGGAGTAAGCCGATAGAGGACAGGAAGAGAGAACCTACCTTATGGGACCACAGGCCTCACTCCTGGGGTGGCTCCGAGGAGGAACAGATAAGGGAGAAAGAGAAGAAGAAGAAGAAGAAGAAGAAGAGAGAGAGAGAAGGGCTGTTGGGAGGTGGGAGAAGGTCACCAAGTTGTGAGGACTGCCCAGGCAGAAAATCTGTTCGAAAGGAGGCGCCCAACTAGGAAGAGAAGGAAACCCACTAGCACCCTGTTTCGTGCTAACACAGATGTGTGTGGGGAGGAGGAGGTGGTGGGTTTGAAGCCCCACAGAGGCACCCCACGAAAAGGACAGAGTGGAAACTCAGTCCTGACTCCCGAATGTTAGGCAAAGCAGATCACCAGATCAAGGCAATGGAGTGCCAGGACAGCGTTTGACTAGCAAGGCTGGACAACAAGAGATTAGACATGCCAGAGGGACCTAGAAAAATGAACGAACCAAGAGGAATGGTTTCTTTAACTGTGAATTGAACAACATGGCTTAAGAAGGAGCCAAGAGGTCACCCCAGGGGCAATCAGAAAGAGTTCTCTTACGATAGAGATAAATATTACTCGTTCCTCTCTCCTACCAAATAAGAGGATCCATTCTAAGAGAAGAATGGAAGGCTCAAGAATTTTTTTTTTTTTGCATGAAAAGGAAAGGGGAGGAATGAGCAGGAGACACCAAAGAAGGAGGCCCGTGAGGGGAAGGTTGGCGGGTATCAGTAATGAATGTTGAAGATACAAGAGAAGATCAAGAATTATGGTAGGTACGTAATTTCCATATCTTCCCTTGTCAATCTTCACCATTCATTGCTGCTTGGGTGAGTACCAAGCCCCCCCGAAGGGGGACTAGGAAAAACCCTGAGGGAACAAGACCCTCAGCCTGCTGCTGGTGAGTGAAAAGCAGAAGGAAGAGACCCTGGCCTTAAAGACAGGAGTCTAAGGCCAAGGAGAGCTAGGAGGTGTCCCTCGGAGATGGAGGAAGCCCCTGCAGAAGCCTTCTAACCCTGGTGGAGAAAAGGTGGGTCCCTCAGAAAGCGGAGCGGCTCACCCTACGCCAGGTCAGGGGTGACGAATCTTGATAGACGAAGCCATGCCATCTGCCTAATGCAGATCACTGTCCCCACAAGCCTGGAAGCCACCTCATTGGTGTCATAGGATGCCCTTGCTTGGTGCCTTGCCAGTTCCAGGCCTATAGCGGAGAGGGCAATAGCTTGTCTGGATTGCTCTTATCAGGCATTGATGCTAGGACTTGGGAGAGCATCGACCATAAATGCCTACTGTAGGCAGCATGGTGAGCCTAATGTGATGCAATGCATAACATCCATGCGAGGAAGGCGAGAACACTCTTAGCCCCACGGACAAATTGTTAGGGAATCCGAGTCCGGTGGATGGTTGTCGCTCAGGCAACAGAGCCCAGAGGGAGTCTCTAGGGACACCAATCCTGTTAGCGGGTTGGGGAGTGTACCCAGAGAATCCAATGGGGCACAATACCTCCTCCTGCAGTCTACTGGGGCTAGAAAAGGGGTGGCTGGAGACTGCCAGGCGCAGATAGATGCCTCCTGGAAAGGAATAGGCCAGGATGGTACCACCAGATGCTGGGCACTGAATTCCCTAAGGAATTCATGTGTCTCTCGCTCGGTATTGTCACGTCTGAGAAAAGAGATATGGAGATCCTTAACCATCCTCGACAGGAATCGCTGATATTCCGTGAAATCAGCGTCGGACGAAGGTGAGCAAAGGGTTCCTCTCCCTTGGAGGAGGGAGACGAGGAAGGTGAGGAGCTCGAATGTCCAGAGGACTCCTGCGGAGGTGGGGAGATGCGAAACACCCGCTCATGCAAATACCTAACATATATGGGGAAGGTCTCCGCAGAACCTCTGAAATTCTCCCAGGATAACGGGCCCGTAGGACCGACATGGCCTGGAAGAGAGGGAGGTGGCTGCAGAGGAATGGGAGAGGGGCACCTACAAGAAGACAACTGTCCTCTGCTAGGGCTCTGAAATCAGGGGAACAGAGCCCGAGCTGGCGGGGTCCCAGATATCAAACCAGGTTGCAAAACGGAACCCTGGGGAAGCGAACTCTGGAAGAGCCTGGATGGGGAACCTTCTCTGTGAAGGGCAACCTGCAGCAAAGCCACCAGAGGGGTCCCTTAGCCTAAGAGGGAGAGGAGGGGTTCGGTGCTTCAGCTCCTCCCTACAGCCCGAGGGGCGGAAGGTGGAACTCGACGCCCCTCACCACGGCCCCTCAACCCCTCAGATTTTGAGGATGCCCTCTTCCTCAACCCCAGCTATAGGTTCCGTCAAACCTGAGGCCTCCCGGGGGGGGGGGGCTCCTGGAGACAGAACCCCTAGTCCACCCTGAGAAGGTGCGGCAGCACCGGGAAAAGCAGCAGCCACAACCCCCTCCAAGGAGACAGCCCGCACCTTAATCTCCAAACTGCCCTCCACAATGGACTCCAGGCCACCCCAGCCTAGAGATTCTCGGAGGAAGATGGATTGGGGGACTCAGGAATGGGAATGCTGGATTGCCTGACTCACGTTCCAGAAAAGACTCTGATTCGAAGAATCAGGGTGCTAAACAGGTCAACCTCTGAATCGTCTGCCTCCCAGGAGGAGTTGAGCAGAAGGACCTCGATGTTGGCCACCCCAAGAGTCCCTTGGGAAAGCAGCACCGCTAGCGGCACCAGAGTCAAGCTCAGCGCGCGTGATCCTGCGCATCACCCACAGCTCCAGAGCCTGGTCCCGATCAGCCCACAGTTCCGGCTAGGTCCCGGCACCGCCCGCGGCACCCGAACCCAAAACGGCGCCACTAATGCAGTCGACTGGACCCGAAACCAACACTGCACCACACATGGTGCCGCCCGATCACCGGCACCGCGAACAGTGCCGGGATCAGAGACAGCACTGAGGAGGACGTCGAGGTCACAATGCTGGACCCAGAAACCGTGGGCCATGACACTGGGGGAGCCTGCACCTCCGAAGAGGTGACTGCCAAGGCAGTGTCTCCATCACGGCCCTGGGAGGGACCACGACGTTCCTCCGACACCGGGAAAGCGGCCTCCTCCTCAGCAAGGCTTGAAGATGAGGAGACCTCCTCCTCACCAAACTGTACATGCCTGGGAGGGGACCTGGAGGAAGGGTCTAGAGACCTGGCCTGGGAGGCCGGAGAGCGACGCTGACCTCCAAAAGTCAGCAGGGCCTTGCCGATTTTGAATCGCGGACTTGAGAACATGGAGGTCCATCGAGAAACAGGCATCGCATCTGCCCATATCATGGTTAGGTCCCAGGCACCAAAGGCAGACATCATGTCGGTCCATCATGGAGAAATGCCGGCCACAGGAGCACTGAAGCATGGGAGCACGGCCCGCCTTAGACTTACGCTTAGCTCCCAAACCGGACATGATGCAAAATAAAATATAACAGAAAAAGCTCCCAGTGCCGTTAAGAAATAAAAGGAACAAACTTACCAGCGTCGGGATAGAACCGGGACTGAGGAGTCACAGATGGTGTCTATGAATGACGGAGTCGCAGAAAGGCTTAGTGGCGTACTTTGCACTGAAACTCACGCAGCAGGTGCAGCCTCGACGGCAGGAGAAACAGAACTGGGATGGAGGAAGAGTCTGCGGCGCCTACATGGCCACTTGCACACCATGTAGTGTGTCGCTTGGGGGCGGCAGGCCATCGCTTACTCTCTCCAAAAAAAAATCTCCCGTGGCAGGTGTACACCTCCGGCTTACAATGCAGTAATGAATGGTGAAGATTGACAAGGGAAGATTAAAGATCCAGTGACTGGGAGACAGCCCAAATGGAAAAACGTTTTATAAGTTTCCTGGTCGCTGGTTTACGTGGAGGCCAGTAGAATAACGGCAACAGGGAGGACACTTGTAAACGCATTTTATGAAAGTGTCCTCAGGAGCCAAGCATGAAGGTGGTGTGCCTTCAGGTTGGGATGTAGAAAGGTCCCTTGATTCTGAGTCAAGAGATCTGGTGTTTTTGGTAACGGGATGGGCTTCCCCACTGAGAACAGTTGAAGCAGGGGGAACGACACCTGCCAAGGCCACAGAAGGGCTATGAGAATCATGGTGGCAGGTTCGAATTGTAATTTCAGTAGAGTCTGTTGCAGGAGAGGGACGGAGGGACACATATAAGAAGAATCCTGTCCACGATTGGGACAGGGCATCTATAGACCGTTCCTTTTTGCTCAGGATAATGAAATAGTATCTGGGGCGACGGTGATTGACTGGGGAGACAAACGGATCCAGTTGTGGGGTCCCCACAAATGAAAGATTTTCTGAAGCACTTCGTGATGAAGTGTCCATTTGTGTGTGGATGACTGGTGACTGAGAATGTCACCCAGAAGATTGTGACATCCTGGTAGATGGACAGCTGTAAGTACAAGGTGTTGCCATATGGCCTCCTGCCAGACCTCAGTCGTCTGTCTGCATAGAGAACGGGACTTTGTACCACCTTGTTTGTTGAGGTAGAACACTACTGAAGTGTTGTCTGATTGAATCAGCAACTGTCTTGGGATCAAGTGAGGCTGAAAAGCCTGGCAGGCTAGAAGGACCGTCCTCAGCTCCAGGAGATTAATGTGGAGAGGAGGGGTAGAACCAGTCCACTTGCCTTGTGTCCTGTAAGGACCTAGGTGTGCACCCCACCCTTCTAGGGATACATCCGTGGTCAACGTCTGCTGGGGTGGGGGGGAGTGGAAGGGCGTGCTTTGACACAGACTGTCTCGGAGTGTCCACCATACTAGGGAGGACCGCAACGTGGGAGTGACTGATTCTGTCTTTGAAGTTTCCTATTCTTTGAGACCACTGGTTCAGGAGAATCCACTGGACTGGTCTCATCTGAAGACGGGCAAGTGCTACCGTAGGGATGGCAGTGGCCATGTGTCCTAGGAGACAAAACATGCGTCTGGCTGTGACTACTTTCTGGGCTTGTATCTGAGAGGCCAGGAACAGTAGCCTGTCTAGTCTGTTGGCTGGGAGGTAAGCCCTGGCGGAGACTGTGTCTTGGACGCTCAATAAATTGGAGCTACTGTGTAAAGGGGTCGGATCAGACTTGGCAACTGACTGTAATCCTACAGATTGGAACAGAGTTAGGGTTGCGTGTAGGAAGGAAAGCAGGAGGTTCTGGACTCTGCCTTGATGAACCAGTGCCCAGATATGAGAATACAAAGTGCCCCCCCATCATAGGGCTGCTAACTACCACTAGGAACTTGGTAAACATTCTGGGGCAGAGGAGAGGTCAATGGAAGTGCCCGAATTGGTAGTGTTGTCCCACCAGGTGAAAACGAAGAAATCTGTGGGTGGGCAGGATGGATGGGTATATGTAGGTAGGCATCCTTCATATCTAGGGCACATAGCCATCCCCTTGTTTCAACATTGGCATGATGGAATTTAGGGTGACTATGTGGAACCTCTTGTACTGGATGTGAAGGTTCAATTGTCTGAGGTCTAGTATCAGTCTGATATCTCCAGTTTGTTTGGGCACCAGGAAGAAATGGGAATAAAACCCCTTTTGATGCTCTGCAGAGGGTACTGGGTAGACAGCCTTCTTGGTTAGAAAAGCCTGAAGTTCCTCTTGGAGAATGGGCATGTGGTTGGGTGGATAATGGACAGAGCGGGGGTGATGAAGGAGGTTACAGAAAGAAGTTCAAGTGTGGCCCCTCAGGATAATCTGAAGTACACACTCGTCCGATGTGATCTTTTGCCAGGCCTCTAAATGGAGGGCAAAACGATCGCCCATGGCTTCAGAGGCCTGATCGAGGAAGTGTGGGCAAAGCCCCAGTTGGTCACTGGGTGGCGGGCTAACTGGTCGCACCCGAAGGGTGGGAGCGGGAGCCCTTGGCGGCAGAGGTGTTGGTTCTGGAAGGCTGGGAATAACCGGATTCCGCCTCTATGTAAGCCTCTGCATTATCCACCTCTTTTAGAACAAAAGGACGACGTCTGGCCCACCGGCACAGCAGTTGGCTTTCCGCTTGCGACGCCGGCAACCCAGGTTTGGGAACGGACCCAGGGAACGGAGGGCTGGCGGGGCAGAAGGATCGGCGTCCTATGGACTGCTCTCTCTTCTCCTGGGGAGGGAGGGTTGTGTGCCTGGCGCTCGAGGGACTCCTGGCGGTTGCTGGGGATCCACATGCCAACTGGCGCCTTGAAACAAGAGAGGTGGAGTGGATGCTGGAAGTCATTACACATTACACATCCCCGCTCCTGTTAACTGGGGTAAAAATCTCACCGGCTGCCATAATGAAGCTCACCCACCTGGTCTTCATTGTTCCTTGCCTCTACGCCGACCAATCTCGGCTCCACCACAATGACCAGTCCAGAACCCCGCCCTGGGGAGAATCCTGGGAGGTAATGTCGGTAGTCGCCGACACCTTCTCCCAGCGTAGGGGGGCTGGATCGAAGTGGTGGCCCCAACCTGAGGGGTAAGTCAGGGGGTATCAGCGGGGGTATGGCAATCAGGGATGCAAGGCAGGTGAGGGGTATCAGCTGATGGCAGGTGGTAAGGCAGCAAAAAGCATAATAAATCAATTTTAAAAAAAGAATAACAGGAGGATTGAGGGCGATTCGATGACTGGGATGTATGGTACATGCCATGTACCATACACAGTGTCCGTCCTGAAGACTGGAGATCATCTATCAATGTTTGGGTACCTGGGCCAAAAAGTTTAGACCCATTAAAGGGGGCACTGACCACTCAATGCTGTACATCTGGTGTAAAGCCAAGCATGGTGGCGTAAGTAATGTCGGTTGCTGACATGCGGGCAAGTATCGCCGACATCATATCCTGAACGAAGTAGGTGTCAGGAGATGGAATTGCCAGTAGATATGGCAGCCAGTAATTGTTCCTTTCCTGTGAAGGGGAGTTTATTGACTAGTTCTATGGCAGAGGACCAGAGTGTATGCTGGTATTTGACCATATGTCCCATGTATTTTAGGATTCTGAGATTCATGGTACCTGCTTGGAATGAGATACATAGATACATAGACAGTGTCGGCATACAAGGCCTATGGCCCACCCAGTCTGCCCATTTAAGTTTGTAAGTTCAGTTTATGTTTTCAGGAAGTCTGTTGTCCCTTACCCCTGACCTCCAGAATTCCTTTATGTCTATCCCATGCATTCTTAAATCCCGTGATTGTTTCAGCCCCCACCACTTCCTCTGGCAGGGTGTTCCACTTGTCCACCACCCGTTCTGTGAAGAAATTCTTCCTCACGTTTCCTATGAATCGTCCTCCCTCCAACTTCATCCCATGCCCTCTAGTTCTGTAACATCTTTTTCGCTTAAAAATAGTGCATTCCTGCACCCTGTTCCTCCCTGTAAGATACTTGTATGTCTCTATCATATCCCCTCTCTCCCTCCTCTCCTCCAGGGAGTACATGTTCAGTGCCTTCAACCTGAATACCTTTTCTCCCCCAGATAATCTATCCTACAGGAATCTTTATCAGGAGGTAAGGAGCTCACGTGTTTCGGTCATTTAGTACGATCATGAGTGGCAGTAATCACTACTGAATCTGCTTCAGGAGTAGTGAATAGAAAAGGGTGATCCAGAGGAGCCTGGTAGAGACTATCTACCTTGCGGGAATAGCCGTAACAGTGGAAGGTTGATTCCAGGCTGCAAGCATAGCATTTTGGTAGGTTTGTGTAGGTGGGGGTACCACTAGGACTGGTTCCTCTAGTAATTCTAGATAGTCTGCCATATCCCTACGTTGTTTGTCATCTTCGATGGTGGAGAATCCCATGACTTTCTGAATTTGGACCATCATCTCATGGAAGGATGGGTCATCAGGAGGACAGGCAGCTGCCTGGCGGGATACGTTCTCATTAAGTGAAGAAATATCTGAAAGAGGGAACTGGGATTAGAAATCCAAGTCCTGAAAATCCTCATTCTCCAAATCTCTGGTGAAATCTGCCAGAAATTCAGCCTCATCCGATAGGTAGTCATCCACATACGAGGAGGGACCAGGGTGGTGAAGGTCTCTGTCACCCTGGAAATGTTTTGGTGGAGGAGTAGAGAGCAGGACGGGTGACTCAGCTCCCCAGATCAGAGGGCTGAGCATGCCGAATGGCATGCAAAACCTGCTGAACTACTGAGGCAACGTCGGCGGGGGTAGGGAGGGGGCTTCTGGGAAACCAGGGGGATTGTTGCGGGGACTGGAAGTGCGGTATGAGCAGGTCTTGCACCTGGGTGGTAGAGCCCAGGGTCCTGATTCCTGTCCGCCTGGCCCCTATGAGAATGCACCTGTGAGGGTGGAGGGGCTGAATGCATTGCAAATGCTGTAGGTTTCCCCATGGGAAAGTGACCCCCCATCGACGGGCCACTGGGGAAACGTTAGTAAAATGTTGAAATTAAGTCACCGTCGACAGAAGAGAAGCCCCCATTGACAAGACGTCGATGGAACCCATAAAGGGTTCATCACAGACTGCCGGAAGAGCTCTGGAAAGCACCGTCAAGAGGGTGAAAACCCCCGTCAACGAGGAGGCAGTGTGTGTGAACACATCGTCAATGGTGGGACACCTGTGATGGTGGCTGTCAACGAGCGATTAGGCACAGAGATTGAGGAGGCTTCTTCTCTTTTTGTGCCATTTGTGAGAATCAGTGGATGGGGAGCTTTTAGGACGAGCAACCTGATCTCCAGTAGAGACAATTTCTGCTCCATTAAATAGTTTTCAATTTCCTGCAACTGTTGTTGACGGGTTGCCTGGTTAAAATCCTGGCAATGTATGCAGGAGGTGGTGTCGTGTGTGGGTTCCAGACACCTTACACAAGAAATGTGGTTGTCGAAACGGTAGATTTTTCTACCATAATGACAGGAATGAAATAGCGCTGTCTTGCCTATAGATTCTTTGGACAATCGTTGAAGAAAGTGAAACGGAAAAAATCCACTTCTAAGCTCAAATTCTCGTTGATGACTGCTACTGAGTTGCACTAGCTGCTGCGTGTGAGCTGAAGATGGCGGGAAAATGAACTGAGGATACCAGGGACCGCCCACACATATAGGAAACAGGAAGGAGATGTCATGTGTGGGTGACCCCTGGAAAAGACTACTAGAAGAGCTGCTGTGCACCACAGTGACCTCTGGCAATGACCAAGTGCATTACCTGCTGCAAGAGACCACTCCATGGAAGATCTACTGTTACAGACGTGTAACCTGTTTTTCTGGGGATGTGGATATGTTGCTCTATCCACACAATCTGGCAGACTCGTAGCAGTTCTCTGGCAAGAGGAAGGCAAGACGCACACCCCCTACTTAGGGAACAGCGATTGGAGAACTGAGACCCCCAAACCAGCATCCCGGCATGACTCTAGGTCGATGTGGTAATGGGAAATGAAGGTGTGTGCTGACCTCCAGGTAGCAGCCCTGCAGATTTCCTGGATAGCGACGTCCCTGGAAGCAGCCACCAAGGCAGCAGTATGGTGGGTGGACTGAGCCCTAAGTCCTACGGAAAACTCCCTACCCGCCAACCTATAGCAGAGATCAATGCAGGACACAATCCACCTGCCAATTGTCTGCTCGCTGTGACGGTCTGCCGAGTGCTGGCTTCAGCATAGGTGACAAACAGCTGGTGAACCTGTCCTTGAACTCAAGTCGTGTGCTCCTTATAGTAAGCAAGCACTCACCTCAGGTCCACAGTATGGAGCCTGTGCTCAGCTTCAGAGGTGTGACTGGTGAAATACACCAGAAGATTAATCACCAGGTTAAGGTGGAAATCTGACACAACCTTTGGGAGGAACTTTGTGTTGAGGTGTAGGACAACCTTGTCCCTGTGGAAGACCAGGTAAGGAGACGCCACCAAGAGTGCCTGGAGTTCCCCGATCCTTCTGGCTGACGTGATAGCCACCAGGAAGGCGGTCTTCCACGACAGGTGTAACATCTCACACCTGTGCATCAGTTCAAATGGCTTGCCCATGAGATTTGCCCAAACCAGCAGTAGATCCTGAGGTGGTGGAGGTTCACACACCGGAGGGGAAATGTGGTCCAAGCCCTTAAAGAAGCGCCAGACCACCTTCTCCTGTGCCACCGACTGCTGACCAGCCCACGCCTGGTAAGCAGAGAAGGCTGCCAGGTCAACCTTGAGGGTCACTGACCGGAGGCCCCTTTTGAAAGGTACGAAAGGCAGTCGAGAATGTCAGCCACCGGACAAGTCAAAGGGTCCAGCCCTTTGCCCTGACACCAAATGGAGAATCTCTTCCATTTGAAGGCATAACATTTTCGGGTTGACTCCTTCCGAGATGCCCCAACAATGCTGAACACATCTTTGGAAAGACCCAAAGCCTGGAACTCTATCTACTCAGGTACCAGGCTGTCAGGTGCAGGGACTGAAGGTCCGGGTGGAGTACCGTCCCCTGACTGACTTACAGCAGGTCCGGACGTGGTGGGAGACACCTCGGGGGCCTGTTGCTGAGGCTGAGGAGATCTGGGTACCAGAACTGGCACAGCCAGTCCAGAGCCACAAGGATCACCTTTGTCTTGTCCCTCCTGACCTTGAGCAGAACTTTGTGGATCAGGGGAAATGAAGGGAAGGCATAGAGAAGGCCTGGAGTCCAGGACCTCGAGAAGGCATCCCACTGCAGCGTTCCCTGCTGAGGGGAAGCGGGCACAATACAGCCTTAGCTTGGCGTTCTCCCTGGAGGCAAACAGATCCACCAGAGGTTTGCCCCAGTGGGAGAACAAGAGCTGCACTGCCTCAGGATGAAGAGACCACTCGTGTGATGCCTCGCTCACCCGGCTGAGGGCATCCGCAAGCTGGTTGGAGGCACCGGCCACATGGATGGTCAGGAGGTCTGCCTCCAGATTGTGCATGAGTGTCCAGATGCAGAGGATTTCCCTGAACAGCAGAAGGGAGTGTGTCCCACCCGGTTTGTTGAGGTAGTATATGGTCGTGGTGTTGTCCGTCTGGACCTGCACCACTTGACCCCTGAGGTGCGGAGCGAAAGCAGTCAGCACTAGCTGAACTTCCCTGAGCTCCAGTAGGTTGACGTGACATTGGGACTCCTCGGGGGACCAGAGCCCGTGGACTCTGTGATCCCCCAGGTGGGCTCCCCAGTCCAGGAGAGAGGCATCGATCGTCAGGATGACTGTCGGCTCCGGGTGGACAAACAGGATACCCTCCTGCAGATGTTCTGGGACTAGCCACCACTGTACCGCATCCCACATCTGCTGGGCCACTGCGACCAGGTGGTTGAAGTGACACCTGCACTGCAACCACTGGTCAGCCAGCTCCCATTGCAGGGGGTGCATTCTCCAGTGGGCCCATTGGACCAAGCTGGTGCAGGACGCCATGTAGCCCAAAAGGCACAGGAGGTCCCAAGAAGGGTGTGATTGCCCAACCCGATTGCCCTGCTCCAGAGATGGTATGATTTGAGATAGAGTGACCATCCTGAAAGTGCAAGACCTGAGAAATTTGTTCAGGCCGTGCAGATCTAGAATGGGGCACCAGCCCCCTGTCTGTTTGGGTACCAGGAAGTACCTGGACACGAACCCTGGATGCTGTGGAGGCTCTGGGACTGGAGCCATCACCTCCTTGATCAGGAGCTGGGCAATGTCATCCTGAAGGGGCGACTGAATGTAGACAGACAGCAAAGTCAATAAATCTACTGGATTCCGTGTATAAAACAATAGGTGAAAAAATGTAACTGTAAAAAGGCGTACATGTTACACTCAACGAGTAATAATAATGTGGAATACTCTTCCCCAATATATAGTCGAGAGTAAGAATATGACTATTTTCAAACACAGGGTAGATTTTTATATGGGAGACAAAAAAATATGATTTCCTTCCATGTTGATCATGGTGGCGAGTTCATATAAAGGCTTAAATGCCTACTAAACTTGTACTCTGCTATGAACCTATGTCTTCCCATGAAGTGATTTGGCTGGGAGGGTACTGCTCGAACTCCAGAGAGGCAGTCCCTGTCCGACCACCTCGAGAACCCAGCTGTCCGTTGTGGCAGCAGACCAGGCGGAAATGAAGTGGTAGAGATGGCCCCCCCCAATGGGAGGACCCGGGGGGTTCAGGACGGGAGAGGGGAGGGCACCCCTCATCCCATCACTGGGCAGGCTTGGAAGCAGAGGAGGATCCGGCCAAGGGACCACCGGATTCCCGACCCCTTGGCTTCTGGACGACCGATGCCACAGACTTGGGTCTCGGACGCCAAACCTGCTGCTGACCAGCTTGTGGCTGAGCAGATTTGGCCGCAGGGGCTGAGGTAGGCCAAAAGAGCTTCTTTTTGGTGGACTTGGAGCCTTTCTGGTCCTTTTGAGCAGATGTCACCAAGTCCAGGGTGGCACTGCACTTCTCGATCCTGGTGAGATCAGGGTTTTAAATAATTGATTAGCAGTTTTTTTCTTGGGACAATGCTAACTGTACAGAAAGTATTTATATAGGTTTTCTTGAAGTGTTATGTTTGTTAAACACAGTGAGGCAAGTGCTATGCATTTTCACAATGTTTTAGCACTTTTATAAAAACAGCTAATCAATTTTTGGAGTTAAATAAATCCCTGGAGATGCTTCTCCATGCTAGGGCTGAACAAGTCGGTCCCCAAGAAGGGTACGTCTGCAAACTTGTACTGTGTATCCGAGATGAAAGTGGAGATACGCAGCCAAGCCCTGCGGCACATGGCAACTGCCGGGGAGTACTTTAAAATCCTGACATTTAGAATCCTGAGTGTTAGAAGCCCGAGACTAACTTCCCGACATTCAGACTTCTGACACTCAAAATTTGCCACGGTGGAGTTGGCAATCCTTAATAAAGGGAGTGCGGGGGGCAAAGCCCCCGGAAAAAATAACTGCGGGCAAATTCAGAGTGTTGGGAAGTTAGTCTCAGGCTCCTGACACTCGGGATTCCAAATGTCGGGATTCTCTAGTAAATCCAACTACCGTGGCCACGGACCAGGCGCAGGAATCGCAGATGTCCGTGGCCATTTGGAACTGTTGCTTCACTACGGCATGGTCTTGGTCACAAACTTGCATGACAATAATGTGCAAGTCTGCAGGAAGGTGGGGAAGCACCTCGTCCAAGGACCCCAGAAGGGCGTGCATAAAGTGAGCCATCAGGAGAGCTGAACTGGCTTGCCTGAGGCCGAGCGAAGAGGCGGCATACACCTTCTTAGCCTAGTGATCCAGTTTTTGACTCCTTGTTGGGGGCTTGTACACATCCCCCCGTTGCCCATGCACTGGAAGACCAAGTCGGCCACCAGCCCCGTCGGCAGAGGGGTGCTCGATAAACCAGAGGGGAACCGGGAGGGACTGCATATCTGCGGGCCATCTGGGCCGGGCAAGAAGCCGAGTGTTGCCACAGATCCAAGGCAGGACCGAGGATAGCATCCAGGACCTGGAAAGCCTCCATTGGGGAGTCACCCAGTCCAAGAACTCGGTCAAGGGGTACCTCTCCTCTTCTGCACGGGCTCCAACTGAGGCCCATGGACTCAGAGATCAGGGGAGAAGGCCCATAAACAAAGTAGAGCCCTGCTCTGTAGAGAGATCCTCAGCCGACTCCATGTCCACCTGGCAGGAGTAAAGAGAGGACCCTCTGATTCCGAGAATTCATGGAAAAGGGCTTCCGCCCATGTCACTGCTCACCCACCAGAGGCGGTTAGGGGTGAGAGTAACTTTGAGCCAATGGAGAAGCCCTTTCTCAGGCCGGACGCCCTTGAATGGGACGCCGCCCTTCAGCACACAACAAGTGGTGGCTCCACCCACTATCGGTGGAGAAGCCAGAGCGGGCCGCACTGGGACCATCCGAACCGCACGTGCCAGAGTGGGGTCTGCTGTGGCTCTGGTGACGGCACATAGTCCGGGTTGGCTGTCAAGGCAGCTAGCTCTGGGAAAACAAGAGCTGTTGCCATGAACTCCTCATAGCACTGACGCAGCTTATGCTGGTGCCTCTCCTCACCCAAGGAGGAATAGCGGTGGTGCCGCTTGCCCGAGCGCCTACAGCATGAATGCAGAGGACGGCGTGGGCTGCCTGAGCAGGACCTCGACCACTGCCGGGGGGACAGGCATGGCTGATCAGAGGGGGTAGGTGACTGCTGACTCACCCCTTGGTCAGAAAGCTCTGGAGTGGGGTGCTGCAGGACACTGGCATGCCCCCCCCCCCGAGAGAACCAGAGTCCTCAAGAAAGAGAGAGAGAGGTGTCCACCTCCTCCAAAGAAAGGATCGGCTCCAGGAAAATCTCAGCCGAGGAGTCGGCCCGATCTATGACCAACTGGCCCAATGGGGGAACCGTGGAGCCAGTGGCTGAATTCGGGGTCTTAGCCGAAGCCTGAAGTTCTGAAGAAACGTTGGAATCGGAGGCCCAAGAGTGCTCCCAATCCTATGAATGTCGACAAGACCGCTTCCTGGTCTCTTTCTCCATGGAGTCCTTGGATTTTTTTGATTTTTGGAGCCCGAAGAACTTTCTCTAAAGGTATTTATTTATTCGTTTATTCGGAAAATACCTTTGAGTCAAGGACTCCTTTGCAAAGGTTCCATGTCAGAGCAGATTCAACATGGAGAACAGTACAGAGTTGTACAGCAATAGGACACAAGCAACAATCATGAGACAAGAAATACAGTAAACGGCTAAGATTTGGATACTAGTAGATTCAACGTATTAGTCTCAAGAACCGTTACACATATAATCTCCACTAAGTAGCTAATTCAAGGAGTTCAGGTGGGGGTCAAAACGGCCAGAGGCCTTAGTCAGACGAGAAAGGGAGCTGGGCTGGGCTGGGTTCAGTGGCAATCACAGGGATTGGAGGACTATAGATGATTCCTGAGGTAGGCTTTGTAGAGGCAGATTCTATTCATGTTTGTGAGGGCGCTAGGTAGGTCATTTACCCAGGCAGGGGCTCAGAAACCAAAGGACCTTTGGAACTGGGAGGTGTGGCAGCGGGGAACCAAGACGAGTTGCCTGCTTGCGCTACGGGTGTGCTGGTATGTCGAGGCCCGTTGGATAAGCAATGAGAGACCGGGGTGGGGGGGGAGACAGAGGGTAATCTTTTTGGCCATGAAGCAAGTGTGAAACCTGATTCTGTTATCAAGGTTGAGCCAGTTAGTGGCATTATATTTTTTTTTTCAGTTTTTGTTGACCGGGTAAGTGCACTAGACAAATCCTGCCTATTTTCAGGCACGACCCGGGGGAGGGGGATACAGATGAATGCCAACTGACCTTGAACCAGATTAAGCTGTATAGGGAGCATGTGTGAGTTAGCCGATCACAGCCCAGGACGAGGTGACAGGCTTCGCTGAGGGAGAGCCGGAGCCTTGTCAGGGCCGATGAGCTGGCAGTGCTATAGATTAGGGTGCCATAGTCAAGAAGGGAAAGGACCGAGGAGGAGACTGCTAGGTGAAGGGCATCCAGAGTAAGACAATGTTTAAACCGATAGAGGAGGCCAAGCTGGATATTGAGGGCAGTAGACAGTTGATGAATGTGTTAGTGGAAGTTAAGGGCCGGGTCAAGTGTGATGCCCAGGTATTTAAAGGAGTCCACTTGTTTGAGTGGGGGTCAGGTAGGCAAAGATTGGCAGAGTTCCTGGAACGTGCCCAAAAAAAGACATGCCCCAATGAAGCGCATTAAGGCCAGATCCTAAGAGGACTGTGCTGCACCGAGACACCTCCTCCTCCTCCATGGTTGCTAACTGCTCAGTGGAGCCTGCAGCTGCAGAAACCACTTTCCTTGCCTCCTCAGAGCGGACAGGTGGATCCCATTTGCCCGGATGCCCTAGGAATAAGCAGGTGAGGTGATCCTCCAGAGTTGATGGTAAAAGGTGTGACAAAATCGAGGCCTGGACATCGTGCTTGTGGAATAAGCAGTATCATGCACGTGAGTGCAGGTTAGATACGTCACATCTTCTGCCCACAACCGCAGAACCAGAACCTGGTGGACTTTGCGTCATTCCATTGGAGCAACGAGAAGAGAGAAGACAAGTCTAATTGAAAAGATCTCAAAAGGTTTGAACAAAGGTTTTTAGGGCCTCAGTAACGCAGAGCAATAAAGAAGGAACCTGTTTTTCCAAGTGGAAAGGAAGAACTGGCATCACGGGGCGGTGCTAGCGGAGTTACCACCCGGGTGGGTGGGAGGAGCAGATTATGTGGATAGAAAAACATATCCACATCACTAGAAACTGGGTTTTGGTTCTTCCATCCTGAGAATTGTTGACAGAGCGAGAACCAGAAGACGAAATATGCTCAATGAGTCAAAAACGTTTGATAAAAGTCAAAGTTCACAGAAGAATTTAGTGCTTGAAGATTAGAATCCTTGAATGCATGCAAAACTGTGAAGAAGGAGACCTGTCCCTTCCAATGGAAAAGATCTGCCATCAATGGGGCGGAGCTGGAGGATGACACCACGTGATGGGAGGAGCTTAGCTTGAAGACATTCCAGTGACCCAGCTGACTCCAGAAGACAGAATGCAGGGTCGATCTTAACATTGCTTTACTAGCCCAAACACTAGTGCAAACTGGCCAGGGCTAGTGCAGCTAACTCTCTACTTGCCAGTCTTGACTAGTGCAGATTTTCATGACTGTTAATGAAATGAAAAAAGTCTCTACTTTAGCATTCTCTAATCCTCATGCTAATCTCTCTCAATGTTCCAGATGGCCAGGTGTGATTTACAGCTCATTAAGAGTTGCAATTACCTGGCAGTTCAATAGAGGGATCCTACAAAAGACTCAGTGTGAGTCGTTATCACTCCACTGCTAAGACTTTCAGCTAGTGTCCAGGGTGTGATCAAGGGTAGAGTGCTGTTAAATCACTAGGTCCCAGTTTTCTGAATGTGTCTATGTCGAACAATTTGTCTAATATTATTAAGACCAGTGCTCCTCATTTCTCTACATTTTCAGTGTTTGTATCCAACATTTCAGTGACAAAATGCAAAGAGGTATACAGGATCGGCCCTACAGGTGGTGGGTTTTATTACAGCCTCACCATAACTTTCCTCTCCCCTCCAAATCTCTTAACTCTGTTACTTCCCTGGACACCACTGCAGACCAAACACTGAAATGACCATCCACAGATCCATAGCTGCCATTACTGGCAAGTGTAAGGATCCCCAGCTCTTCTAAATGGACCATGCCAGTCATCACCATCCATACAATTCCACCCGTATCCCACTCAGCATGTCCATTCAACCTAAAAACAAAGCTTTGGATCATGTATGGAACAAAATTAATCTTGATAAAATACATAATTTGAAACCTTGAAATAGGCATTCCTATGTGCATAGATCATCCTATACAGAAATAGAGATAGTATAGCATTATGCCTGTGTACTGTTTCCCCCTGGGCTGATGAAAGGACAATGTTAAAGAAAAATCTGTTATTGTTGGGGCACAGCATATTAAAATCAATGCTTTTACAAATAAAAACGTCATAGTTTTCTATTTCCCAAGCACCTTAGGGTTGTCTAGCCCCCACCCCAAAGAAACCTTAGATGTGCTCCTGGCTCACTTGAGACTGTACAAAAACATTCAGAAGTGCAGGTCTCCAGTTGACTATAGGGTGGGGGCTGAGAGTGTCTTTCTCTGCCCGACTTTTATTCATTGCCCTGTAGGTGGCGGTGACAGTGTGGTGAGGTGCATGATGATGTCAGCTATTGTGTGCACAGAGCTAGGATTGCTTGATTGAACATTTGCTGTTGTGATGTCCTCTCTCTGTTTTATTTATTTATTTAAAATTGTTGACCGGGAAAACACGCTGAGCGAGGCTTGTTTCCAGGTGCAACCCGGTAAGTAGTACAAAGTGGAGACAGAGATATAGAAATACAACAAATATCAAATATCAGATGAAATAATATGGTATAGTAAATTACATGGAGTTTGGTGGTGCGGTTACACTTTTGTATGAGCAGCAGAGTGGAAAAAAACAAATTTGTTCATTTCTAGACCATAAATTTCCTTAAAATTTCAGATATGTGTATTTACATTATTTACAGCAGTGGACTTATCGAAAAATTTGAGTTTAGAGGAGAGGGTGCTGGTGGGGGGTGATTTCCCTGGACACCTGTTTGGTGGGTGGGTGTGTGGGGGGCAGAAAGAGGAAGAGAAGAGGTCAGTAATACAAAACAATGGGGGGGCTCACTGTGATGGCACTGTAGTCTTTTTCTGCTGTGGAGCTAGAGCAATGTGGGAGTATGATAAATGTGCAATAATCAGAGTATTTCTTGGCTTTGCTTGCATTGTTTCCTGTATAAGTGATCAAAATTTACTATTGTAATTAAGGGCTAGTGCAACCATCTGCGGGCTAGTGCAATTTTGAATCAACTTGCCCTGCTGGCTAGTGCAAAAAAAGGTTAAGGTTGACCCCTGACAGAATGGATAGTGAACTGTAACCAAGACATTACTCCTTTACATACAGGGTAGTAGAAACATGGAACAACCACCCAGAGGAGGTTGTATGCACTGTGTGTGTGTGTGGGGAGGGATTCAAAATGGGCTGGGACAGGCACATGGGGAGGGTGCAGGTTGGGCAGCAGAAGTGGGGAGGGAAATGACTGCGTGGGGCATTCCCCACTACTAGGCAAGTTTGGGGCAGACTGGAGGGGCTACAGGCCTTTAATTTCCAGCTGTATCTAGGTAAGGCAAGGCAATTTTTTGTACAGCCGCCCAATCCTGAGTCTCTGGGTGCTTCACATTAAAATAGGAAATAAAGCAGGTACAAAACAGGTAGAATCACATAATACAGTAGTCATAAATAACAAACTAAATAAACAGCATCCTAAAACAGTACTGATCAGACTACTTCGCTCAGGAAGGCCAGGGTAAAAGGTGAGCCTTGAGACCCCTTTTGAAAACCTCGACAGAAGGGCCTCCCTTAGAGGTGTAGGTAAAAGCGTTCCACAGGACTGGACTGGTGACACTAAAAAGCCCTGTAGCTGGAAGTTCTCAGCCTGGTCCTGGGAACCTCAAGGAGGCCCCTGGTCGAGGGAATGAGGGAGGGCCAAGGTGTAGGGTGTAAAGAGCTCAACCAGGTAGCCAGGGCCTAGCCATGCAGGGTCTTATAGGTGATAAGATTTACCTTGAAGATAACCTTCCACCTGACAGGCAACCAGTGTAAAGAACGGAGCACCAGAGTCACATGACAGGACCTCGAGAGGCCAGACAGCAACCCGGCAGCAGCGTTGTGAACTAGTTGTAGTCGAGGGAGGGTACCTCCAGAGACTCCGACATAAAGAGTGTTACAGTAGTCAAGTCTGGAGGTCACGAAGGCATGTACCAGGGTTGGTAGGTCTTCGGGTAGAACCAGGGGTTTGATCCTGATAATATTCCTCAGGTGGCAGAAACCACTTTGGATGACAGCCGACATCTGAGATTCAAGTGTCAGTTTGTCGTAAGGATCACGCCAAGATCTTGCACCCTAGTGCAGGCCAACAAGGGCGTCTTACCCAGATGAAGACCCAGCATCCCAGCGTCGGTGGCACTCCCATGACCTGGCTCAATCACTAGTACCTCCATCTTGTCTGGGTTCAGTCACAACCAGTTGGAGGATATCCAGTCATTGATCTCAGCCAAGCAGTTGTTGAGCACTTCCATGGTGTCCGATGTTCTGGGAGCAAAGGACAGATACAGCTGGGTATCATCTACATAGCAATGAAAACCCACACTGTAATGCCTGATGAGCTCACCCAGGGCAGCATGTACATGGCAAATAACATGGGTGACAAGATCAACCCTTGAGGCACTCCGCAAGGCAAGGGCTTTGAGGTGGAGGAGAAATTCCTCAAAACCACCTGTTGCTTCCTGCCCAAGAGAAAGGACTTAAACCAGCGAATAACAGTGCCAGCAAACCTACAGTACTCTCTGAGGTGATCAAGCAGCACCATGTGATCTACAGTGTCAAAGGCTGAAGAGAGATCCAGGAGAATGAGAATTGACCATTTTCCTCTGTCTCTCGCCCTGAGGAGATCATTATGCATCCTAACTAGCGCTGTTTCAGTACTATGCTTGGCCCTGAAACCCAACTGGAGTGGCCCATAGATGTCAAAAGTCACAAGGTGCTCCTCAAGCTGCAGTGCCACAATTTTCTTGACAACCTTACCCAAAAAGGGGAGGTTGGAGATAGGACAGTAATTCGCCAGAATGTCTGGGTCGAGGGATGGTTTCTTCAGGAGGGACCTCACTAGAGCCTCTTTCAAGGCATCTGGAAAAAAAAAAACTCAGTCAGTGAACACCTGACAAGTCCAGTGAACACTGGGCCAATGGAATGAACATATCTCATCAGGAAACATGTTGGTGCCGGGTCCAGTTCACAATATCTGTGCCTTAGCCCAGAGATAACCCCAATGACCTCGGCCACCTCCACTGGTTTAAACTCCTCCCAGACAGCCAGAGTGCCTTGATTTCCCCCAGGTTAACCACTGCAGACTACAATAAGGTCCACTGATGGGATTCCCAGACAGACAGAGACACCCTATCAGAGAAGAACCAAGCAAACTTCTCACATAATGTGACTGAAAAGGTGTTTCGGTTGTAGACAGACTAGTGTTACAGTCTGTCCACAGTCGAAAAAAGCCGGGCAGGTCGGTTCTAGGTTTCTAAATGTCCAATTATGAAAAATAAAAAGGGGGGGGACTACTCTTCAATGCTTAAATAGCAGTTCTGCATTCAGACTGAGAATAACCACTTGCAGGATAATAGAACCTAATGGCCAGTAGAATTTTGATTGGCTAACCTTGGAGAAACTTTACAGTGGGCCCATGTAGTTTTAATAAAACACTGAAATTTGTTTCCTGCACCAGTTCAGCTCAAAATGGACTCTGGTGGATGGCTCCACAGCATGGCGGCAGCTGTCTGGGCCACCTCGTTCTCCTTTGACTTTGGTCTACGAGTCTTAGCAGAAGAGAGGCACCAGTTTATGGGGGAAGGATTATCTGGTGCAGAGGTGCCCCTCGCCGGCTGGCTGCAGAGTGACACTGGTTGCCAAGATGGACAATTGTTGTTCTGCTGATTAAAGAAGAAAGATAAATCTGCAGGTTCGTTCTGGGACGGTGGGAGGTTGGGGAGACAAGGGTGTATTATGCCTGCAAAGAAAGAAAATGGCACCTCATGTTACTGGATGCATTTTGAATTAATACTTCCCTTCAGTAAAACTGTCTAAAATGCCAATTTAAAGGTAAGGGTGTGCAAGTACTGACCTGTGCCTCTTTAGCTGGAAATGGTGTATAGCACAAGTGACATGATGCAGTTGAGAACGTGCCATGAGCCTCCACAAGTTTTTCTGGCGGAATCCCAGCCCCTGAAGAAGACAGTCACTGTAAAATTTCAGTTATAACAAACAGCATATCTCATGTTGAATATACTTGGGCTACCAATACAATACAGACAAAAAAACTGATAGATATCAGCAGTAATTACACAAATCCTAGTTTCATTGGTTTAAACAGAAAGGAAAATGTCATCATCATCTACTTCTATGGTATAATACCGTAGAATAAACAGTGACTTGAGTGTACACTGCCTGCCCACATTTTTTTTTTATTTTATAAAAACTTTTTTTCACTGTAAAAGCAAAATAAGAAAAAGATGTTATGAAATCTAATTTCTAGATAATAAGAGCGCCAGAAGTCACAGCTGGGAAGGTGGGGATGTGGTAGGATTGCATTACTGTTGCATTTGCAGGAAAGAGGCGCCAACCCATCAGTACAGTGAGTAGCGCTTTCATTTATCAGTGACAACAGCCGAGTTTGGGAACAAGCTGAGTCATCATGGGCTGGGCAGGTGAATGAGGATTGAGCGTCCCAGGGGACCCGCTCCTCCTTCAAGGAGGTGAGGGCCGAACCCCACTGCTACCTGAAGAACACAAATGGTAGTGCAGTAAGGGACACTGGGGTGGGGGGTGTTCTCCACTGCTATACTGCCACCTGGGGGACCACAAATGGTAGTGCAGTAGGGAAACTGGGGTGGGAAGGATGTGACCCATCCACTGCTATACTGCCACCTGGGGGACCACAAATGGTAGTGCAGTAGGGCACTGGGGTAGGGAGGGACGTGATCCACGCTGCTATACTGCCACCTGGTGGATCACAAATGGTAGTACAGTAGGAAGGAAGGGGGGGCAACTAGAGGACGTGGGTGGAAGCTGAAGGGGAGATTCAGGGAGAAAGAAGGAGGTGCTACTTCATTGAGAGGGTGGTGGAGCCAAGGAAATGCTGCCCAGGGGCTGGTGGAGGTGGAGGGGTTCAAGAGGGTGGGACAGGTACAGGAAAGGGTTCTGGGCAAAAACCAGTGCAGCGAGAATATCCCGGACTGGGAAGGGAGAAGCAGAGGGTGAGCAGGGCAGCAAGGTCAGCTCCCAAGGTGGGGGCCGACCAAACAAGCAGACACGAAAGACCATTAGGCCTTTTCTGCTGGCATTTTAGTATGTTACTATGTAGGGGACACTAGGGGAGGGGACGTGATCCCCACTGCTATACTGCCACCTGGGGGATCACAAATGGTAGTGCAATAGGGATACTGGGGTGGGGAGGAACGTGATCCCCACTACTATACTGCCACCTGGGGGGTCACAAATGGTAGTGCAGCAGGGGACATTGGGAAGGGACGTGAACACCACTGCTGTACTGCCACCTGCGGGATCACAAATGGTAGTGCAGTAGGGATACTGTGGTGGGCAGGGCGTGATCCACACAGCTATACTGCCACCTTGGGACCAAATGGTAGTGCAATGAGGGACACTGGGGTGGGGGACGTGAACCCCACTGCTATACTGCCACCTGGAGACCACAAATGGTAGTACAGTAGGGGGACACTGCGTGAGGTGAGGGGCATGACCCCCTCCGCTATACTGCCACCTGGGGGGATCACAAAATTGATAGTGCAGTAGGGACATTGGGATGGGGGAGAGGGAGGGGACTCCCACTGCTATACTGCCACCTGGGGCCACAAATGGTAGTGCAGTAGGGAGACACTGGGGGAGGTGAGGGGCATGATCCTCATTGCTACACTGCCATCTGAGGGACCACAAATGGTAGTGCCGAAGGGGGACACTGGGGGAATAGGTGGTGTGATCCCCACTGCTACCTGGGGATATGGGGGGGGGTGTCATCGGGGCTTCGCTCCTGCTACTGGCTGCCCTTTCTAGCCCAAGTTCTCCTGCCCTCGTGTCCCAACCAGAGGTGGGAGGGTTCAGTCTGACATGGCTTAGTAAGCCCTTGGTTGTAAGTGTCAGAGGTGCAGGGAAAGGGGGCTGGACCCAACCCGGGAGATGGAGCTGCACTAGTGAAACAGTATAAACAATGAATAACAAAAAAAAAAAAAATTGTGGGGAAAAAGGGTAGCAGATGGAGGAGGAAAAAAGAAAATACTAGCAAACACACAACATTCAGAAACCTTAGCATGGGTCCGTTAGCCCAGTGGTTGGATTTCTGCTTGCGATGCCGGCAACCCAGGTTCAGGTGGACTCTGGTCACTGGAGGACTGGCCGGGGGAGAATGGCTTCAGCGTCCCACGACAGCTTGCCTTCTCCGGTGGGAGGGTGGGGACCAATGCCTGCAACCTGCCTGACCCCAAGCAGAGGCTCAGCCTACAGCAAGCCCCATTTGTGGGGAAAGGCGGCCAAGACACACAGTGGACGTCGGCACGTAGCGCCATGACGTCAGGGGCACACACTGTGTGTGGGGGAGAAAATGCCTGCTGGCTCCAGGAAGATGGACTGCCCAGAGTGCGCCTCGATGTGCCCCGCCTCACCCAGCCACCTCTGGACTGTGAGACAAAAGAAGCGCGGGATGTCTGGTGCCCCACCTCGTCCCCACTCAGGGGCCAGCTGCAGCTGCAGGAGGTGGATTTGGGTAGAGCGGGAGGCAGGAGGAGGACTCCTTGGTAGGCCTGAAGGGTTAGGGTTGGCAGGACGTAGGGAGGGATAAATAGCAATTTCAAAAAAACCTTAGCATGCATGGGTATGACATCACAACTGTGTAGAACAGGATTTCTGAAAAAATAACAGTGTATCGCAGCAATCTAAATCTTCTGAAAACTCCTTAGAATCCAATCTAGCCAGTTATAATTCCTTATGTGAGGAACCTAATGTTGCAAAGCTGTCCATCTGCCACGATTTTCAGAAACTCTCCATTTACACAACATGGATTCATTCACCAATTTAAACCATTCTTTTTTGTTTAACAAAAACATAGCCACCCTATCTGCACACATACGAACATACAAACATATGAAGAAGCCAGCAGATGAAGGCCATTTGATCTATCTAATCTGCTCGCATTGCATGGTCCACAGCTTGTTTACATGTTTGGATTCAGCGTGTTCATTAGGAAGAGCATAAGCTAACAAAAATTATAAAAAGGCTCTCAGAAATGCTGCAATCTGATTGGCTGTTAGGATTCCCACAACCTTATATTAATCCCTGTTACACTGTCACGTACAGCCTGATCACCATGGAATATGGATTCTTCCTGTCAGTATTCCATCCTCTAGTACTGCTGAATGACTGGAATGATGCATTCTGATTTTGAACCAGCATTCTTCTGGTGGAAGAACTATTTTATTAAAAAAATTCCTTCTAAATGAGGGAAAACATTCAAAAAGTACACTTTTAACACTTTTTTTTTTTTGAATAATTTGTTATAATAGCAATAAGGCCCTCTCAGGAGTTAGATTAACAGTCAGTTAATCACCCCCTAGGGTAATATGGCACTCAACTGCATCTCGTGCCACATTACACCCTAGGGGGTGATTAACAGACTGTTAATCTAACCCCTGGCTGTGCCTTATTGCTTAATTCACTACAAGTTAATAGAACCTGCGAGGGATATTCTATTTGTATAACAGAGTCATCTCTGAGGTTTTGCATGGAACGTGTCTAACTACTCCAAACATCACAAGGCAACTGTTATACAGAAGCAGAGTCAGTGGCTCAGCAGGCAACCCACTCACCTCTGTGGCTGGAAGATTAAAAGTTATGGGTTCCAACTGCACAGCAGAAACTTGGGCTCCAGTGTGAGGGGTCCAGACGGCATACATCCCAGAGTCCTAAAGGAACTAAGGACTGAACTGGCAGCCCTGTTCAGTGAGTCCTTAGACACTGGAATGGTCCCAGAGAACTGGAGAAGGGCTAACGTTGTCCCTCTTCACGAGGGCAGCAGAAAAGAAGCAGCAGGGAACTACAGGCCAGTTAGTCTAACCTCTGTAGTTGGAAAGATAATGGGCACTCTTAAGGAAAGAATAGTGGAACACCTGGAAGCCAGTGGACTGGTGGATCCCAGGCAACATGGGTTCTCTGCAGGAAGAGCCCGTCAAACTAATCAGATAGATTTTTTTTGACTGGGTGACAAAGGCAGTAGACCGGGGGGGGGGTAGATATTGCCTACCTCGATTTCAGCAAAGCGTTTGATACGGTCCCACATAGGAGACTGGTCAACAAGCTAGGTAGCCTGGGGTTGGGACACAAGGTGGTGAACTGGACTGGAAACTGGTTAAGGGACTGAAAACAGGGCAGTGGTAAATGGAACCCAATCAGACAAAAGGGAGGTGACCAGTGGGGTACCTCAGGGGTCAGTTTAGGGGCCAGTCTTCTTCGGTGTCTTCATCAGTGACATTGCAGATGGGCTGGAGGGAAAGGTTTGCCTATTTGCACATGACACCAAGATCTGCAACAGGGTGGATACTCCAGAGGGGTGGAAAGGATGAGAAAAGACCTGGAACTGCTGGAGAGATGGTCAGGACATGGCAGCTAAAGTTTAATGCAAAGAAATGCAAAATCATGCATGTGGGGAGCAGGAACCCTGGGCCGAGTTACAGGTTATGGGGAACTGCTGACAGTAACTAAGGAGGAGAGGCGGTGGGAAAGGCCAGTGGGATGTTGGGGTGTATTGGAAGGGAATCACAAGCCAAAGGAGGGAGGTAATAGTTCCACTGTAAAGACCCTGGTGAGACCTCACCTTGAATATGGTATACAGTTCTGGAGACCACACCTTCTAAAGGACACTGACAAAACAGAGACAGTGCAGAGGAGGGCAACCAAAATGGTGAAGGGATTCCATCACAAGCCTTATGAGGAGAGAGTGAGAGACCTCAATTTGTACACGCTGGAACAAAGGAGGGAGAGAGGTGACATGATAGATACATTCAAGTACCTCGAGGGCATTAACAAGGTGGAAGGGGACAACATATTCCAGATTAATAGTAGTGCCAGGACAAGAGGACACGACAGGAGACTGAGGGGTGGCCGCATAAGGGGAAGTGTCAGGAAGTTCTTTTTTACAGAAAGGGTGGTGGATGCATGGAACAGCCTGCTCTGGAGACCGTCTAGGTGGAAGTTAAAGATCCCATGGCACTTGTCCCAAGAGTAGGGTATTTTCAGCCCCCAACATTCCCTTGGCACTAAAACAGATCCATGTAATCCACCACCAGGATGTCTCCGAAAATGAGCGGCCACAGCTCAGTGAGCTTTTCCTTGCCTGAAGAAATGTTAACTATAATTAGGGAAGCCCCTCACAGGCCCCATTAACTTATAAGACATCATGCCTGTCAAAATGCTAGTGTGCCATTATTTTTATTTAATGCATAATCCTCCCTTTACTTTCTTACGATTGGCACAGTACAGTCAAATGGGGTGTTACAATCATATGCATGACCACAGAAAAGAGGGGCATTTAGAAAGAAAAAAATTACTCACTGTAGTAATAACATTTCTTCTAATGGGTCCAACAGTGAGCCAATACAAAAACTGCATTATACCCACTCTGAGATGTTGCCCCTGAGAATTGGAATGCTGACATGGAATCAGAACTCCATTTAAATGTAGCTGAGTGCTGATGCTCCCTTTAGTGTTCTAATGTCAGATTTGTGCTGCAAAGCAGAAGGTAGCAGTGCTATTATGCCTAAGCTACAATGCTTATAACAAAGCTAACCAGCAAAAAAAAATCAAAACAGACTTATAATGAAAAAGCAGTACCTTGGGAGGCTGGGCAGTCTGGAACCTATTAATAAAAAAGGTTCGGTAAGATTGTAATCCCAATTCCCAAACTTTGCATCTCTGCTGGAAAGGATGTCCAGACTATAGCGCTTTTGGAGAATGTGTAGTTTTCAGGTAGCTGCTTGCAGATGTCTACAGAAGGATGCCCCTTGAGGCTGCCACGTGAAGCTGCAGTGCCCCATGTGGAATGTGCTCTAGGACTAAGGGAGGCTGCTTACCTGCTTTTTCGTAACAGAATTGAATGCAACAGACCAGCCATCTTGAAACAGTCTTTCTTGCTGCAGGTTTACCTGTACCAACATCTCCACAGGTGGCAAGCAGTTGGCTGTTGCCAGTCCCGAGGACTTGTTCTGTCACAATAGTAGCCAACGGCAATCTTGACATCTAAACAGTGTAGTTTTTGTTCACCTGAGCTGGAATGCGATGGAAATAGTACAGGCAAAGTGACTGATTAAGGTGACAATCTGACACTACCTTTAAGAGGAATTTTCTGTTCGTCCTGAGGACCACTGTCACTGTGCATAGTTGCTTGCTAAGCCGAGTAACCACTTGTCTCAGAGTCCTTCCCCTACTCCCATGTCAAAACCGTCCCTTTAACCTGCACTTATATTCTCAGACTGTCTGACTGTACCTTCTTATATCATGCACTTGCACCTTACTTGTACTGTATTGTACTCAAGTTGTATATCTTGTATCCTAATGTATTCTTGCACCTAGTCTGTATGTCGTTGTACTCAAAGCTTCCATGTATTTCTATTTTGTTTTATCACCTGCACCATTTTTTTTTGAACAGATTCACCAAGTTACGGTATTACACTTTCGATATATGGGTGCCTTCAGGGAATTTTGTTACACAAACGTTACATATATCACTTTCGAAAATGCTTGTATCAAACCGTCCTGAAGATCGGTTCAAGAGCCGCCCAGCGCTCGCTACCAGCAAACACAGTGATGATGCCAGGGAGATGCTGGGCATTACTTCCATTATAGTGAATAATGGCAGTAGCTGAGTGTTTTTGCGTTATACGGTCAGTTTGTGGTGAAACGTAAGCACTGGTCGACTATACCTTTCACTCGCAAACTGACCATTATAACATAAAAACACTCGAAAGCTCCCGCCCATTCACTATAATGCAGCATGCCCCATGCTCTCTGGCATAATTTCATAACGCTGCTGAGCTGGGGAGCAACTTCAGACCGGAAGTCCTCCCGACCAGGTTTACTGAAATTACAAGTGTTTCTTCCAGAAAAGTATTGCACTACGTAATGACATGTGGAACTACAAAGATTCCCGGAGGTAAGGCACCCATATATCAGGTGAATACGATAACTATGTAACTTAGTGAATCTCTTTAATGTAAATGTATTGTTCATTCTATGTGCCATCTTCATGGCCGGTCGGCCTGAAAACGGTCCATATGGATCAGCGACCCACCCGGTAAACAAATAAATAATTATGTAGTTAGGCTCTGTGCATGGGACTTGAAGCTCATCAACTGTTCTAGCAGAGGACACAGCTGTGAGGAAAAGTGTTTTCCATGTTACAAATTTTAAGTCCACAGAGGCCATTGGTTCAAAAGGGGGTCTTTACCAGCTGTGCTAAACAAATAAATCCCAAGGAGGTATAGGTTTTGTGGTGTACACTTGTACTTATATATAGGGCTAATGCCAGCTGCCGTCCTTTAAGTGCTCTAAGAACTATGAAGCAAATATTATGCTAATTGCTGTCTTGGCAGGGGCTCTAGAAACCCCTTGGATTTCTATCCGCAGTCAGTCTGGGGCTTGTCTTCATGAAGAGAACATCTGCTGCACAGAATAAATACTCTTTATTCTTTATTTTCTGCATCCGCAGTTTATTCGCATGATCCAGCAAGGGGTCCTCACCAGCAGCAACAGATGGGTCTGGCAGACAAGAGAGAAGGTAAGGGTCTTCTAGTGGCAGACCAAACCAAAACACCACACATAGTGGAGGATGCAGGCAACCCATCCCTTGGTGGAGAATGCAGCCCTTCTTCTTTCCAGACTCCATCGAGCTTGTTCATGCCACTGGGTACCCCAAGTCATCATCCCAGTATGCTTGAATTGTCTGAATGCTGACCGAACTACAGCCCTGGCTGCTGAGAGGAATATATGAATTGTATCCTGCTTCCATCTCAGCCCACAGCCTTCCTACTGTACCAAGACAATCACGTACAACCTATTCAACACTGCTAGCCAGGTAACTGAATGAACTGCCAGCATGTTGCCTTCCTCCAAGCCTAAGAGCCACAGAGCTTTGAACTGCAACCCCACTCCCCAACCCAGCTCCTACCTCGTGGCAGCATGCCTGCTCAGCAATCCCTGCATGGGACGAGAATTCTCACTGCTCTCTACACAGCAAACTTCCCTACAGCGAGGATCGCAGTTAAAGAAAACAATTAAACAGGGTGCTGCTGCTACTCAAGCTGCATGCTCGTTTCACTGGTTCCTTCCAACTAACTGAGGCTGCCTCCCAATGGCTCAGCCAGCTGTCCACAGCATTGTGGCTTTCCCTTTGCCACTGCTGCCATACCTGCAGCTCCAGACAGCTACCCAGGCTCACAAAAAGGACCAAACCGGAGTTCCACTCCCGCTTGACAGTGGCTTCAACTATGGCCGCATCTACAGCAAGGCACGTGGACCCTCTGCCCTCCTCGCAAGAGCGGCTCCCAGATGACAGCTGCCCTAACAGCCGCAATGGCCTACTACCCCACTCCTCTCACAGTGAGCCCAACAACAAAATGGGGCTTCTGCTTCCCGCTTGACACCAACTTACTGCTGCTGCTCACCTTGGCTGAGTCGCTCTGTGGTTAGCTCCCCGACTCACTGCAGCTATGTTCCCAGTGCCCTGCACCACACAGAGCCACCAAGCCTGCCTCAAGCTCCTCCTGCGTGCTTTACACTTTCAGCGGCCCTCCCCAACAACCGCATCAGACCACGGCTCAGCTCCACTCTACCCCACTGCAGACAGCCTCTTCCAGCAGCACCAGCCTCCCTTCTGAAACAGCTCAGGGACACACTGCAACCTGTCTACCTGGCTGCTCCGAACACACAAAGCTCTGCTCAACGTTTGGCCATTCAAAAAAATCAAATACAGGACTGCCAAGGAGTGATCCTCTCCTCGACTCACAAAGCAGCACACAAAGCTGCTCGGAGCACCTGCCACGCTTCAGGAAGGAGCCATATAAACAATAAGAGGAGCAATGAAAAGAAGCGCCAGACAGCAGCAGAAAATAAATAGATAAATAAATGGCCCTACAAACTAATAAAGAAATACACAATCAAAAGGAGCTGTAGGATCCAAACAGGGGGCACAGTAAACAAAACTTAGGGGCAGAACACAACAATAATTATTGTACGAAACTTGGAGACCACAGGGGAAAAAAGGCAGCAAAGAAAGCACAATAAACGTGCAGTTAAGTAAAGAAATACACAGCAGAACAAACTTAGTAAATTTCCCGAGCCAGTGCCACTCACCACAGAAAACTCCCACCAATTTTTTCTCAGTGGGGAAGAAGGACAGCAGGCAGCAATCGCCATTTTGAACACTGCACAGCAGCCTGGCAGCCTCATGGCAAGGATCCTCCTCTTGTGTTCTTCAAGACAGGAAGTGACCCTTAACCCCTTGCCAACAGCCATCTTGCTACAGCCAGGCCACAAAACCATAGGAACTGTATGCTAAGTTAGGTGGCCATCTTGTGAAGGGCACAAAATGACCTCACTCCATTGAAATCAATGGCAACCCTATTGAAATGAATGGACACTGCAACAAATAGCTGATTTTTGCAACAAAACCTTTATTTAAATAACAGACAACACAGAATTGAGTGGGAATTATTAAGACATCATTTGATGAACTTTGCTACAAATAATTGTACTTTTGTCTACAAAAATATTTTATTCTCGGCACTTCATCTACTTCACGACATCATGTCTCCTGCATGACGGCAACTCCTTCTCATCCTTACGACCTTCACTCGGTGAAACGGCGCTCGTAACCAACCACAATGTCGATGAAGACACTGATATGGGCACCAGAGCGTCCGGAGTTCTACCATCACCAACCTCAAAGACATGGGGCTACAAAATCGAAACCATCCTCCATGACATCAGTCTGCTATTTCAGCTCAAGGAACACCAACCATGCAAGCCACTTAAGATGACCTGGCTTATATTAAACCTATTTCACCACAGTCCATACCAGCCTACAGACAGTACCCTTCTCGCCTTGCCTCATGAAGACGCCGTCGACTGGCTCGAAATTCTAAGCATGAATTTCTTTCAATGGTTGGACTGATCCTTGTGTATTTTGAATGCCTTGTGCTTGCTTCTGAGAGGGACTGCCATATCCTGGTTCAACACATTTCCAGAACAAGTCAAAGGAGATACTGCCACCCTGTGTACAACCTTCAAAGACCATTTCCTCCAAGCACATCCGCCCTGGTTATTGGACCAGCAGCTGTGGGAATGCACCATGCAACCTCTGAGTCTCTAGAAGCATTTATAGTGGACATTGTGTCATGGTGCAATGTCTGCAAAACCAGAAAAAGATCAAATCACAGTCTTTGTCTGGGGACTGCCTCCGCAATTCCGTACTTATGTCATACAGCAAAAGTCAACCACCCGGATGGACACAATCCAAGCTGCATGGCTAGCCCAAGAGTCCATCTCAATGTTTCAGTCTGCCAGTGCTCAGGCACCCCAAACCTCACAACTGGCTGCACTCGCAACATGTGTCCAACAGCAACAAGCAATGATTGACAAGCTTATCGCAACTGTCAATACCTTAAACATCAGCTCAACTGCTTCCTCGGCAACTTCTGTCAACACTCTGCGACCACCTCAACGGCAACCTGATCCACCTTCACCTTCCCGAGAGCCTGTAACCTGCCAGTGGTGTGGATTCAGAGGACACACTGCTGCTATCTGCCAAAAGCTAAAGTATTACAACAGGACTCGAGAACCAAGGGGCGCCCACCACAGCGTAATCAACATGATAACTGCAACTACTCCCAGGATCAGGGAAATGATCGACGCCCAGCAGACTAGGGACTTTTGTTGGGTATGGGAACAAAGAAACTGACCACCCCTCTGACTCTTGCAACACAAACAAAGCGCACCCTCCAACTGCGAACTCAGGCACACTCACTTCCTGGGGAAAAGGTACCTATCCATCAGGTCACCTCTCCTAGCCAACTATGTCCCTGTAACCATCAGAGATTGGGCCGTGCATGCCTTGTTCGACACTGGAGCAGAAGTATCAGTTATCAACAGCAGTATTCTGAACAACCAAGCTATTCGTCACGTACCTAATGTCTCTCCAGCCGACCTAAAGTACATTATCACAGCAAGTACAGCTACAATACCCATCACAGGTGTGGTCCATCTCAAGCTCCACTTTGGCTCACAGCAAGCTACTGTCAAGTTTTACCTAGTGCCTGACCTACAACCAATAGTGATTCTTGGCCTGGACTTCCTCAAAGCTCACAAAGGCATCCTAGACTTTGCCTCAAACTAACTGTCTCTAGATCCTTGAAGGCAACTTGCAGCTATAGACTCAGCTACTGTGCCTCCTCGGTCAGAGATGGTTTTGGTTGCCAAGATTCGAGGTGAACCACTTCCACAAGGTGCTGTTAGCATCATCATCATGGGATCCCCTGTGCTGCATTCGTCAGGTCTCCTTCCAGGAAACACCTTATCAATGGTGCATGGTGTCGCAGTCTTAAAAAAATGTTGCAACTTCACAGATGAGCCAGTAGTCATCTCAAAGGGTGCCAACATCGGAAAGTTTGCCTGCTTGTCTTCAGGGGACCAGCTCCATCTCATGCAAGAACCTCAGCCTGCTTCCACCAACTCTAGTACTGTCAGTACTATCACAATCACTCCAGTTCTAACAGTGTTACCCCTCAGTCAGCTTGGCAGAAAACACCAGGAGAAAGGACTGCTGTGTGACTGAACTTCTCTGCTGGGACTAAAGTAGAAGAACTTTTGTATTTGGACCTTTAATTTAGGGTAAAAAAACTAACATACAAAACAAAAAAAAAAAGTGTGTGTTTGGGTTAACTGAACTGAATGGGTAACTGAAAAGTCATCTAGGTGTAAATCTCAGGTGACTGAAAGGACTTAACTGCTGTGAGGTTTAAATTACTTGTAGAAAGATTTGGTAAGTAGGGAGGTTATGCTAGAAGGAAGCTACATTTAAAGACTGCCTTAGAAAGATTCTGCTAATAGCTTGGCAGAAGACACCAGGAGAAAGGACTGCTGTGTGACTGAACTCTCTACTGGGACTATATTGCCCTCCTTCCTCCCTCCACCCGCCTACCCAAAGCTAGTTCTATTTTTATAGGCACAGGATTTGACTGACAACAGGAACTTCCTGTTTAGGGGCAGGAAGTGAGTGATCACAGAACCACCAAGGACCCACCATCCTAGAAGGGCAAGAGTAGCTCTCCGGACCCCTCTAGCTGCTGGAGGTCTGCCTCTGAACAAGTAAGTGGTCTACTGAGAAATACAGGATATTCTTGTCTCAGAACAGGACAATCAGGAGCTTAAAGGGAACACAGGCAGAAATTATGAGAGATAGAAAAAAAACAGAGGAAAGAGTAAGGATTGCAAACAGTTAAGGGGCCAGAAATAAGACATGATTGGGTGGCAGTGCAGTGGCTGTGGAGCAGCAGTCTTCGGGAGATGTTCTGGAGGATGCGGTGTTGTCCCATCTGCAGGCACCTCTCTGGGCTGAGGAGAAGGTTGCTCATCTCCAGGCTGAGTTGGCCAGGATTTGTGGGACTTCCTCTTCCATCCAGGGACCACCAGTGCCACTGCCGTTGCCTCAGAGGTTGCCAAGAAAGAGGAGCGTTGGACCACAGTGGGCTCAGGGAGGGTGAGGGTGGTGGAACAGAGGCACATCCCTCCAGTTGTACCTCTCCACAATTCCTATGCCATTCTGGCAAAGTGTGGTTTCTCTATGGAGGCACCTACAGTGGAGACCAAGGAGGATGCTGGGAACCTCCACAAAGGAGACCCACAGGAGGGTGGCAGGGGACCCTGCAGGGGAAGGAAACAACTCCTGGTGGGGGACTTCATTGTTAGGAAGGTAGAACTGGGCAAGGAAGGGGAGAGGGAGGTAAGGTGCCTGCCTGGCGCCATGGCTTGAAGGACAGGGAGCGAATCCTCAGGATTGCCGGAGCAGCTGCACAGGGGAGGGAGCTGGATGTCATTGTCCACCCAGGGACAAATGACCTGGCTAAGAAAGGATTAGAGAAGTGCAGGAAGAGTTTGTGGAACTGGGAGGGCCTTAGTCAAGCAGCACGCACGGTAACCTTCTCGGAGGTGCTACCATCTATGACATAGGAGAGGCTAGGGTGTTCCGTACCATGGGATTCAATCAGTGGTTGAAAAACTGGTGTGGAGCTCAGGGATTTGGCTTCATTGGGGACTGGGGGTCCACCTGGAGTGATGCAAGCCTATACTGGCATGATGGGCTGCATCTGTCCGGGAGGGGAACCAGGATCCTAGGTGATAGGTTTAAATGCTTCATTGGCAAGCTTTTAAACTAGCCAAGGGGGGAGGCACTGGAAAGGAGCAGGAAAATCCTAGCCCCCCAAAACAATCACGGTAGTAAGTGTGGCAAACACCAACATGGAGGTGTCGATAGGGAGAAGGGCAGTGGTAAATGGAGAAAGTGACAAAGGCAAGAAGGACAGGGATGGGGCAAAAGGGGGTAAGGCCATCAGGAAATGGAGGGTAATGAGTACCAATGCCCATAGTCTGGGCAACAAGCTCCTGAGCTGGTGGCCTTAATGGAAGAGGATGCCTGGATATCGAGCAGTCACAGAAACATGGTACACAGAGAACCATGACTGGGATGTTAACATACCAGGGTACATAACCTACAGGAGAGACAGGCAGGGGAGAAGAGGGGGAGGAGTAGCTCTCTATGTAAAGGAAGTAATAAAAGCAACTGAACAAAAGAGTAAACAGGGAGGAGAGGAGGCACTGTGGGTCACCTTGGAGACTGGAAAGGGCACCACAATCCGCACAGGGGTTGTGTACAGACCCCCATGTCAGGCGGAAGGAATGGACAAGGATATGATGGAAGGCATTCTTAGAATGGCAGAGAAAGGGGAGATACTGTTGATGGGAGACCTGAATATGCCAGATGTTAACTGGAGACATTTGCTGCAGCCACATCTAAGAGCAGGGCCATTCTTGACGCCCTACAGGTGGCAGGCATTAGACAGCTAGTTTTGGAACCCACTGTGAGGGAGCAATCTTAGACCTCGTACTCTCAAATGGGGGCAGAGAGATTTCGGATCTAGAAGTGGGTTGCCATCTGGGGACAAGTGACCATCAAACAGTGTGGTTCACGTTAAACTCAGCTACAGAGTCAAGCCATACAAAAGTGAGGGACTGGGCTTTAGGAGGGCTGACTTTGGCAAGATGGGAGAGTTCTGAAAAAGCACTAGCAAACAGGCTAGAAGGAGTGTGGAGCAACAATGGGGAATTATCAAACTGCCATCACAGAGGCAACAAGCCTTTGTGTGAAGCAAATAAACAAATCAAAACGAAAGAAAAGCCACTATGGTTCTCAAGAGAGGTGGCTGTGAAAGTCAGGAAGAAAAAGATAGCATTCGGAAGTATAAGGAAACACAGAAGGAGCAGGACAGAGAGCTGTACCAGTTAAGGCAGAAAGAAGCAGGGAGGGAAGTCAGAATAGCAAAGGCCCAAACTGAGGAAAAGATAGCCAACTCAGTTAAGAAGGGGGATAAAACCTTTTATAGGTACATCAGCGAGCGTAGAAAGACAAAGGGAGGGATAGTGAGGCTGAATAGAATGAACGGTGGGTGGGCAGAGGGGGACAGTGAAAAAGCAGGAATACTGAAAGAATATTTCTGCTCAGTATTCACAAAAGAGGAGGGGGAAGTGCCTAATCCAATTAACAGAAGCACTCTTGATAGGGGGGTCGATCCCAGTCCTTTCACAGAAGAAAGGGTTCTGCAACAACTCCTAAAACTGAAGGTGGACAAAGCAATGGGTCCTGATGGAATTCACCCAGAATTCTAAAAGAATTAAGGAAGGAACTAGTGAAACCACTGGCTACTCTTTTAATAAATCATGGGAAGATGGTGGTACCCAGGACTGGAGGAAGGAGGATGTGATTCCCTTCACAAAGTGGGACCAAGACAGAGGCAGGAAACTACAGACCTGTCAGTCTGACCTCTGTGGTAGGGAAAGTGATGGAGTCACTTCTGAAGGAAAGAATAGTTGAGTACCTAGAGGTCAGTGGAGCACAGGATCCAAGGCAGCATGGGTTCACAGTGGGAAGGTCATGTCAGACAAATCTAATAGATTTCTTTGACTGGGTGACCAAAGTAGTAGACCAGGGAGGGGCTGTGGACATGGCCTACCTAGACTTTAGCAAGGCATTTGACACAGTCTCACACAAAGATTATTAGTCAAATTAACCAGCCTGGGAGTGGGTCCCAGGTGGTAGCCTGGGTAAAACATTGGCTGGACAACAGGACACAGAAGGTAATTGAAATGGAGTCCACTTGAAGAAAGGGCGTTACTAGTGGGCAACTGCAGGTTCAGTATTGGGTCCAGTCCTTTTAATGTCTTCATCAGTGACATTGCAGAGGGACTGGAAGGAAAAGTATGCCTTTTGCAGATGACACAAAGATCTGCAACAGAGTTGATACACAAGGAGGCGTGGAAAGGATGAAAAGGGACTTGGCAAGGTTGGAGGAATGGTCAGACGATGGCAGCTAGGATTCAATGAAAGTGTGAAAATAATGCACCTGGGAAACAAGAACCCAGGGAAGAATACACAATGGGTGGGAGGTAGTAACAACAACAAAACAGGAAAGGGACCTGGGGTAATCATATCAGATGACCTTAAGGTTAGTAAGCAATGTGAGAAGACAGTAGGGAGGGCCGGGGTATACTGGGATGCATAGGAGAGGCATCAGCAGCAGAAAACAGGAAGTTGTTATCCCTCTGTACAGACAGTTGGTGAGACCTCATCTGGAATACTGTGTCCAGTTCTGGAGACCCCATCTCCGCAAGGACATAGACAGGATAGAGGCAGTCCAGAGGAGGGCAACTAAAATGGTACAGGGTCTGCAAGAGAAGCCGATGAGGAGAGACTAAAGGAGCTTAATATGTATACCCTTGAGGAAAGAAGGGAGAGGGGACATGATAGAAACTTTCAAGTACCTCAAGGGAATCAACAAAGTCCAAGAGGGTAGCATCTTTCAGAAAAGAGACTTGCAAGAACAAGGGACACAATTTAAAGACAGAAGGAGGGCGGTTCAGGGCAATGTGAGGAAGCATTATTTCACAGAGAGGGTAGTGGATGCATGGAACAGCCTTCCTGAGGAAGTTGTGGGGTCTAAAACTGTGGAGAATTCAAGAATGCATGGGACAGACATAAGGCAATTCTTGTGGGGACAGGAAGATATAGGCTGTTGGTTAACTAGGATCTGTGGCCTATCCTGTAGGTAGGAAATGGGCAGACTAGATGGGCCTAGCGGTCCTTATCTGCCGTCAAAGTCTATGTTTCTATGTTATCCTCTTCAAAACTTCCAGCATCTCCAACAGAAAATCAACAACTTTTGAAATTCCGGGAGAATTACCTAGATGTCTTTGTACATCTAGATAACAAGCTCAGATGCTGTGATAACCTGCAACACACCACTGAAATGCAGCCCAACCAGAAACAAATCCATCAGCGAGCCTACAAAGTGGGACACAAACAGAAACAAGACCTAGAGAACATAATCAAAGACATGCTTGAACAAGACATTGTCAAAGAGCCTACAAGTCCCTGGGTGCACCTTGCCTGTTAGTGGTAAAGTAGGACTAGGGGTATTGCTTCATGGTAGACTACAGAAAACTCAATGCCTACACGGTGCAGGATGCTCATCCCTTACCTACAACCGAAGATGCCTTACAGAGTCTTGGTGTGGCCAGCCCTGCTTACTTCACTACTCTAGACCTTCAGGGTGGGTTCTACCAAGTTTCTATTAATCCAGCTTCTCGTCCATACACAGCATGGCACTGCCACTTGGGACTTTTTCAATTCAAACATCTGCCTATGGGACTTTGGACTAGTCCAGCCACATTCCAATGTGTTATGGAAGCCATACTACATGAGTTGTCTTGGAAATCTTGCCTAGTCTACCTGGACAATGTTATTGTCTTCAGCAGAACTTTACCAGAACACCTGCAACATCTGAAAGAAGTTGTTTGAATGTCTCAGACAAGCCAATCTTAAGCTTCGCCCAGAGAAGTGTTGTTTTGCACAGCATCAAATCCATTACATGGGACATGTTGTTAGTTCTCAAGGCATCTCTCCAGATCCAGACAAGCTCTCAGCAGTCAAAGACTATCCAGAACCTAACAATCTTAAAGACCTTCAAGCTTGGGCTTGTCTGGCTACTACTTAAAGTTCATTTGCAACTATGCCGAGACTGCAGCTCCACTGTACACCCTCATCAAAAGGGATGTGACTATACATGGACTTCCAAATGCAAAGGTGTCTTAGAAACCTGAAAGAAAACCTAATCTCTTCTCCAGTAATGGCCTACCCAAGGTTCGACCAACCCTTCAAGCTCTACTCAGATGCTAGTTCCTTTGCAGTGGATGCTGTGCGCTGTCAAATTCAAGATGGAACAGAACGAGTTGTTTCCTATGCCGGGTGCTCCTTTTCAGCTGAGTAGAACTATGGCATCACAGGAAAAAGAATGTACAGCCATGGTATTTGCCATAAAGAAATTTGACTGCTACCTTCGCTACTTTCTTTACAGCTATTGTTGATCACTCTGCCTCAGATGGTTATTCAAAATAAAGGAGCCAGTAGGCAAGTTCACCGATGGATCGCCATGCTGCAAAGCTACAACTCTGAAATTCAGTACACACCAGGTCAAGTCCACTCCAATGCCAATGGTGTAAGCCGGAGACTATATCCCTCCACATCATCCTCAACAGACAAAGAATCCTGATTACAAGCTCTTCCCTTCCACACCATAGATGTGCTTCCTGTGGACTCTCCAGCACCTCAAGTTGCCTTGCAGCTATCAACTGCTTCTACAGAAAAACGCACCAATCCTCATCTACTGCAAGCAGCCAAAGAGTTTCTCACCTCCTCCATGTCCAATCTGTCCCTGGCAACTGTCAAAACGCAACAAAGAGCTGATCCTCAATTCATAGACATAATCACATACTTAGAGTTTGGAACCTTACCGCAACAAAAGAAACATCGCCAGGATGTACTTTTCTTTGCTTCGCAATACTTCCTCAATGACGGTGTACTTTTCCACATTTGGACCTAGGAAGGCAAGGGTCATCGCATGGACAGAACTCATGTACATCTATTTGTTCCAGCCTCTCTAATCAGTCAAGTTCTTCTCTCCACTCATGCCTCTCCACTTTCCGGAAGTCATATCGAATATACAGAACTCTTGAAAAGACAAGGTGTCACTTCTTCTGGCCTCACATGAACAAAAATATTGTCTGATTTGTAAAATCCTGCCAGACCTGCTCCCAAGGAAAACCTCCTGCCAAACCGACAAAGGCACACATTATTTCAGTGCCTGTAGCTACTGAACGATTCCAAAGAGTCAGCACATATATTCTTGGGCCTTTACCTACATGATCTGACTCCAGCAAACAAATACATTTTTATTTTTGTGGACTACCTAACCAAAATATTTGGAACTAATCTCCCTAAAAGACGCCAAAGCTGCCACAGTGGCAAATGCCTTCCTCAACACAGTAATTTGTCGTCACGGTACCCCATCGTACCTGCATTCAGACAGAGGCACTAACTACCATTCAACCATTGTTCGAGAAACTTGCAAACTTCTCGACATCAAAAAGACTCACACAACCAGTTATCCACAATGCAACAGACAAAGTGAAAGAATGATGTCTACCATTCTCAGCACACTCTCCAAGTATCTGGATGAAACTCCCGACACCTGGGACCGTTTTGTTCCCTTTGTGCAATCTGCTTACAATACCAGCCCTTGTGTCGACAGTACAGAGTACACACCATTCTTCTTAGTCCATGGACTTCACCCAAGAACTCCACTGGACAAGGATCTCTCACTGCTAGAAGTTCCTAAGTCAGCTTCTTTCTTCATTATTCCTATGCTGGAACAGCTTGAACTTGCCAGACGTGTTGCAATCACCACACTGGTCCAGAGAAAATCTGCCATGCCTAAAATGTCAGCAGCCAAGTCGCATGAGCCTTCATTCTCCACTGGGGACATTGTGTACTTGTACCGACCTGTCCTTGTTCCAGGTGCCACCAAGAACTGCTTCACCCCTGGACTGGTCCTTGCTACATTGTAGAAAAGCCTCCTTCTGTGAATGTTAGTCTATGCCACAAGTCTGACGGAAAGCTGGTACATAACAAAGTCCACATCAACCGACTGAAACATGGGTACCTTACTAACACCCTTCCAGATGACCCCAGTCCACCTAACAATTAAGCTGCACTTGAGCCTGCCATCTTCTCTGAAGCAGAGATCCCTTCACACAACTTGCAACCAGTTCCTACAGATCTTCCCACTCCTGACACTCTCCAGCTAGATTCCGTTTTGCCCGATTTTCCAGATGGTCTCCCTGGGATTGCTTCTTCTAAGCCGTCTTCTTTTTCTTCTCAGGACTCTCTTGTACACACACCGATGTACCAGATAGAGAAGATCTTAAGGAAGCAGTACACAAATGGATTCTGGACTTACAGAGTCAAGTGTTATGGATTTGACAGTGGGCAGCACTCCTGGGTCACCTTTAACGACCTGACCTCGTCCTGTCAGGAACTGGTGCAATCCACACATGCCTCCATTCCCACTGACTGGAAAAGCCGAAGGTCTTGGACTTTTGTTAACAGGACTCAGTGGTGGTACACCCTCTATATTTCTGTTATCATGTAACTCTTACTGTCTTGCAACTGTTATTAAAGAGTTATTGTGCACTGTTTATCCTCCAGCTGCTACCCTTCCCTCTCTTCCCTTTCCCTTCCCCCGCACTTTAGCACTTGTGGCAAGACCAAGCTTCAAGTGCTACAGGTTCTCCCTCTCCTGGCACTACTCTAACTGGTCACCAGTGTAGTCCAGATTCTTTCCTTCCTCCCCTCCCTGCAGTGCAGTACTGTTTTGTTTTAAAATGTGCCATGCCTTGCACGGAAAAAAAAAAGTTTAAAGTTTATAGTGTGATACTGCTTTGTTCGAGTGGTGCTCACATTAACTGTCCCGGGGGTGATGTGGAGTACACTTGTATTTATATATGGGGCTAATGCCAGCTGCCGTCCCTTAAGTGCTCTAAGAACTACGTTGCAAATATTATGCTAATTGCTGTCTTAGCAGGGGCTCCTAAGAAACCCCTTGGATTTCTGTCTGTTAGTCAGTCTGGGGCTTGTCCTCATGAAGAGAATATCTGCTGCACAGAATAAATACCTTTATTCTTTATTTTCTGCATCTGTCAGTTTATTCACATGGTCCAGCAAGGGGTCCTCACCAGCAGCAACAGATGGGTCTGACAGACCAGAGAGAAGGTAAGGGTCTTTTAGTGGCAGATCAAACCAAAACGCCACAGTTCTCTAACTAAGGGATGCCGTGAAGCAGGCTTTTAAAGAATCTCTTGAACACAGGATGATGCTAGAGATTTTGGCTTTCCTGCAGATAAGAAAGCTGGTAATTCAGCCAGGTAGACTTTTAGTGAAGAATTTCTTAGTCCACTGGAGTTCAAATGTTCTAAATAATCGAGACCCAAAGGCAAATCAGCTTCTAGGGAAGATACACCCTTATTTGAGCACCAAATAGTGCTTCTGCAAGCTCTGCTTCTCCCACCAGGTACTGCTGATAAGGACAAAACCAGGACACAGCAGCAATGGAATTAGGCACTTCAAGACAGGGCAGGTGAGGTGTAGCAGGAGCTCCAGTTCCAGCAAAGACTGGAGGGACCGAATGCATAATCTTATTTTGGTTCTTTTTCTCCCACTAGACCACCAGGTATTTTTGAAAATTAAACTGACATAGCAGGCTAACTGTGCACTTACAGGATGCCGGGGCTCTGGGGTGGGGGGTTAGCATGAGCTCTGGTTGTGGCAGCATTACAAGCAGGGATCTTTGTGGCTCTCTGTGTTTCTCACTCTAGATCACCAGGTATTTTTTAAACAATAGGACAGGTGCTGGAGGATTGAGAACATGAGGCATTAAGGAGAGTGGACAATGGTCAGTGGCAAGAAGGCTGCTAACAAAGGAGGAGGAGACTGCTGCGATGGAAAGTGCTGTGTGAAAAAAATATGGGCAGACTGAGTCCACCTGTTCCAGGTGTAAACATGAAATTAGCTCTCTTTATCATATGGCCTGGACTCGTGAAGGCCATGCCATTCTGGACCACTATCATCTAATTTAGAAGCTGGCCTGGTGACACTGAGGGCTGAGGCACTGACACCTTATTTCCCTTTACGCCGCAACCTGTATTCGAAACGAACACAGGCGTTGGGGTTAGCAGGCGAGAAGGATTGAGCATCGAGGTCTGCTCTTCTTGAGGGAAGAGACACCAATGGCGCTGAACATTCTATTTTGGTTATAAAAGTTGAAACCGTGATTCTGGACATGCGCATTAAAGTTGACACTAATGCGCATGCCCATAATCACGGCTGCAACTTTCATAACCAAAATAAAATGTGTTGGAGCTCTCATTTTTCCATGGAAATTACTTTAACTGGATTTGTGGCATGCAACGTATGAGCTGTACCATTTTATCACTGTGTGACCCCAAATGTCAAACTTGTTCATGAACGAGTTTACCTGCGGCACGGCGCCATTCCTGCTCATGGGCGTGTGCCGCATGGATTTTAAATGGACTGCTCCTAATGTAGTTTTATTAACAATTAGGAATGTTCTTGATGGTACTGGAAATTTTTTTGCCACCAATGCTTTACATAATGACAGTGCTTCATCTACATGTATTTCATGCAGGCACTATAAAATTGCCCTCCAAAGCCGACAGTATCCTTAGAAATCATCACTTAACACATGTATTACTATCAATAATACATTTGTTAAGTGATGATTTTACCCTTTTAAACAAATTGTTAAATGAAGTGAGAACAGCGCCTACTGCATGACAGCTGCACTGCTACAGCACTTGTTGCTGACCGCCCCTCTCCTCATTGATTTAATCACAATGGCATCAGCAGCCATTTTAGAGAAGACGAATAAGGAGATTTGAGCGGGAAGGGCTGTTTACATTTTCTATACGCTAAAAAACTACATTTATCTTAAATAAATGCAGTTTCAGCATTCAAGTAAACAGCAGCCAGGGCAATGAAACCAGAATTTAGAAAATTAACATGTTGAATTTCAGTTTAGGTGTCCTTTAAGATCTTGCTTGAAAGGTTCATGCTTGAATACTCCAGTTCCTCAAGAACCATGCCATCAGTCTCAGTGCTCTGAGGTTTGGGAATTTCACTCTGCCTGGAGACAGTCAGCAGGTTATGTCTCATGGGAAGATAGACAGGGTTCTTATAAGACAGGGACACTAGGAAAGGGTATGATGGCTGTCTTGCCCAGTCTGGGCCCACCAGAATTATTGTTGATAACCATAACAGTAGATCTTCAAACGAATCTCCTCCATTGACCCACATCAAGGAACTGTAAGCTCTCTGCATCAGGACAATCAGGGACACATTTGCTAGCTGGGGCTGCCCATTGACATGAATCATCGCCACTTATATAATGTGGGCAGCCCCATGATGCCTCAGTTCCTCGCTGAAGACAAGCTCAGAGGATCATCGGACCAGCAGGCATCAAACCAACCAGGACCAAAACAGGTACACAGAGGATATGGAAACCTGAATAAACATGCGAATTCAGTCATAAGAGGACAATCAGCTTGTGAGAGCAGGCAGGATACTCGCTATCCCAAAAAGGGTGAAGAAGGAGGGAAGCTGTGGCTCAATGGAGGAGATTCTCCTGAAGATCTACTGTTACATTAAGTAACTATTCTATCTTCTTCTAGGGTCTCTCCTTCACTGAACCACATCACTGAACATTCAAATGCAATACCAAAACAACAAGGGAGGAAGAAAGGATCTATGGACCCTGAGTAAGAAGGCCTTGCAGGACAGTAAGGTCAAATGCAGCAAATATTCAAGAGACAGCATCCAGACTGTAGTGCTTAGCAAAAGTATGCACACTGTTCAAAGAGGCAGCACACATGTCAGCAGGGGACACACTGGGAGAATGAGCCACAGAAATGGCCACCCCAATCGTGGGGTGAACATGGACCAGACCAGAAAGCTGCTTACCATGTGTCGAGGCACAGGTCAGGTAGAAAATACTCACCTTAGTAATCTTGTTTCTTCTAAGGGAATCTTACTGTATTCTGACTAATGCAGTATGGTCTCACCATAGGACTGCCCTGGAGCGAAATGGTTAATAGAACCTATGCAAATGATGGAATGCTAGGCTCGAGCTCAGTTTTCAAACCACTGTCCCTGGCAAACAATCTCTACATCAGATTCTTACAAAGCATGCACTAAGCAGTTTCCTCTTAATGAAGGATAATAATAATAAAAATAGTAATAATAGTAACAATAAGAACCTCCTGCATCAGAAATGGCAGGAGAAAATTATGGGAACCACCCGCTTCAAATACTGCTGAAGAACCTTAGGCATCCCAGAAGACTCAAGTCACAGATGCCCAAAAAGAAACAGTATATGCTCCCAGGTTTTGCAACAACTGTAGCACAGCTGTAATGCAGTGACCATAGGTATGAGAAGGAGGAAGGAGGAGTTCAGAATACAGTAAGATTCCCTAGAAGAAACAAGATTACTAAGGTGAGTAATTTTTTCTTCAAACCCCAGAAAATCTTACTGTATTCTGACGAATGCAGATTATCAAGCAGTGCCCTTGGAGGTAGGCCTACAGTATAACCTATTTAGGAAACAGGCTCTGCAGGACTGCTATGCTGAACCTGGCATCACCTCTGGCTTGGACGTCCAAACAATAATGCTTTGTAAATGTGTGGACTGTTTTCCAAGTTGCAGCTTTGCAGATATCTACTAGAGGAATGTCCCTAGCAGCTGCTAGGGAGGTTGCACTACCCCTAGTTGAATGGGTCCTGAGGCCTGCAGGTGTTTCCTTACCCACCCTGCTATAGCAGAACTGGATACAGGTTACAATTCATCTGGCAATGGATCATTTTGTGGCAGGTTTTCCTTTCCCTACCTCTCCAAAGGTAAGGAAGAGCTGGGTTTGGTTCTGTCTGTGACCCTTTGTGTGGTCGAGATAGTAACTGACTGCCCTTTTTACATCAAGGCTGTGCGCTGCCTATGTTCACCTGAAGTGGAATGATCTGTAAAGAAGACTGGCAAGGTAATTGATTGGTTAAGGTGGAAATCTGATACCACCTTAGACAAAAACTTTGTTAGTTCTCAGGACTACCTTGTCCCTATGAACTGTGATATACCCTGGCTCTGTGGATAAAGCCTGGAGTTCACTGATCCTCCTGGAAGAGGTCATGGCAACCAGAAATACAGTTTTCCAAGTCACATATTTCAGGTCTGCTGATGACATGGGTTCGAATGGAGGTTGCATGAGCTGAGCAATGCAAATATTCAAATCTCACATGGGTGTGGGCTCCCTGTGTGGTGGATGTAAGTGTAACAGCTCTTTAAATAATTTTTTGAACACTGGCTTTGAAGCCAAAGAGGAGGAAGAAGCTTTACCTGCTGATAAATAAGCTGAAATAGCTGCTAAATGCACCCTCAGAGTGGAAATAGTTAAACCTGTGGAGTGCAAATGAGCCATATAGATATAGTCCAAGACAACAGAAATGTTAGCTTGAGACTGATCCAGGCCTCTGCCCTGGCACCAGAAGGAAAATCTTTTCCATTTAGAAGCATATGTTTTCTTAGTGGAGAGTTTTCTGGAAACCCTCAGTATGTCCATAACCCCTTCTGAAAGATGCAAGTCCACATACTCTTGCCTTGAGTCTGAGAGATAATAAGCTGGGGTATATGATTCTGCCCTGAGAGGAGGTCAGTAGATTGTACCTCCTGAGAAGACTGATTGGCTTGGCTACCGACACTGAGAGAAGTATGGAGTACCAAGGCTGCCTGGCCCAGTCTGGGGCAATAAGAATCACTGAGGCTGGTTGAAGCCTGAGCTTGTTCAACACTTTCAGTAGTAGAGGGAATGGAGGAAAAGCATACAGGAATTTCCCTGTCCAATCCAACAGGAGTGCATCCAAAGGAATTGTGCCCCTGCTGGGGGGTCTGCAGCAATACTATGGGAGCTGGTAATTGTCTGGAGCTGCAAAGAGATCCACTTATGGGGTGCCCCACCTCCTGAAAATGGTCTGTAAGACCTGCCTGTTCGGTGACCATTCGTGGTGATTCTGATTTGTGCTGCTGAGGGCATCGCCAGGACACTGTCCTTACCCGGAGATGAACAGCTGCAAGGACACCTTTAGAGGAGTATGCTAGTCTCCAAATTTTCATAGCTTCATGCAAAGAGGGGTTGACCTTGTGTCCCTTGTTTGTTTACACAGTACATGATGGTTGTGTTGTCTGTTCTGACCTGTACCAATTAGACCATTTTCTTTCTTTTGTCTTTTTTTTGTCGGTTGTTACACCGTAAAGAAACCAGTTTTTAAAGTATATGTCCAGGAGTTACCCGTTGAAATAAGGGACCCACAGACCAGAAAATTACTCCAGTATAAGTTTTAGATAACTACCACTATACCGAGTCGGAAATTCTTAAAACTAACAAATACAATATATAAGGAAAATTAAAGGTAACTGTCTGTTTCCCTTGGTTAGGGAACCAGGAGAAAACGCACTACTTACCCTCTACCAACTAAGATCTAAACGCATTACTACCTGAAAACCAAGGACAGTGATAAGAACACCTAATAAAATAAATTTACAGTATAAAAACGAGAAAACAACTTTCTTCAAGAGATGGACATGGCCTCCAGAGATGTCTTACTGAGGCAAGCAGAGTAAAGAATCTGATGGTTAGAGATTGTTTACCAGGACAGTGGTTTGAAAACCGAGCTCGAGCTCTAGCATTCCATCATTTGCATAGGTTCTATTAACCATTTCACTCCAGGGCAGTCCTATGGTTAAAGACCACACTGCATTAGATCAGAATACAGTAAGATTTCCTGGGTTTGAAGCATAGGAAAAAACAGGAGCAGTTGTAGAATTCCAAATAGTATTTATTTGTACTAGCAGTAAACATAAAAATAAACTTGTTCCGTATAACTATTTACAAAGGCAGAATAAATAGAGAAGATCCATCAGAGTTTTCCGTCAATCTCTGTGTCCCCTGCAAGAAATTGCAGCTTTGTTTTTAAGTTCTTGCCACTCCCTTCTTAACAAGCATCCTATTTTTCTAAAATGTTCTTGTATATTTCAGGCAGGTGCAGGCAGGAACATAATGTCCCAGAACTGAGGCCCCTATTCCCACAGCTTCTGTAAGACACTTAAAATTGCATTTCAGGTTAACCCTTGAGTTCCTAATAGCTTTCTGCAATCATCTGAAACTATAATTATATACATTTCAACAGTAACACTATATAATTTTTAAACAAAGGGATCCCAATATCAGTTACATTTCCACATAATGGTTTATATATATTTTATACCAGCAGATATGCAAGGAGGAAAAGACATGACAGCAAGGAAGACGGGAGACAATGAGGGCAAATAATTGCGAGACTGTCGGGTGATCAAATCCTAGGTCTCACAGGAAAATTTGGTTGCCTAACCAGACAGACAAGAAACAGGAAAGGAAAGAACAGATCCTTGCAATTAAACACTTTCTCCATGATAACTGGGACAGGGTCCTATTCAACCCTGTCACATACACCCCCCTCAAGAGGGAAACTGTTTTATCAAACAGGTTTCCAAACTTTCTATTAGTTCTCTAACATTAGCTTCTAACTTTCAGAAATTAAGCACATATGCACTATCCTTTTTTCTATAACAGTACAGCAAACAGTAAAGTTTAAACTCATACATTTGTTTTTCACCCTTCAGAACCCTCAATTCCTGATTCATATCTTGACAGAAAATCAGCATTGCTATTCTCTTTACCAGATCTGTGTATCACATTGAATTTAAATGGCGGTAGTGCCTGGTACCACCTTGTGATTCTGGAATTTTTATCTTTCATTTGGTTAAGCCAACAGAAAGGACTGTGATTTGTTGTAAGTACAAAGTCAGTTCCTAGTAAAAAAACTTAAGGGACTCCATGGCTCACTTTGTTGTTAAACATTCCTTTTCAATGGTGGAGTACATTTTTTCCTCTGTTGTGCAATTTCCTACTTATGTATAGAATAGGATGTTCCATCCCATCTATATTTTGACTTTGGACTGCACTTAGGCCTACCTCTGATGCATCTGTTTATAACATAGAAACATAGACTTTGACAGCAGATAAGGACCGCTTGGCCCACCTAGTCTGCCCATTTCCTTACCTACTGGTTAAGCTGCAGATCCCAGTTAACCAACAGCCTATTTCTTCCTACCCCCCACAAGAACTGCCTTATGTCTGTCCCATGCATTCTTGAATTCCCCCACTGTTTTTGACCCCATGACCTCCTCAGGAAGGCCATTCCATATGTCCACCACCTCTCTGTGAAAAATACTTCACATTGCCCCTGGAGCTGTTCCTCTTCTATCTTCAAATTGTGTCCCTTGTTCTTGCACATCTCTTTTCTGAAAGATGCTACCCTCTTGACTTTGTTGATTCCTTGAGGTACTTAAAAGTTTTATTATGTCCCCCCCACTTTCTCTCAAGGGTACATACTAAGCTCCTTTAGTCTCCTCATTGGCTTCTGTAGCAGACCCTGCACCAATTTACTTGCCCTCCTCTGGACTGCCTCCATCCTGTCTATGTCCTTGCAGAGATGGGGTCTCCAGAACTGGACGCAGTACTCCAGATGGGATCTCACCAACGGTCTGTACAGAGGGATAACAACTTCCTGTTTTCTACTGGTGATGCCTCTCCCTATACATCCCAGTATCCCCCAGCCATCCCTACTGCTTTCTCACATTGCTTGCTAAACTTTAGGTTATCTCATATGATTACCTCCAGGTCCCTTTCCATTTTTGTTGTTATTTTCTTCCCCACCCGTGTGCTCTTCCCTGGGTTTTGTTTCCCAGGTGCATTACTTGCAATTCTTTGCACTGAATCCCAAGCTGCCATACTTCAGACCATTTCTCCAACCTGCCAAGTCCCTTCATCTTTTACACCCCCTTGTGTATCAACCCTGTTGCAGATCTTTACCGCTGCCTGTAACAAAAAATGGTTTCTCAAAATCTGAGCTTCTTAAAACAGGGGCTGAACATATACGCAGCCTTAATGGCTTATCATCCAAGTATGCTGCACAATAACCAGTGTGAGGTGCTAAAATTACATCCATGAACCGCTGGAATGTAGCTGGAACACCATGTAAACCAAAGGGCATGGTGGTGAACTGATAGAATCCAACAGGAGTGGCAAATGCGGTTCTGTCTCTGGCTTCTTTAGCTAAAGGGATTTGCCAGTAACCCTTGGTGAGATCGAGGGTCCTGATATTCTTTGCACTTCCCAGTCTGTCCACCAAATCATCTATTCTGGGCATAGGATAACTGTCAAATTCTGACACTTGATTAAGTTTCCTAAAATCAATGCAGATTCTAACACCCCCTTCTTTTCTGTTTACAATTACCATTGGAGATGACCAAGCACTCCTTGACTCTTCTATGATACTCAATTCTTTAATTTTTTGTATTTCCTTAACCACGTCAGCTCTAACTGCTCTGGTAACCTGTATGTCTTTGCCTAATAAGACGAGCAATCCTTGACACTATTACATAAGACCCATTTCATAGCCTGGTACTGTGGTAGAAGTACTGTTAAATGAATTCTAGCACATTACAAATTTCTGTGGTTTGTTCAGGGGTTAAGGAAACATTCACCTTTATAGCATCAGCAGTTACAGTTTGTTTCAGTCTATCATAAGCTACATCAATATCTTCTTTATCAATTTCTGGTAAAACTAGCAAAGCAGCTTTTGGTGTTTTTTCAACCCATTTCTTGAGGAGGTTAGCATGGTATAGCTTAGTAGGATTTTTCCTGTAAGGGGTCTCAATCTTGTAGTTAACGGTGCCAGTATGTCTAAGCACTCTAAGGCCCTTGCCACTTCATTACCAGTTTATTTTTTGTTGTGGGTAACAGCAGCAAAACCTTTTCACCTGGCTCAAACATTTTTTTCTTTTACCCCATGGTCAAAATATACCTTCTGTTGGTTTTGGGCCTCTTCCTGATTACTATGGGCAATTTCAACATATTTTGCCAGCTTCTTTCTTAGGGCACACATATAAGACGTTACAGATTGTTTCTGAGTGGCGTTATCTTCCCATGTTTCTTTCATCACATCCAGTGGCCCTCTTGGCTGCCGACCATACAGCATTTCAAATTGTGAAAACCCTGTTAATGCATATGGCACTTCTCTGTAAGCAAAAAAGTAGGTAAAGCAAATATTGGTCCCAATCTTTCCTTCCCTTTTACAAACCTTTTTAACATGCGTTTAGGGTTTGGATAAAATGCTCAACAAGACCGCCTGTCTGGGGTGATAGGGGGAGGTTCTTATGGCAGTGACACCTAGCAGTCTATACAGCTCCTTAAGTAATGCATCACCAAAATTACTACCTTGATCAGTAATAATTTATTTAGGTATGTCCACTGTACTGCCACTTTTGGGGCTGTAACAGCACGCATTGGAACTACTTCTGGGTATCGAGTAGCATAGTCACATACTACCAGGATAAATCTATTACCCTTTTTACTTTAGTCTAAAGGACCAACCACATCCATTGCAATTCTCTCAAAGGCACATCTATCAAGGGTAGGGGCACTAGGGAGACCTTGTCTTTTCTAGTGACTGGGGCTACTTTCAGACACTCAACACAGGAATTACAATAGGTAGCAACATCTTCATGAATTCCAGGGCAATAAAATCTGTACAGCAATCTAGCAAGGGTGCGATCCCTCCCTGAGTGACCAGCCAGAGGACTATCATGTGCTATCTGTAAAAACTCAGATCAATACTTTTGTGGTATAACCAGTTATTCTGTCTGGTCCTGTGTCGGAGGCTTAACCCATACTCTGTACAGTAACCCATTACATTTAAACATAGGTTCACCCTGTTTTGTTTCACCCCAGCTACTTAAAATAACACCGAGAGAAATATCATTAGCTTGCTGTGAAAGAAAATCACAATCAGTTGTCAGCTTATTTTCAGCATTGTCATATGTTAAACCCTTATGTCCATCAGTCATTTGTTGCCACAGTTTCTTCAGGCATTGTCTTTTCTCCTGATTTCGGATCTTGGAGCTGTGCTCAAACAAGTCCGAATCAAAATCGGCGAAAGGAAAAGAGTCCCCACCATCTGTAAATTTTCTTTGCCTGACCTTTTATCACTACAGCTGCTGAAACATCAGGATTTACTTCCTCTTTGATTGACTCAGTAAATCCTGGAAAGTCATTTCCAATAATCACAGGTACAGGTAAATTTGGGTACTACCCCCACTTCCATTTGGTGCGACACCCTATTTACAGTCAGCTTCACTTGGGTGGTGGAATAGTACAGAAATGTCCGTGTGGATGCAGATGACACCAATACCTGGTCCTTTTGCACAGTGTTTTCCAAGCATCTCAACATGCACTAAGGTCTGTCTGCTTCCTGAATCAATGAGTCCCTTTACAGTCTTATCCCTCACCTTCACATCTGTTAAGTACTTGCCCCAATTTGCTAAGGACAAATCTGCTCCAGTGTCACTCTTCTTACGGCAATTTCTTGCAATATGACCTGGCTCATTACAGTTATAGCAAATAACGTCTTTGGGCACAGATTTGTTACCCCCACCAGAGTTTTTATCAGACTTGGAGTTTAAATGGGAAAGAGTGTCTTACCGTGCTTGGCTGTTACCTTTGCTGCTGTGGCTGCCTGTCTGGCTATTTGGTAGTCCTCGCCAAAGAAACAGCTCTTTTTCCCCACTTTCTGGTATGTGTTCTTTACCCAAAGCTGCGATTTGTAGGCAGGATGTTAATGAATTGCTCCACTGCAAATGTGCTGATGATCTGTGGGACTGTTTTGCCGTCTGGTTGGAGCCATCTTATCTGAAGTTCTCTGAGTCGGGTAAAGGATTCTTTAGGATTGACGACTTGAGTTGTACTTCAGAGATCGAAATCTCTGCCTGTAGGTGTCTCCTGAGATGTCATACCTTTTCAGGATTTCGCTTTTCACCAGGTCATAGTTTTCTGACTGTGTAGTGTCCATATTGCTGTAGGCAAGTTGGGCTTTCCCTGTCAGACAGGGTATCAGTCTGATTGCCAATTGTTGCTTTGGTCACTGGGAGGTGGTGGCAACTCTCTCAAAATTTGTCAAGTATGCCTCAATAACATCCGAGGGACACAACTTTGTAAGATTAATGGCTTTTAAGTTGCTTGTGTTTTGTTGCTCGTCTGGATCTGTCCAGATCCTCTGCCTTTGATAGCTTGCAAGGCATCCAGCCATTGCTGCTCCTGTCACTGCATCTCTTCTCTCATCTGCTGCTTCTCTTCTCTTTCTCCTCTGCTGCTCCTGTCGCTGCATCTCTTCTCTCCTCTGTTTCTCCATCTCTTTTGTTGTATAGCCCACCATTTGAAAAAAGTCCATCAGGCTTTCAGGTTTTGTCACTGCCTATTCTTTTTCCATAACTTGTGCTGGCTGTACAATCTCAGCTTGGACTTCTATCTCTGCTAGTTTGGCTGCCATTCTCCTGGTAACCATTCCTGGACTTGCTGCTGCCAATACATACCTTTCTCTATGCTTCCCTGGTACTAGGTCCAGTACCCATGCACAAAACTCCTGGCTTAGAGTACACATAGCATAAATCCCACTTAGACAGACATCATCTGTTGTCGAGGCACAGGTCAGGAAGCATAGGAAAAACCAGGAGCAGTTGTAGAATTCACAAAAAGTATTCATTTGTACTAGCATTAACATAAAACAAGCATTTGTCAATGCTGAATGTTTGCTTGCTGGTATTAGCACTGGAATTGCAGGAGTTGAGAGAGATGCAGAATAGGAATGGCAGTGAAGTATTGAACTTCACGCCAACCTCACCTCCACCCTGCACAGCCGGACAGGCATTGGGGTATCGTTTGGGTCATCGCCCATAATGTTCATGCCATTTCACTTCAACCTATCCCATGGACACCGACACGTGTTGAGGTGTGCCTTGGGGTGTTTGGCTGTACAGTCACCCCATTCCATAAGGACATCCGCTGAAATGGGTGCAGTATAGGAGAACAGGGTGAACTGCGCGGGCCAAAGAGTTCAAGGCACACCTCGATGCCTGTCACTGGCTGCAGGGTGGTGGGGTGGGGGTGGAACGGCAAGCGCATCACAGTCGGCAATCCAAAGGCACACCCCCTGCCTGTCAGTCTGTACAAGGTAGGACGTTATGGTTAGACACCCTAACACCCAGGGCGTTTGTTGGTATTTACACTACAAATTTTCAACATAGCTTTTTTGTGACCCCCACCTCATGAAAGCATTTGGGACCTCTTCTCATTAACAGTGGCACTGTGATTTTGTTAATGTGTCCCGAACTTTGAGTTCCCACAGTGACCATGCCATTCTGCGCCAGATGTACGAAAACACAGATCAGGCAGGATGTGAAGAATGACAGCTGTACCATTCATAGGGAGCTGTGAAGAGATGGCAATGTTGAAAATCTGTAGTGAAAATATTAAAAATACTCGAACATCCGGGCTTATGTGCAAACTGCGAACGTATGTGCTTAACACATTCATTTAGTGGAATTTTTTCATGAAATTTTCAACACAGGCATTTTGTGACCTCTGCTCATGAACAGTGTCACTATGATTTTCCTAATCTGTCCCGAACATTGATTTCCCACAGCTACCGCGCTATTCTGTGCCAGATGTGTAAATGCATATTTCGGGCAGGATATGAAAAATGACAGCTATACTGTTCATAAGGAGGTGTGAAAAAATGCCAATGTTGAAAATCTGGAGTGAAAATATTACAAATGTGTGTAATTATGAGGGTGCGTGGAAACTGTACAGCGTGCTCTAGTAACACAGTCATTTCATGGACTTTTGTCACTAAATTCTCAACACAGGAATTTTAGCACCTCTGCTCATGAACAGTGTCACTGTGATTTGTTTATAATCTGTCCTGAACACCGACTTCCCACGACACTATGTTATTCTGCCGGAAGCGAAAACACATTTTGGCCAGGATATACAAATGACAGCTGTACTGTTCATAAGAAGTGTGGAAAATGCCAATGTGGAAAATCTGGAGTGAAAATATTACAAATTCGCGAAGTCAGAAGCATGCCTGGAAACTGCGCAACGCATGCTCGTAACACAGTCATTTTATAGAGTTTCGTCACCAAGTTTTCAACATAGGCATTTTAGGACCTCTGCTCATGAACAGTGTCACTGTGATTTTCTTAATGTGTCCTGAACACTGATTTCCCACAGCGACCGTGCTATTCTGCACTGGTAGTGCGAAACCAAATTTCGGTCAGGATGTGAAAAATGACAGCTATACTGTTCATAAGGAGGTATGGAAAAATGCCAATGTTGAAAATCTGGTTTGAAAATATTACACATTTGCGAAGTTATGAGCGTGCGTGGAAACTGAGCAACACACGCTCATAAAACAGTCATTTTTTGGAATTTTTTTTTACCAAATTTGCAGCATAGGTTTTTGAGAGACCATCTCATGAACACTGGCATTGTCGTTTCGTTAATCGGTCCCGGAAGACGATTCCGTGCAGTGACCGCGAACTCACCTTTCGGGACCAAATAACACCATGACAGTGCCTGAATTCATGAGGAGGGGTCCCACTAACCCCATGTTGAAAATGTGGTGCCAAAATTCCCAAATGCCTGAGATATGCACCAAAGTTGAAAAAACCCTATTTATGCCATTATACAGCTTACCAGCATGTCTTCAGTTTGCGGTCGGCTTTGAAGAGTGTAGGCGTGTTCCGTCCACTGAAGATCGTCGCGCCAGGGTCGGAGGTAAGTATGGGGTGAGAGGGGTGTGGGAGGTCAGGTGCACAGTGCATGCAGGTTGAGAAGAGATCGGGCGCATCGCGTGGTGACTGTTTCCTTTGTTTCAGGGAAATAAAAAAGAGAAAGACGTCGTGAGGAAGGGTTTTTTTTTTTCCAGGCTTGTTTGCAGCACACACTGGAGTGGGCTCCTGTGTGCCACCTGCCTTTTTGAGGTGGGGTACTGAAGCCAATGGGGACTGGGCCCCTCGGCAAAGAACGACTGTTTGGAGGGGCCATGATGCCGAGGGGGGATTGGGCACCCCCTCGGCACACAACAAATGGGGAAGGGGGTTACAGCATGCGAACGGGGAGTTGGCTCCCCCGTCGGCAAATTAACTGGGTCAGGGGCTGCCGAGAGGGGGACTGGCCACCCCCATTCGGCTTTCATGGGGCCGAGAGGCGGTGGCAATCCACCACCATGTTTACTTAATTGTTAGATTTGGGAAGGTATCGCCCTACAATGACGGGTCACTCCCTCATTGCAGCGGAATGGCTGATGCTACAATGACGAGGTGGCCCCTCATTGCAGCGATGAAAACGTTTCTACTTGGTAGCACTTTTGGAGACCAGTGTCATCGACACACTGTGCCTCCATTGGTCCACCAGTGCCAAGCCCCCAAATGCAGTTCCTCCGTTGGCTTCCACAGTGCCGCACCTCCACAAACTGCTTCTCTCCTAAGCTGCCACATGTTTCTTGTGCATGCGCGAAAGCAAACATAAAAATGAATTTGTTCTGTATAACTATTTACAAAGGCAGACTAAATTGAAAAGATCCAGAGTTTTCCTTCAATCTCTTTGTCTCCTGCAAGAAACTGCAGCTTTGTTTTTATAAGTCTTTGCAACCCCACATTCTTAACAAGCATCCTGCCTTTTTTCTAAAGTGTTCTTGTATATTTCAGGCAGATGCAGGTAGGAACACAATGTCTCAGAACTGAGGCCCTTTCTAGCTTCTGCAAAAGGCTTAAAATTGCATTCCAGGTTAACCCTTGAGTTCCCAATAGCTTTCTGCAATTATCTCAAACTATAATTATATACATTTCAACAGTAACACTACATAATTTCTAAACAAAGGGATCCCAATGTCAATCACATTTCAAATGGTTTGCATATATTTTATACCAGCAGATATGCAAGGGAGGAAAAGACAGAACAGCAAGGAAAGACTGAGAAACAGTGAGAGGCAAATAACTGCGAGACTTTCGGGATGATCAAATCCTAGGTCTCACAGGAAAATTTGGTTGTGCAACCAGAGAGACAAGAAACAGGAAATGAAAGAACAAATCCTTGCATTTAAACACTTTCTCCAGGACAGCTGGGACAGGATCCTAGTCAACCCTGTCACACCATGCGTCTAGTAACAGAAAAAAATGCATCAGTCAATCATTTGTAAAGGCCCTGCTTCAAAATAGGGGCGCCCACCATCCTAGGGGTGAAAGCCACAAAAAGCTGAGCGGATTTTCTACAATCATTAATACGATCAAGATATAGAGAATACTGGATGGGCAACTATGCAGAACCAGTGTGTTCTGCCACAGAGGGATTCTATTTCCCTCTGACCTCGAGAGCAAAGCTCGAGAGGTCCATGGGAATCAGAACCCTGAGGTGGCAAAACACACTGGTTGTGCATAGAGTTGCTCATCCTGTATTTTTTATAGTGTATAGTATTGTGTAAAAAATGTGTTGTGTGAGTTCTTTTGCTTTCAAAATGAAACTGACTTATGCAGCCTCTAGAGGTTCTAGAATGCTGTTCTACCACAGTAGGGTAGAACAGCATTCCATATTTAATGAAACTGTGGTAGAACAGCATTTTGAAAGGATGGAATTCTATAAGAACAACATTCAACTATACACCATATATAGGATAGTGCATGGGAGCGGTTGACAACAGGGCTATTCTTTCCCCGAGTTGGCACTATGACGACGGATTACCTCGAGAGCTATAGAGATCTTTTTATACCGTATTTCTTTATTTTGGTTCGTTCAGATCCCGTCTGCAGTACAATAAGTGCATAGGTAGTGGACTGATTATTTTTAGGGTGTTGTGTGTGTGGAAATTGTAAAAAAAAAAAAAAGTTTTCAATCGGTTAGGTTGAACCGATTGCCTGGTTTACTTTATTTATATTTGAATTTTCTGTTTTAGTGTGAGGTACCGGTCCTTATCAGTTCTAAAAAAAAAAACTTGTTTAAACTTTTTTTCAAATACCCGTAACACAGTTAGGAAATGATAAGGGGGTCTTGCCTGGCTTAAGCCGAGTAAAGGGTAAGTGTTAGGATGGCTACGTCTGAGAAACCCAAAAGAAAACCCGGGCCCACTGGGTTTCAACACTGCAGTGAGTGTGGTGGGGCCTTGCTAAGGCTAATCCCACACCACCTATGTTTACTGTCTGGGGTTTGACCACCTCGAATCAGACTGCCAAATTTGCAAAAATGTTCCTAAGGCCACCCTGGATAAAAGATTGGGCAGGCTTAGGGAAAAGGAGGCCGAGAAGTCTGCTGACTCGGATGGCCAGCCCGGTTCGGTTCCAACCAAACCTGAGGAAGTGCCCTCTGACCAGGGCGAGACTCCCTCGGGCAAAAGGAGAGCCGATCCCGAGGGGTCGGTTCCAACTAAGAAAAATAGAAAGGAAAAATCATCTGGTTCGGATCCAGAAACGCATCGTCCAACCGCCGAAGAAATTGCCAGGGCGATTAGTATTGTTGAATCGCTCTGTCCGGTTCCGACCGATCCTGTCGGTTTCTCCAGTTCCGGATTATTCCCCAGAAGAATATTATGAATCGGATCTGGAGGGGGATGAAGACTATGATGACAATGATGATGATGATGATGGTATTGAAGGTCCAAGTCCCCTTCCCACTTAATGTTTTACAAAAGTGGCAGAAATCCTCCAGCTCCTTTGGTTGAAGCTGTTGAGGAAACAAGAGGAGCCTGACTTTGTGGAAATGATGGACATCCCAGAGTCAAAAAGACTGTCTATTCCTCAAGAAATCCCTTGAGAAACAGACACAAAGACTGCTCAAAACACCAAATTCTTTACCTCCTGTGGACAGACGAATGGACAAGAGATGCATGTTGTCAGGGTCAGGTATGGAGTTCTTGTACCAGCAATGCAGCCATGTTGGGGTTGTGCAGGATGCAGGTTGTGATAAGAGCTAACATGCCCTTGGCTTCACCCCCCTCCCCAGATAAAGACTCTAGGAAGATGGATGCCATGGCTAAAAAAAACAGTATTTGGCATCCTCCTTGGGACTCAGGCAGGCTAACTACATGGCCTACACAGCCAGGTACCAGAAGTCCAGATGGGATACTGTTCTGGATCTGGCTAAATAGGCTTCCCCCCAGCTGGCCAAGGAGCTGGAGGAGGTGGCTGCTGATGGGATAGAGGCATCAAAAATCCAATTTCATGCTGCTGTAGACACTAATGGTGTATCATCACGAGTTATGGCTACATCTGTCGCTCTTCAGAGACTGGCTTGGCTCAGATGTACTAGCCTCTCACAGGGCACCCAGGCTAAGGCCATGGGTTTTCTTGTTGTGATAATTCTGTTTGGGGAGCAGACAGAGAATTATATGAAAAAATGGATGAGTACAGAACCACCTACAGGAGTGCACAGGCCAAGAAAAGGCAGGCAACTCCTCAAAAACAGCAATCTAGGGACAGGGGCAGGCCTTTCTACCAGGCACAGCCCTTCTCTCCTTTTCCTCAGAGGGGGTTCTTCAGAGAGAGAGGCAGAAGGGGGATGAGCAAGGCTGCATCCTCCTCTCAGTCCAACGCTCCTGCCAAGCAGATGCCCTGATGTGTCAGCCCAGGTCGACCCCCCCCCCCCTTTCCAGTAGGAGGCAGGCTGGCTTACTACTTCCAGGCCTGGAAGTCTGTTACCTCAGATAAGTGGGTCGTGAGGTAGTAAGCTGGAACTGGACCTCAGCTTCAAAAAATTCCCAAAGCTGAGGGTCAGGTCTTTCCACCTGCAAACATCTCCCAAACGATTGCCCTAGAGGCAGAGGTTTCCTCTCGCTGGCTCTCAGAGCTATAGAGAGAGTTCCTACTGCACACAGGGGCAAAGGTCTGTATTCCAGATACTTCCCACCCCAAAAAACGACAGGGGGTGGCGACCATCCTAGAGTTAAGATACTTAAACAAGCACCTAGTCAAGCCAAGATTCAAAATGGGGACTCTGGGAATAATTCTTCCCTCTCTGAGGCCAGGGGATTGGTTAGCCTCTCTGAACCTCAAAGATGCCTATTTTCACATTCCCATCAGATGCTCCCACAGAAAGTACCTCAGGTTTGAACTGCCTTCAGGCCATTATCAGTTCAGAGCAATGCCCTTCGGGCTAACATCAGCACCAAGGGTATTCACAAAATGCCTAGCAGTAGTAGTAGTGGCCTTTCTAAGGAGACAAAACAGCTCCATATTTCCATACCTGGACAACTGGCTCATTGTGGGGCAGTCTCCAGACAAAGTCAAGTCAAACCTGCAAGTGACCCAACAATTGCTCACTTCTCTAGGATTCCTCCTCAGTCTTCCAAAGTCAGTTCTCAAACCAGTGCAACTCCTGACCTTCATAGGGGTAGAGTTGGACACTGTCCAAGCAAGAGCCTTTCTTCCTCTTGCAGTAAAGGCCCTTACAGACCTGGCTTCTTCCTTTCGCCTTCTTGTGTCTCGACCAGCAAGGCATTTTCTTCAACTCCTGGGCCACATGGCAGCCTCCACTGCAGTGGTACAAGGGGCCAGATTTCAGATGAGGGACATCCAGTTCCACTTGAGGGTTTTTGGTCTCAGAAAAAGATCCTCTAACCAAACTAACTTCAGTGACTTGGACTCTGATCCAGGCTCTCCAATGGTGGTTGGATCAGAACAACCTCAGACAAGGAGTCCCATTCATCACTGTCTCATTCTGTGGTTCTAACCACAGATGCCTCTACTGGGGTGGGGAGCTCTCTTGGGAGTCCTCACAGCACAGGAGTGTGGTCCCCCAGGAGTCTCTACTTCACATCAATCTTCTGGAGCTCAGGGCAGTGTATCTTGGCTCTACAAGCTTTCTCGGAATCAGTACAGAACAAGGTGGTTCAAGTCAGGACAGGCAACACCACCACCATGTGGTACATCAACAAGCAGGGAGGCACTTGGTCTATGGCCTTGTGCACAGAAGCCATGAAATTATGGTCCCTGGCTTATTCTCTACAGACATCCCTGGTAGCAGTCCACCTTCCAGGAAAGTACAATTTGCTAGCAGATGCACTGAGCAGGATTTCTCAGGGCCATCATGAATGGTCCCTGGATCCATTAGTGTTGAAAGTGATTTTTTCAAGGTGGGGCACTCCAGAGATAGATCTCATTGCAGCCCCAGACAATCACCAACTTCCTCTCTTCTGTTGCAGACCCCCAGTCTTGGGCTCAGTCCCCCTGGATGCTCTACTTCTGGATTGGCAGGGGAAATTTCTGTATGGCTTTCCCCCCTTTCCTCTATTATTCAAAGTTCTGGTCAAGATAAGGTCACAATCTTGCAAAGCGATCCTGATTGCTCAAGATTGGGCCAGGCAGCCTTGGTATTCTCTATTACTGTCCCTGGCAGTCCATCTTCTCCTAGCTCTTCCCAAGAATCACAGTCTGTTAACCTCCTCTCAGGAGAGAATTTGGTATCCCAACCTTCGGTCTCTCAACCTCAAGGCATGGCTCTTGAAGAGCTACAGTAGAATATGCAAAGCAGCCTCCGTCACAGGGTTCTGGACAGTCTCAAAGCCTCTCGAAAACCTGCCACCAGAAAAACTTATAACTCCAAATGAAAAAGATTTAGCATCTGGTGTTCCAATACGCACATATCCCCGGATTCTGCTGACTTGGCTACAGTTCTGGATTATACGGTTCATCTTAATGGTTTAGGTCTCAGACCAGCTACCCTAAAAGTACACTTGTTAGCTGTTTCTTCATTTCTGTCAGTGGGGAATGCTTCCTCACTGGCATCTCATCTTGTTTTCTGTAAATTCTTTAAGGGATTGCTCCACACCAACCCTCCTTTTAAGGATCCTACTCCTGTTTGGGATGTTAACGTTGCATTGCTCAGCTTACATAACCACCTTTTAGTCTTTGTCCTCAGCAGAACTTAAGTACTTGACTTGAAAGCTGTGTTCCTGGTAGCTATTACCTCTGCCAGGCATATCGGTGAATTACAAGCTCTGCCAGTGCAGCCTGATTTTATCTTATTCGATAGAGATAAGGTGGTCCTTAGAACCAACAGGAGGTTCTTACCTCAAAGTGGTTTCAGATTTTCATCTGAACCAGTCCATGTCTCTTCATATGTTCTTCACTGATCATTCTTCTTCAGGAGAGAAGACTACACAGTTTGGATGTTAAGAGGGCATTAGCTGCTACATTGAGCATACTAAGGCACTTAGGTCTAACTGTCCTCAGTTGTTTCTCACTTATGGCGAAGTGGGAAAGAGTAGACCTGCTACTAAGAGAACTATTGCCAGGTGGATTGTCTTTTGTATACAATTCTGCTATGAAACATAGGCAAAGCCCCCAGGCCTGAGGGCTCATTCGCTCAGAGGTTAGCTGCTTCTCTGGCTGCTGCCAGAGATATACCCTTACTAGAGATATGTAAAGCAGCCACCTGGAAAACAGTCCATACTTTCATCAAGCATTTCTCTCTGGATATCCAGGCTAGGAGTGATGCTAGGTTTGGTACAGCAGTACTTCAAAGCCTATTCCCAAAATAGGTTTGGTACCCTCCTCCACGGAGGTACTGCTTGGTAGTCTGCATAATGTCAGAATACAGTAAGACTTCATGTTGTTTGAAGAAAAAATTACTCACCTTAATAATTGTGTTTCTTCTAATGGAGTCTTGCTGTATTCTGACCTCCCTCCCTGCCTCCCTCTCAGAACCTGGTTTTTGGGACGTGGGCTGGCAGGTGCAGTGTGCACCTCAGGGGTGCACTTGGCACTCTCCCCTATATAGAGTAGGGGAGTGGGTTATGTTTTCATAGTTACTTTTGTTCACTACCTAGTTATTGTTTTGGAGTTCTCGACTTGAATCTTTGGGGGACCCAAAATATTTGGTTGCCTTCTTGGCTACTACTTTTTACAATTTCCACCTAGCAGGTGTAGTTAGTTAGTATTAGTTCGTAAGAATCTGATGGTTACACTTCAAGGTAGAGCAGACAGAGGTTTGAACTGAGCTCGAGCTCAACGTTCTATGCTCTGGCATAGAGTTAACTCTTTCCTCTCTGGAGCAGTTCAAGTGCTGGGGCTAACTGCATAATGTCAGAATACAGCAAAACTCCATTAGAAGAAACACAATTACTAAGGTGAGTAATTTTTTTATTCTGGGCCCTAGCAATACCCCTACAACTTTTGTCACTCTTCCCTTTATAACTTACTGTTGCCTTCCCCAAGCCTTTTAATGCTGTACATCCCTTCTTATCAGCTCTGCTGCACCCCTTCCTGCTGTTCACAGTACCTCCCTCTGCTCTCCTCTCCCTGTGTTCACTGATTTTGGTTCTTTTGCTGCTCTAATCCTCCTCTTGCCTCTGCACCCTTCTCTTCAGCCTAACAGGTCTCAGACTCCACTCCCCAGTTCTTCTGCCCCACGCTTCCCTCACAGTAGTCTCTCTCGCTCCCCATCTTTCTGGAGAGCCCCATCTCCGAACTCACCCCAGCTAATACTCCCATGCCCCACCATGGGTTTGCCCACAAATTTGCTCCCCATAATCCTCATCACCGTGATGGCTCCCCTGTCATGCCCCAACTGCCTCACCATGACAAAGCTCCCTTTATTCCCTAATCCCCTTCATGCTAGGAATGTCCTCGTAACCTTACAGGTCCTAGGTGCACAACATCCAGAGGGACACTAACTCTTTTGCCACCCAGGGCTGCTGCCCACCTTCACACACTGAGATTAGTCAGAGACCTATTCTGCTCTCCCTTCTCACACTGCTTACACCACTGCTGCCTCTCCTAATCTGCCAGTCCCTCGTGGTCAAGTTCTTCAAATGCATGGATATCTCCCCATGCAAACGTCCCAGCATAAACTGGAGATGGACCGTTTAATTCTGCTCCTTCTCATCTCTGGCTCTGTCCACCCCCAACCTCAGCCCCACTCCCACAATTTCTGTTCCCCACCCCATTAGCCAGGACAAGAAATCTATCAGTATCGCCCACCTAAACATTCAGAGTTTGCTCGCCAAAAAACTCACTTGAAGCCAGGGTTGAATTCAACCATTTCAACATCACCCTCTCGGAGACATGGCTGTCTCATAAAATCTCTTTTATGGAGACTTCGCTCAAAGGATACTCCCTGATAAGAAAAGATAGACCCAAAAAAAGAGGAGGTGGCTGCCTTTTCTTTATTTCCGATAGGCTCCCCTTCTTCGAACTCACCCTGAAAGCAGAGAACTCCATACTCAAATCACTGTCCATTAACCTTATCATCGGAAACAAAATCCTATCCATCTCTATAGTCTACCTACCCCCAGGAACCCCCATCAGAGAACTTGAATCCTTCCTCTCTACCAAATCGTCCTTCCCAGGTAACAGAGAAGAAAAAATTACTCACCATAGTAATGTTGTTTCTTCTAATGGAGTCTTGCTGTATTCTGACAATATGCAGTTAGCCCCAGCACTTGAACTGCTCCAGGGAGGAAAGGATTAACTCTATGCAGCAGCATAGACCGTTGAGTTTGAGCTCGGTTTTCAAACCTCTGTCTCTGCAGAGTGTGCCCGCATCATACCACCTAGGGATATGGCAGACTGGCAGAAGCTCTTGATGAACTTCCTATGGGCCAGGCCGTTCCCCCAGAATCTCTCGAAAAACGCTATACCTTGGTAAAAGGGAAGGTGGTAGGGCATGCCCTAATTTGCAAGATTATTGGACAGCTGCTCATATGAAGATGGCACTTCTATGGGCTCATGGGCATCACAAAGCCCACTGGCAATGGATAGAATTACAATACCATTTGATATGTTCCTATGCAGCTCATGTTCTCCCTAATAGACAGAAGGCACAAACACCAAGAGCTTCTAACCACTGTACAAACTACCCTACAGGCTTGGCAGATAGGCAATAGAAGGGGCTATGCAGCTAGATATAGATGGAAATACATCTGGTGGATAAGGGGCAACTATTTCCAGCCCCCTACTGTACACAACTGGTTTCAGAGGCAAGCAGATAGAGGGATTCGAGCACCATGGCAATTGATGTAGGCAAATATTTGCTGCCTTTTGAGAACTTGGCCAGAAAATTTGGCTGGAAACCAGCAGATGTAATCCATTATTACCAAATAAGGGACAGGATTAATACTTCAATTAAAAACACAAAACTACTAGAAGACCCTAGACCTTTTCCAGAGGTATATGAAACAATCTGGGCATCTTCTAATGGTAAGGGAGCTATTACGAAGTTATATTGGAACTTAATAGCAGATCGGGCCCATACACTGCAGGCCTGTCAACAAAAATGGGTCCAGGAAATTGGAGTCAAATATCATGATGCCACATGACAAAAGATTTACTTAAGCAGCTGGAAGATAACATCCTCACCGATGTGGCAGGAATTTGCCTGGAAAATTAAACTGAGATATTTCCTAACTTCTCTAAGGCAGGCAGGCCAAGATGGGGATATTGACACAACAGAAATGCTGGAGAGGATGTGGGGATCTCCAGGCTGACCAAATGCATGTACTGTGGTCTTGCCCATTGCTCAAAGCTTACTGGCATAAAATAGAACAGCACTTAAAGTCCTTGTTTGGGGTGGAAGTACAGATAGGCCCTGAACACACTCTGTTGGGCATCATACTGCAGGGAATTCAGGGAAAGGAAGGACAATATTTGTGGGTCATTATGGTTATAGCTGCAATAAAGGCAATTACAAAGCGTTGGCTACAAACAGACCAGCCGACACTTTTAGAATGGAGAAACCTTATAGGAAAAATACAAACTATGGAGAGAATGACTATAAGATAAACCAGAGAACAGAACAGTTTAAGAACAGATGGACCAGATGGGAAATATATAAGGACAAGGTGGGATAGGTCTCCTTTCTATTAAGAAGAGTTCCGTGCCCTCACCATATAATTGTGTATATATATTTGTCCTTCCCTCCCCTGACACGTGGTCATGTAGATCTCTATATAAATGCTCCCCGTATAATAAAACATTTTTTGTAATAGGTGTTACGCTCCTCATAAAATGAAAACTAACCATAATCAACTGTATATGATTACGAGATGAAGCTTCTCTTTTTAGTTCTTAAGTTTAATTGATATTTAAAGTTTTTTTCTCTCCGACAGTTTTGACAAAGTATTATTGGATGTTTGAACCGAATACTAATTTTGAAGGGGGCTGCTGTCTTCCTCTTTCTACCCTTAATTTCTTATATGAGCAATGATTAACTACCATTTCGGTTAATTGTACTTAACTCCAATGTAATAATCTGGTTTATGACTGATTGCGCTTATCTTGATGTACTGAAATCATCTTATCAATCCAATAAACAAGTACAGTATATAAAAAAAAATCTCTGTCTCTGGTACATATCAGTGTAACCGTCAGATTCTTACAAGCAAACTAACTAAAGTTATGGAAATTGTTTAATTTTAGGCCAAAAGGCAACAAACTTGATTCCAAAAGACTCAAGTCGAGAACCCAAGGAAAAATGGTAGTGAAAAAATATATAAATATAAAAGCAACAGTTATAAAACAGCTACCCCACCCTGAAGAGGGAGGGTACAAAGTACACCCCTGAGGTGCAATACTGTACCTGCCAGACCGCATCCCTAAAACTAGGTTCTGAGAGAGGAGGCAGGGAAGGGTGTCAGAATACAGCAAGACTCCATTAGGAGAAACAACATTACTATGGTGAGTAATTTTTTCCTCAAACAACATGAAGTCTTGCTGTGTTCTGACAATATGCAGACTACCAAGCAGTTTCCCCCAGGAGGAGGGGACACAGAACCCTACTTTGGGAACAAGCTCTGCAGTACTGCTGTACCAAACCTAGTGTCACTCCTAGCCTGGATGTCCAGAGAGTAATGCTTGGTGCATGTATGGACTGTTTTCCAGGTGGCTGCTTTACAGATTTCTACCAAGGGTATATCCCTGGCAGCAGCCAGAGAAGCAGCTGTACCCCTAGTCGAGTGGGCCCTCAGGCCTGAAGGGGGTTCTTTGCCCAACTTGGCACAGCAGAATTGCATGCAAGAGATGATCCACGTGTCAATAGTTCTTTTAGTAGCAGGCTTACCTTTTCCTACTTCCCCATAAGTAAAAAATAATTGAAGAAAGTCATTTCTGTATGCCTTAATATGCTCTATATAGTAGCTAAGTGCCCTTTTAACATCCAAACTGTGTAACCTTCTTTCTCCTGAAGAAGAATGTTTAGTGAAAAACACAGGTAGAGACATAGACTGGTTCAGATGAAAATCTGATACCACTTTAGGCAAGAACTTCCTATTTGTTCTAAGGACCACCTTATCTCTATGGAAGGAGATAAAGTCAGGTTCAACTGACAGGGCCTGTAATTCACTAAACCGCCTGGCAGAAGTGATAGCTACCAGGAACACAGTTTTCCAGGTCAAGTACTTAAGCTCAGCTGAAGCCAGAGGTTCAAAGGGCGGCGGCAAAAGCCGAGCAGTGCAGACATTTAGATCCCAAGCTGTAGTAGGCTCTCCAAAAGGCGGGTTGATGTGAACCAGAACTTTGAAGAACTTACTGAAAACAGGATTAGATGCCAGGAAAGAGCCCTTCCTTGCTGAAAGGAAAGCATAGACAGCTGCTAGGTGAACCTTGAGAGTTGCAGGCCTAAGGCCTAAGCCATTAAGGTGAACCAGATAATCTAAGGCTGTAGCAATGCCTGCAGTATCTGGCTGAAAGCCCTTCTGAAAACACCAAATGCTGAATATTTTCCATTTAGAATTATAAGTTTTTCTGGTAAAAGATTTCCTAGAGACTTTCAGAATATCCACCACTCCCTGAGAAAGATGCTGGCCTGCATATTCTAACTCTTCAAGAACCAGGCTTTGAGATTGAGAGACTGGAGATTGGGGTACCAAATCCGCTCCTGAAAGGAGGATAGAAGATTGTGTCTCCTGAGAAGAGACAGGGTGAATGACACTGCCAAAGACAACAGCAGAGGATACCAAGGCTGTCTGGCCCAGTCTGGAGCCACCAGTATTATTGTGCAGGGTTGAGACCTGATCTTGACCAGAACTCTGAATAACAGAGGGAAGGGAGGAAAGGCATACAGAAACCTGCCCTTCCAATCCAATAGGAGAGCATCTAGAGGAACAGTCCCTAAGACTGGAGATCTGCAGCAGAACAGAGGAAGTCGATGATTGTCTGGGGCTGCAAAGAGATGCATCTCTGGAGGGCCCCATCTGGCAAAGATTATTTTCAGGATGCGAGGGGTCCAGGGTCCATTCGTGATGGCCCTGGGAAATTCTGCTCAAAGCATCTGCCAGCACATTGTCCTTCCCTGGAAGATGAACTGCTGTCAGGAAAGCCTGAAGAGAGTAGGCTAGAGACCACAGTTTCATGGCATCCATGCACAAGGCCGTGGACTGAGTGCCCCATTGCTGGTTTATGTACCACATTGTGGTGGTGGTGTCTGTCCTGACCTGCACCACTTTGCCTCTGACTGAGTCTGAGAAAGTCTGAAGGGCTAGGAATACTGCTCTGAGTTCCAAAAGACTGATATGAAGGAGAGACTCCTGTTGTGACCAAACACCCTGAGCAGTGAGGGCCCCCAGATGGGCTCCCCAACCTAGGAGAGAAGCATCTGTGGTTAGAACCACTGAGGGAGCTTGACTGACAAATGGAACACCTTGTCTGAGATTGTCCTGATTCAGCCACCACTGGAGAGCTTGGACCAGAGTCTGAGTCACTGGAATTCAGTTTGGTGAGAGAGTCTTTTCTGAGACCAAAACTACCTTAGGTGGAACTGAATGCCTCACCTGAAACCTGGCTCCTTCTACCATTGCAGTCAAAGCTGCTATGTGGCCTAGGAGTTGAAGAAAGTGTCTGGCTGGGCGAGAGACCAGAGGCGAAAGGAAGAAGCCAGATCTGTAAGGGCCTTTACCCTTGCTAGTGGGGAGGAAGGCCTTTGCCTGGACAGTATCTAACTCTACTCCTATGAAAGTAAGAAGATGTACTGGTTTGAGAACTGACTTGGGAAGATTGAGAAGGAATCCCAGGGAACTGAGCAGATTCTGAGAGACTTCCAGAGCTGACTTGACCTGGTCTGAGGACTGACCTACAATGAGCCAGTCGTTCAGATAAGGAAAGACTGAGATACCCTGCCTTCTGAGGAAAGCTACTACTACTGCAAGGCACTTTGTAAATACATTTGGAACTGATGTTAGGTAGAAAGGCATGGCTCTGAACTGGTAATGACCTGAGGGCAACTCAAACCTGAGGTACTTTCTCTGGGAGCACCTGCTAGGAATATGGAAATAGGCATCCTTGAGGTCCAGGGAAGCTAACCAATCCCCTGGCCTTAGAGAGGGAAGAATTACTCCCAGAGTCACCATTTTGAATTTTGGTTTTGTGATATGTTTGTTCAGATACCTCAAGTCTAGGATGGGTCACCACTCCCCTGTCTTTTTTGGGGTAAGGAAGTATGTGGAGTACAGACCCTTGCCCCTGTGCTGTGTAGGAACGCTCTCCACAGCTCTGAGATCTAGTAGGGAGGAAACCTCTAGCTCTAGGACAATGGTTTCTAAACTTGTTGCAGGAGGAAAAGACTTAACCCTCAATTTGGGAAAATTTGAAACTTAGAGCCAGTCCCTAGCTTACTACCTCCAGGACCCACTTGTCTGAAGTAACAGACTTCCAAGCCTGGAAGTAGTAAGCCAGCTTGCCTCCTACTGGTATGGGGAGGCGACCCGAACTGACACATCAGGGTGTCTGGCAGGAGCCTTGGACTGGGAGGAGGAAGCAGCCCTGCTCATCCCCCTCCTACCTTTCCCTCGAAAGAACCCCCTCTGTGGGAAAGGAGAGGAAGCCTGGGCTTGGTAGAAAGGCCTATGAAAAGGCCTTCCCCTGCCCCTAGACTGCTGCTTTTGAGGAGTGGATTGCCTCTCTTTGGCCTGTGCACTCCTATAGGTGGTCCTGTATTCGTCTATTTTCTTCATGTAAGCCTCTGTCTGCTCCCCAAACAGAGAATTACCAACCACAGGAAAATCCATGGCCTTAGCCTGGGTATCCTGAGAAAGGCTAGTACATCTGAGCCAAGCAAATCTTCTAAGAGACACAGATGTAGCCATGACTCTAGATGCTACATCATTAGAGTCCACAGCAGCATGAAATTGCACTTTTGATGCCTCAATTCCTTCAGCAGCCACCTCCTCCAGCTCTTTGGTTAGCTGGGGGAAAGCCTTCTTTGCCAGTTCCAAGGCAGTGTCCCACCTGGACTTCTGGTACCTGGCTGTATAGGCCATATAAGTTGGCTGCTGGAGTACCAAGGAGGATGCCAAGCACTGTTTCTTGGCCATGGCATCCACCTTCCTGGAATCTGGGGTGTGTGAAGCCAACGGAATATTAGCCCTGTCGCAGCTGCAGCCTGCACTACCCCAACATGGCTGCAATGGTTGTATAAAAACTCCATACCAGAGCCTGATAACATGTACCTCCTGTCCATTTTCTTATCCACAGGAGGTAAGGAATTAGGGATATGCAAAATCTTCTTTGTCTGTTCCCCAAAGATTTGTGTGGAGGGACAGACAGCTTCTTGGACTCTGGTACGTCCATCATTTCAACATAATTAGGCTCTTCATCCACCACTGGGAGCTGGAGAGTTTCAGACACTTTTTTGTAAAACAAAAAATGGGAAGGGGACTCAGAAAGCCTGGGAGGGGAGACATTGGTAGGCCTGTCTGGGGAGATGTCAGGGTCTATAGGCTCATCTAGGCCTCCAAAATCGTTGCCATCATCATCGGGATAATCTTCGTCTCCCTCCCACTCCACTTCATAATATGCATCCGGATCATAATCCAATGAAGTTGGATCCGCTCGAACCAACCGCTTAACCGGCGGTGTCGGTTCGGACGGAACCAGGCGAAGCAACTGAACAATACTTATCGCTTTGGCTATTTCATCGGCGGTTGGATTTTGCAGTACTGGATCTGAGCCTGCCGACTTTCTCATTCTCTTTGCCAGAACCAACCCCTCAGAGTCAGATCTCCTTTTGCCCGAGGAGGTAGCACCTGGTTCAGCGGGCTCCCCCTCAGGTTCCATCGAAACCGAACCGGGCTGGCCATCCGGGTCAGCGGACTTCTCGGCCTCCTTTTCCTTTGGCCTACTCAATCTTTTATCCATAGTGGCTTTAGGAAAATTCTTACAAATCCGGCAGTCTGTTTTGAGGTGATCAAGCCCCAGACAATAAACACAGGTGAGGTGGGGATCAGCTTTAGCAAAAGCCTTCCCACACTCAGTACAGTGTTGAAAGAAACCCAGTGGGACCGTTTTTCCTTTTGGATTCTTAGACATAGCCTTACTAACAGAATTACCTTTACAGCTTTCAAGCCAGGTAATACTCTCCTATCGGTTACCAAACATGTCACGGGCTGTGAAAAAACAAATAAAGTTCAATTTTTTAAACCAATAGGAACTGGACACCACTACTAACCCAGAACAATTCACAAAAAAAATAAAACATAAGATATTTCGGTATCCAACCGACTGACCAATCGAAACCAAAGAAAAAATTTCCAACAATTATATTCCACTACCCATCTACTACACTACCTGTACCGAGACAGGTATTCGATACTGAAAAAATAAAGGAATCGGGTTGATGAAACGAACAATTTTACTTTAACTGCTGGCGAGAAATTCCTCGGTTTATTTTATAAGTTAGGTGGAGGAAGAATCTGACAGTTACACTGAGATGCACCAGAGACAGAGGTTTGAAAACCGAGCTCGAGCTTCAACGTTCTGTGCTGCTGCACAGTTACCCTTTCCTCTCCGAGCAGTTCAAGTGCTGGGGCTAACTGCTTATAGTCAGAATACAGTAAGACTTCATGTTGTTTGAATAGGACTGAGTCCCAAGCAGTCTAGAACAAATCTGAAAAACGGGAGGAGGAGAAATCATCCACTGACAGTCAGAAAGGCAGGAGAGGGATTATGAAAGGAGTCCCTGCAACACAGCCAATCCAAGCTTGCCCTGCAGCAAGAGGCAACGTCCAAACTGTAATGCTCTGTAAAGGTGTGGACAGAAGTCCATGTAGCGTTGCACAAATGTCAGCAGCTGACACATTCCTGAAACAAGCAGTAGAGGCAGGTACACCTCTGGTGGAGTGACTAACTTGACCGGGAGAGTCTTGTACTTGTCATAACAGAAAGTTATGCAATTAGCTAACCACTTAGAGAGGCACTGCTTGAGATAGTGTTGCCCTCTCTCTTGGGTGCAAAGGAAATGAAAAGTTAATCAGTTTTCCGAGATCCTTGGTCCTATTCTGCTGGACAGGAATAAGGTTCCAAGTCCTTGGAACCAGCCCAAATGAAAAATCGCTTCCACTTCATGGCGAGGTGGATCTGGTGGAAGGCTTTGTACTTCTACCTGAATGTCTGGAACTAGTGGAGACAGGCCGAAGTGAGCAGTGGCTATATCTGTAGGAGCCAGGCATGAAGATGGGAGGACTTGAGGCCTGATGGACCAGGGTCCCTCGATCCCAGGTCAGCAATTCCTGTGACAGTGGAAGAGGAAGAGGAGGTTCCTCTGAAAACTATTGCAGAAGAGAGAACCAAACTTGCCTCGGCCAGAAGGAGTGGTGAGAATCATTTGCCCCTCTGCCCAAGTTTGTTTAGAACCCTCGGGATCAAGGGAATGGGAGGGAAGGGAGACTAACCTGCCCTTCCAGCACAGAAACAGCGGCTCTACCAAAAAGTCTCTGCCCTGGAGCGAAGCGAGCAGAAGGCGGGATGTTTGGCGTTGTCGGGGATGCGAACAGGTCCACCTGAGGAGTCCCCATTGCTCTAAGATGTCATTTACGACTTCTTGCTTGAGTTCCCACTCATGAGACTTGGCTGATGAATGACACAGCATCCGCCAGGGTGTTTTGCATGCCTGGCACGTGGACTACTTTTAGATGTAGATTGTGCTGAGATGCCCATTACAATACCTTCATTGCTTCCCTGCACAGGGGATAGGAACGAGTTCCTCCCTGTTTGCTGAGGTACCATACAATGCACATGTTGGCTGACTATACCAGAAGATGTCTGGGAAGAACGAAGGGAAGGAGAGCCTGTAGGGCATACAGAACTGCCCTCAGTTCAAGAACGTTGATGTGCAACCTTTTCTCGAAGTGAGACCAGTTTCCCCTGAGTCTTGTGAGACCCAAGTGGGCTCCCAGCCTGCACCTAGAAGCATCCATGGGCAGGGTCTGGGTGGGATGATCGATGCAGAAAGGGACCCCAGACTGAGGTTCTTCTGAACCATCCACCACTGCAAGTCTCTGATCATCGTCCGACACTAGGACCTCATGTGGTCTAGTTCCTCCTAAGAATGGTCCCATTGAGATCAGTGAGTCCACTGCGAGACTTTTCATATGGAGTCGCACCAGAGGGACAGTTGGGATGGCTGCTGCCATGAGGCCAAGAAGGCTAAGGACCTTCCAGGCCGCAACCCGTCTGAGGGAAGACAGGGAGCGAACTTTGGGGTTGAAGAGTCTCGATCTGTCCGGGGGCAGGAAGGCCCTGCCCAGGGTCGTGTCAACACTGCCCCAATGAACTGCAGCCATTGGCAGCGGACCAAATGTGACTTGATTTGGTTGACGGTGATACCCAGGCTGGAGAAGACCTCCAGGGTGAGGGAAAGGGAGTATTGAAGACCCTCCTTGGACGGTGCCAGTAGGAGCCAGTCATCCAGGTAAGGGAAAACTTGGATTCCCTTGGTATGCAAGAAGGCTGCCACTACCGCTAGGCAGTTGATAAATACTTGGGAGGCTGAGGAAAGGCCAAATGGAAGGGCCCTGAACTGGTAGTGCACCCCTGGAAACAAAATGGAGGTATCTGCAGGGGAAGGGTGTATGGGGATATGCAGGTAGGCATCCTGCATATCCAGAGTGCATAGCCAGAGTCCCGACTGGAGCAGGAAAAGAAGGTTCTGTAGAGACAGCATTCTGAATATTTTGTACTCCACATACTGGTTTAGAGTACTGAGATCCAGGATGGGTCTCAGAGTGCCTGTTTTCTTTGGTACTAGGAAGAAGTTTGAATAGTAACCCTTGTCCGGTAGGGTGGGGGGAATCGGTTCTGTCGCTGCCTTTGGAGAAGGGAGACGGATCTTTTGAGTACCAACGAATGTGCACAGGGGAGTACAAGGACGGGAGGAGGTGGTCTGTGAGGTGGTTTCTGGGTCAACTGTATTGAGTGTCCCATCGACACCAACTATAGGACCCATGCATCTGTTGTTATTCTCTCCCAGCCCAGCAGATGGGAGGAAAATCTTCCCCCTACCGGTTCCTCTGGAGGTACCAGAGGAAGAGGGAGAGGCAGGGAGGCAGGAGGCCAAGGGCAGAGCAGTGGCTGCGGCTCCGGGAGTCTTACAAGATTTATTTAGGGGAGCTTTGGTAGCTGACGCGGCTCAGCATTTATTGGGATGCTTAGTCTGCATCTGATTCTGTTGTCGGTGGTTTTGGCCCCGAGAGGGTTTGTACATGGTCTGGACCAACCTTAATGCCAAACCCTTCTCCTGTAATTCAGTGATGATGTCATTAACATCACCCCTGAGCAAAACTAATCCCTGAAAAGGGCATCATGTGTGGTCATCTGTACCTCAGGGGCCAAACCTGAAACATGAAGCCAGGCATGACGATCGTAAACTTCACGGCGAAAGCTGAGCTTCTGCCTGCAGTTTCCACCGCATCAGAACTGGCACAGAGCATGTGTCTACAGGCCGAACGAGTGGAACAGACCAGATCTCCTAATTCCTGCTTTGTCTGAGAATCTGGGAGAGAGTCAAGTTTGACTTCCACCTGACCAAGAATCAACTTCTGGTAGTCCTCCATATATCCCATATAATTAAGGGCTCTCAGGCCCAGGGTAGAAAACGCATAGATCTTCCTGCCATATTGGTCCAAAAGCCTGGATTCTTTGTTGGGAGGGTGGGTGGGGGGAGACGAGCTAAGATGTTTAGGATTAGCAGTTCTGTCATGGGCAGCGCTAAAGACAACCGAATCTGCTTTAGGGTGAAAACTAAGAAAGTTTTTACCCTCGGGAGCCTTGTAAAGCCTATCTGCCTTGCGAGGAAGAGGGGCTAATGAGGAAGGTTGCTTCCAAATTGTGGAAATAAGATCCTCATGAGGCTCAATCCAGGGAGGAATCAGTGTAGGAGAAGTTTTGGGAAGATCCAGGTGAACGGCTAATTTTTTCCATTGTGGATCTGGTTCCACTGACTGCCATTCATAGGCAGCCTGGATTTGCTTTAATAACTCCAGGAATGAGGGATCCTCCGGAGAGGATTTGGGAGAATCCTTAGCCTTGGGGTCTCTGGAGAGTGGGGCTCGTCACCAGGGTTGGAGGGTTCAGAGTCTGAGTCAGTGTCTGAAGGGTCCGAAGAAGAAGAAGAGTCCTCCTTATCGGGGGAGGATCGACCATTCTTGGGGTACCCTGAGGGTGCGTGTCCTCCCTAGGGCGAGAGCCGGAGGGTTCTGGTCTAGTGTCCAGTAAAGGTGGAGGAGTCAGTTGTCGCCGACTAATGGGGTCTGGCATAGGGACCGGCGTCAGCTGACGTGTTTCTGCCTCCTCAGTGAGCTGGGACTTAGCCTCAGCCCACCAGGAAGCCAAAACCTCCTTAAGGCCCACCAGCAGTTGTGGAGGTGGAAGGGGGAAGGGGACTTGGATACGGGTAACTGGGGAACCTGTAAAAAGGGTACCCATAACCTGATGGCAGAAGGCCTGGTGTCTGGTAATGTGGCGCTGGGTAGTGCGGCGTCAGGTACTGTGATGTAGGATAATGCGGTGTCAGCTATCCTGGTGCCTGGGGCTCCGAAGGAGCTGAAGGACCTGGTGTTGGCCCAGCCGGAGGACTGGATGGGTCTGGCATTGGTCCGGAAGGTGTGGGGGCCGAAGTGGGAGGTCCTAAAGGAGGGTCTGGAAAGACAGGCCCTGCAGGCCCTGATGATGGAGCGACTTGGTCATCAGGCACCGGTATGCCGGAGGGTGGCGGCAGGGTTTACTGACGCCAGGTCTGGCATCTGAGGCTCTGGTGAGGGGGACACACGTGTCTGACGAACTTCTTGAATCCTCAACCCCGGCCGGGAAGAGGGGCAGACTACTGGTGGTAGGCTGCAGCGACGAGGAACTCTTGGACGCAGCTGATCTGGTGTCAGCTGTGGTGATTCCTGGGTGTCAGGCGGGCGCCAGAGCCTGACGGGGGTTTGGGCTGGGCGTCGTCAGACGAACCAACAAGCAGCTTAGCAGCCTTATCCGGGCAGGCAACGGCAGAGTCTGAACCAGACTTATTGGACCCACTCGCACAAGCAGGCCAGGAGGTAGAGGTGGCCGAAAAGGGAGTGGAGGCCTCCTTTACCCTGGAGGCTCCCATCGGGCCTGAGCACGAGTCCAGTGGGGGGGGGGCAGACGCATGCTTGGTAATCACCAAGGCTGCTGTCAGAGAATGATCCCCCAGAGGGAAAGATACCTTTAAGGCTGCGACTCTAGCCAAAGTCGTGGGTGCTGTGGATGACGAATCCTGGTCCCAGTGCTTTTCTTTGTCCCGTTTCTTCTTATGATGGCCTTCGGGGGAGGTCGACGTCTGTCTGAGTTTCTTCAATTCTTTTTCCATGAGGGCCATCTTTTTCTTCAAAATGTGAGCTTCCAGGGACTGCTGTCAGCTTTTGCGGGTGACCAAACTGAATTTCTGGCAGTGGTTGCACTCCTCCATGTGCTGGTCCGGGCCTAGGCAGAAAAGACACAAGGAGTGGCCGCCCTGTGAGGGAGCTGATCCGCATCGATCGCACTTGTTTTGAGCGATCTCGAAGGCTTCGGGATGACATACGAGCCAAATATAAAGAACACTTTAAAGAAAACTGGTAAGTTTAAAGAAATGAGGAATACTCATCCAAAAATGGCAAAGGAGTAGCGCTGTTCTTCCGCGAGTTGCTTTCGCAAGCCGACGGCAGGAAAGAACAGGAAAGCGGGCGTGGTGGACTGCCCCTTTATACTGACGTAGGCAGACGTTGGTCAGCTGACAAGGGGGTGGTCCCCCGTCAGAGACTGCTAGCTAGAGATTTTTCCGTGGGGTCCTGATGCCTGGCGGCTTAGTACTATTTGTGAATACCTACTGCAAGAGCCCTCTCAAAGTAAGATCATCGTTGACGAGGCATGGAACCATTTTGCAAGGTTCGTATATGGGACTGAGTGTTCAGAGTGCCTGTGTTACTGGAAAGTGCTCCATTCAACAGAACCATAGCCAGTGTTAGTGGCTAGGATAGAAGAGCAGTCCTTCACTAATAAGAAAATGTAATAGATCTCCTGGTGATAAAAAGTAGCCCTTTAGGCAAGGAGCCACAGCATGGGGCCAGAGAAGAAAAAATTATTTACCATAGTAATGTTTCTTCCCAGTGACACTGAGGTATTCAGAACTTCTGCAGTGACCCTTAAAGACAGAACTGTCTGAGGGAATGGAACACACTAAAGGATGGAACCCTTGCACGTGACTTTTCAAATCCTGCCTTGAACTAACTGCCATAGTTTTAAACATCTCAGATTTCCTGGACGCCTGGAAAGGCAGATCCCCAAGGACCAAGTATACTGTATTAAATAACAAATAACAATAATTAAACCCATAAACCCCAAATAATCCCTCCAACTGGAGGGTAAAACTTAAAAGACACCAAAAATGTCAGAATCACCTGAAAAAGGGGGGGGGGGGCACCATGAACATGGTTAGAAAAAACAGTGCCGGGAAGTGGCACTTATACCCCTGAGCGCACAGTATTCGGAAGTGCAGCGGTTACTGAATCTAGAAGGGGAGGCACGGTGGGAAGTTCTAAATAGCCGAGTATCACTGGGAAGAAACAACATTACTATGGTAAGTAATTTTTTCTTCTAACCCCAGTAATACTCAGGTATTCATAATGTCTCCAGACTATGAAGCAGTACCTTTGGAGGTGGTCATAGAACCTTATTTTTGGAAACAGGTTCTGCAGGACTGCTGTGCCAAACCTGGCATCACCCCTGGACTGGATGTCCAGATTGTAATGCTTTGTAAGGGTGTGTACTGTGTTCAGGTAGCTGCTTTACAGATGTTCGCTAATGGAACATCCCTGGCAGCTGCTAGATAGCAGCTGTGCCCTTGGAATGGGCCTCAGTCCTGTTAGGGTTCCTTTCCAGCCATAACAAACCTGGATACACTGAACTATCCATCGAGAAAAGGAACTTTTTGATGCTAGGTTGCCCTCTCCCACATCCCAATAAGTCAGGAACAACTTTTTTCTGTCCTGCCTATGGTCCTTAGTGGCTGTCGTATAGTAGCTAAGAGCTCTCTTGACATCCAGACTGAGGAGTCTCCCCTTCACCAGAGGTAGAGTTCTCAGTGAAAAAGACAGGTAGGGTAATGGTTTGGTTCAAGTGGAAATCAGAGACCACTTTAGGGAGAAATTTCCTGTTCGTTCTTAGAACCACCTTATCCCTGTGGAATGAGATGTAGTTCTGTTCAATGCAGACAGCCTGGAGCTCACTGATTCTTCTTGCAGTCATTGCCACAGGAAAACTGTGACATATTTCAAATGAGCGAGACATGGGCTCAAAGGGAGGCCCTTTGAGCTTAGCTTATCTATTACTTAGATCCCATGCTGGCACCAGTTCCATATGGAGGGGCAAATGGGCCAAGCCCTTAAAGAACCTCTGAAGATAGGATCTGAAGCCACTGACACATTCTGTCCAGCTGATATGTAAGCAGACTGCAGCCAGGTGGACCTTGAGGGTACTGGACTGCAAGCCCAGTGAATGGAAGTAAGTAAGGTAGTCAAGTGCAGCTGGGACCCCAGCCTGTGCTGGTATCAGTTCCCTGGTTGAACACCAAATAGAAAACCTTTTCCATTTCGAGGCGTAGGTTCTCTTAGTGGAGGGTTTCCTGTAACCCCTTAAAAGGTCCAAAACACTTTCAGAAAGATGCAAGCCTACATATTCTAGGTCCTCAAAAGCCAAGCCTTGAGCCTAAGTGACCTGAGGTTCAGATACAAAAGCCTCCCCTGGTTGGAGGTTAACAGACTGTGCCTCCGAGGAAGGTGTATTGGTTCAGCCACAGACATGGAGAGCAGCAGAGGGCACCATGGCTGCCTGGCCCAGTCTGGTGCTATCAAGATCATTGATGCTGACTGTGACCTGAGCTTGAGCAATACCCTGTATACCAGAGGGAAGGGAGGAAAAGCATACAGATGCTTCTCTGACCAATTCAGGGCTAGAGCATCAAGAGGGACTGCTCCCCAATCTAGTGGTCTGCAACAGTATTGTGGCAGGTGGTAGTTCTGGTGGGATGTGAACAGTCTACCTCTGGGGTGCCCCCCACCTGAAAATTACTTACACCACTTGCCTGTTCAGGGTCCATTCATGATGGGCCTGATTGATTCGACTCAGAGCATCTGTGAGGGTATTGTCTTTCCCTGGCAGATGGACTGCCTGTAGGGAAACTCCCAAGGAGTATGCCAGGCTCCAGATTTTCATGACTTCCATGCAGAGGGTACCCAACTTTGTACCTCCCTGCTTGTTTATGTAGTTGTGGTGGTATTATCCGATTTGACCTGTACCACCTTTCCCTGTACTAGTGATGAGAAAGCTTTTTGTGCCAAAAGAAAAAAATTACTTACCTTAGTAATTGTGTTTCTTCTAATGGAGTCTTGCTGTATTCTGACATTATGCAGTTAGCCGCAGTACTTGAACTGCTCCAGAGAAGAATGAGTCAACTCTATGCCAAAGCATAGAATGTTGAGCTCGAGCTCGGTTCAAACCTCTGTCTGCTGCCGGCCCGGTGGTGCTGAGGGTTGAGGCGCTGGACACCACACCTCACACCACACCGGCAACCCGGGTTCAGGAATGAGTCAGGGATGCCAGGGGTCGGCTGGAGAGGAGAAGGATAGAGCGCCCAATGGCTGCTCTCCTGCGGGGGGATCTCTGCAGTCTCCCGCTGCAATACTGCCATCTGGGGGAGCCCGGTGGTAGGTGCGGTATGTTGGGACAGCAGTAGGGGCATTGGGTGTATGTCGGCAGGAGGCAGAGCGGGAGGCGTGTCCTAGCTCACTGACTCCATTGCACGCCAACGTCTATGGAGAAAACCAGGAAACACCCCTCGGTCTCTCCTAGGCGACGACACCACCTTGCGCTTCTCTGGCCCGCAATGGCAGGCACCGCTGTACCAGGATCCACGACACAGAGTGCTGGTTCTGAGGAGGTAAGCACTGGGGGGTTCCTCCTCACCCCACCCGGGGGGTTATCCGGGATACCTAGGCTAGTGGCTCAAGTACTCTAGGGACAGACAGCAGCGGGACCGGGGAGCAGTTAGTGTGGATGTCTGAGAGAGTGGAGAGAGGAGGTAGTTGGGGGATAAACATAAGGTTAAAAAAAAACCCCTCTGTCTGCTGCACTTTGAAGTGTAACTATCAGATTCTTACGAACTAACACTAACTAAATACCCCCACTATGTGGAAATTGTAAAATTTACTAGCCGAAAAGGCAGCTAAATATTTTAGATCCCCAAAAGACTCAAGTCGAGAAATCCAAAACAAAAACTAGGTAGTGAACAAATACAATTATCAAAACATATAAATAACCCATTCCCCTGTTTAAAAGGGAGAGTGCCAAGAGCACCCCTGAGGTGCACACTGCCTGCCAGCCCACTTCCCAAAACCACGCTCTGAGAGGGGGAGGGAGGGAGGTCAGAATACAGGAAGACTCCATTAGAAGAAACACAATTACTAAGGTGAGTAATTTTTTCTTCAAACAACATGAAGCCTTGCTGTATTCTGACATTATGTAGACTAACAAGCAGTACTTCCATGGAGGAGGGTATCAAACCTATTTTGGGAATAGGCTCTGCAGTACTGCTGTACCAAACCTAGCATCACCCTAGCCTGGATATCCAGAGAGTAATGACTGGTGAATGTATGGGCTGTTTTCCAGGTGGCTGCTTTGCATATCTCTAATAAGGGTATATCTCTGGCAGCAGCCAGAGAAGCAGCTGTACCTCTAGTCAAATGAGCCCTCAGGCCTGAGGGGGGTACCTTGCCTAGCTTTTCATAGCAGAATTGTATAGGAGAGACAATCCACCTGGCAACAGTTCTCTTACTAGCAAGTTTACCCTTTCCCACTTCACCATAAGTGAGGAACAACTGGAGGGAGTCAAACCTAAGTGCCTTAGTACACTCCATGTAGTAGCTAAGAGCCCTTTTAACACCCAAACTGTGTAATCTTCTCTCTCCTGAAGAAGAATGATTAGTGAAGAACACAGGAAGAGACATGGATTGGTACAGATGAAAATCTGAAACCACTTTGGGTAAGAACCTCCTGCTGGTTCTAAGGACCACCTTATCTCTATGGAATGAGATAAAATCAGGCTCCACTGACAGAGTTTGCAATTCACTGATATGCCTGGCAGAGGTAATAGCTACCAGGAACACAGTTTTCCAAATTAAGTACTTAAGTTCTGCAGAGGATAAAGGCTCAAAACGGGGTTGCATAAGCTGAGTGATGCAAGCATTAAGATCCCAAGCAGGAGTAGGATCCCTAAAGGGGGTATTGGTATGAAGCAATCATTTGAAGAATTTACAGAAAACAGGGTGAGATGCCAGTGAAGAGGGCTTTCCCACTGACAGAAATGCAGAAACAGCTGACAAGTGTACTTTGAGGGTAGCTGGTCTGAGGCCTAAGCCACTAAGATGAACCATGTAATCCAGAACTGTAGACAAGTCAGCAGTATCTGGGAATATGTGTTTATTGGAACACCAAATGCTGAATCTTTTCCATTTGGAGTTATAAGTTTTTCTGGCAGCAGGTTTTCGAGAGGCCTTGAGAATGTCCAGAACCCCTTGAGACAGATGCAAATTTGCATCTTCTAGCTCTTCAAGAGTCATGCCTTGAGATTGAGACACCGAGGTTGGGTACCAAATCCTTCCCTGAGAGGAGGTTAACAGGTTGTGATTCCTGGTGAGAGACAGGGAAGATGGACTGCTAGGGACAGCAACAGGGATACAAAGGCTGTCTGCCCAGTCTGGAGCAATCAGGATCACTTTGCAAGATTGTGACCTTATCTTGACCAGGACTTTGAACAGTAGAGGAAAAGGAGGAAAAGCATACAGAAATTTCCCTCCCAATCCAGAATTAGAGCATACAGGGGACTGAACCCAAGACTGGGGGTCTGCAACAAAAGAAGGGAAGTTGGTGATTGCCTGGGGCTGCAAGAGACCCATCTCTGGAGTGCCCCACCTTGAAAACATCACTTTTAACACTAGGGGATCCAGGGACCATTTGTGATGGCCCTGGGAAATCTTGCTCAATGCATCTGGCACACTGTCCTTCCCTGAAAGGTGGACTGCTACCAGAGCGGTCTGTAGAGAATAAGCCAGGGACCATACTCTCATGGCTTCCATGCACAAGGCCATAGACAGAGTGCCTCCCTACTTGTTGATGTACCACATGGTGGTGGTGTCTGTCCTGACCTGAACCACCTTGTTCTGTACCGAGTCCCAGAAGGCTTGTAGAGCCAGGTACACTGCCCTGAGCTCCAGAAGACTGATGTGGAGAAGAGACTCCTGAGGGGACCACACTCCCTGAGCTGTGAGGGCTCCCAGGTGAGCTCCCACCCCAGAAGAGAAGCATCCATGGTTAGAACCACAGAATGAGACTGAGTGATGAATGGAACCCCTTGCCTGAGGTTGTCCTGATCCAACTACCATTGGAGAGCCTGGATCAGAGTCTGAGTCACTGGAATAAGTTTGGTTACAGGATCTTTTTCCTGAGACCAAAATGCCCTCAAATGGAACTGGATGTCTCTCATCTGAAATCTGGACCCTTGGACCACTGCAGTGGAAGCTGCCATGTGGCCCAGGAGTTGAAGGAAATGCCTTGCTGGTCGAGACACCAAAAGTTGGAAAGAAGAAGCCAGCTTTATAATAGCCTTCACCTTTGCCAGAGGGAGAAAGGCTCTTGCTTTGATAGTATCCAACTCTACCCCATGAAGGTCAAGAGTTGCACTGGCTCGAGAACTGATTTGGGAAGATTCAGGAGGAATCCTAGAGAAATGAGCACTTGTTGGGTCACTTGCAAATTTGACTTGACTTGGTCTGGAGACTAACCCACAATGAGCCAGTCGTCCAGGTATGGGAATATGGAAATGTTTTGTCTCCTTAGAAAAGCCACTACTACTGCTAGGCATTTTGTAAATGCCCTTGGAGCTGATGTTAGGCCGAATGGCATTGCTTTGAACTGATAATGGCCTGAATGCAGTTCGAACCTGAGGTACTTTCTTTGGGAGCACCTGATGGGAATGTGAAACTAGGCATCCTTTAGGTCCAGGGAGGCTAGCCAGTCCCCTGGCCTCAGAGAGGGAAGAATTATTCCTAGAGTCACCATTTTGAATTCTGGCTTTACTAGGTGCTTGTTTAAGTATCTTAAATCTAGGATTGGCCACCACTCCTGTTTTTTTCCGGGTAAGGAAGTATCTGGAGTACAGACCTTTGCCCCTGAGAGGCGTAGGAACTTTCTCTACTGCTCTGAGAGCCAGCAGAGAGGAAACCTCTGCCTCTAGGGCAATGGTTTCGGAGATGTTTGCAGGTGGAAAGGACCTGACCCTCAGCTTTGGATATTTTTTTGAAGCTGAGGGCCAGTCCCTGGCTTACTACCTCCAGGACCCACTTGTCTGAGGTAACAGACTTCCAGTCCTGGAAGCAGTAAGCCAGCCTGCCTCCTACAGGAATTGGGGAGTCGACCCGAGCTGACACATCAGGATATCTGCTTGGCAGGAGCCTTAGACTGAGAGGAGGCTGCAGCCCTGCTCATCCCCCTTCTGCCTCTCCCTCTGAAGAACCCCCTCTGAGGAAGAGGAGAGGAGGCCTGTGCCTGGTAGAAAGGCCTGTGAAAAGGCCTGCCCCTAGATTACTGCTTCTGAGGAGTTGCCTGCCTTTCCTTGGCCTGTGCACTCCTGTAAGTGGTCCTGTAGTCGTCCATTTTCTTCATATAATTCTCTGTCTGCTCCCCAAACAGAGAATTATCCACCACAGGGAAATCCATGACTTTAGTCTGGGTGTCCTGTGAGAGGCTAGTACATCTCAGCCAAGCCATTCTCCGAAGAGCCACAGATGTAGCCATGACTCTTGATGACACATTATTGGAGTCCACAGCAGCATGAAACTGTACCTTAGATGCCTCAATCCCATCTGTAGCCACCTCCTCCAGCTCCTTGGCCAGATGGGGGAGGCCTGTTTAGCCAGTGCCAGTACAGTGTCCCACCTAGACTTCTGGTACCTGGCTGCATAGGCCATATAATTAGCCTTCCTGAGTCCCAAAAGGATGCCATGTATTGCTTCTTTGCCAAGGCATCCATCCTCCTGGGGTCTTTATCTGGGGGGGGGGGGAGCCAAGGGAACATTAGCCCTGTCACAGGCTGCAGCCTGCACAACCTCAACATGGCTGCATTGCTGGTACAAGTACTCCGTACCTGGGCCAGACAACATATACTTCTTGTCCATTTGCCTGTCCACAGAAGGTAAAGAATTTTGAGTCTTAAGTAATTTCAGTGTCTGTTTCCCAAAGGATTTTGTGAAGGGGAATAGACGACCTCTTGGACTCTGGGATGTCCATCATCTCCACATAGTCAGGCTCCTCTTGCTGATCGACAGCTTCATCCAGAGAGAGCTGGAGGGTTTCTGCCACTTTTTTGTAGAACATAAAGTGGGAAGGGGACTCAGAAAGCCTAGGAGGGGAAACACCAGAAGGTCTGTCTGGGAAGATGTCCAGTTCTATGGGCTCATCCAGACCTTCCACATCATCATCATCGTCATCATCTTCATCCCCCTCCAAATCCAGTTCATAATAGTCTTCTGGGAAATAATTCTGAACCGGGAAAACCGACCAAACCGGATGCCTACTGAGAGGTGTTGGATCAGCCGGAACCAAACGGAGCGATTCAACTATACTAATCGCTCTGGCAATTTCCTCGGCAGTTGGACGATGCGGTTCTGGATCCGAACCGGCAGATTTCTCTTTCCTTCTTTTTGCTGGAACCAACCCCTGAGGATCGGCTCTCCATTTGCCCAAGGGAGTCTTGCCCAGGTCAGCGGGCACTCCCTCAGGTTCAGTCGGAACCAAACCGGGATGGCCATCTGGGTCAGCAGACTTCTCGGCCTCCATTTCCCTAAGCCTGCCCAATCTTTTATCCAGGGTGGCCTTAGGAATTTTTTTTTACATATTTGGCAGTCTGAATCCAGGTGGTCAAAACCCAGACAGTAAACACAGGTGGTGTGGGGATCAGCCTTAGCAAAGGCCTCCCCACACTCACTGCAATGTTGAAACCCAGTGGGCCCGGTTTTTCTCTTGGTTCTCAGACAAAGCCATCCTACAACTTACCCTTTTTCGCGACAGCCAGGCAAGACTCCCTATCGGTTCCTAACTGTGTCACGGTATTAGAAAAACTATAAAATATGTTTTTTAGAACCGATAGGACTGGCATCTCAGACTAAATTCAGAACTCAAAGAAAACACAAGAAAAAAAACAGACAACCGGTTCAGCCGAACTGATTGAAAAATATTACTTTTACAATCTCCACAATTTCAGCACTAGTCCACTACCTAAAGTACATACTGTACCGCAGACAGGGATCTGAACCAAAAATAAATGAAAATAGCGGTTTAAACCGACATTTTTACTGGACCGAACGATAGCAAAGGAAAGATCTCCAGAGTGACTATTCAGTTAGGCAGAGTAAAGAATCTGACGGTTACACTTCAAAGTACAGCAGATGGAGGTTTGAACCGAGCTCGAGCTCAACGTTCTATGCTTTGGCACAGAGTTAACTCTTTCCTCTCCGGAGCAGTTCAAGTGCTGGGGCTAACTGTATAATGTCAAAATACAGCAAGACTTCATGTTGTTTGAAACAACACTTTGAGTTCCAGCAGGTTTATGTGCTGGAGGGACTCTGCACTTGACCAAGTGCCCTAGGTTGTGTGCTCCCCCAAATGGGCGCCCCACCCCAGTAGAGATGCATCTGTTGTGAGAACAACTGATGGGGACTCTTGCTGAAAGGGAACCCATTCCCTTAGATTGGATTCCTCTTTCCATCACTGAAGTGCCCATAACAAGGTTTTTGTTACTGGGATCAGTTTTGAAAGAGGATGTCTTCTTTGGCACCAGTGTGCCCTTAGGTGGAACTGATGGAACTGGATGTCTCTCATTTTGAACCTGGAACCTAGGACTGTGCCTATGGCTGCAGCCATGTGGCCCAGGAGCTGTAGGAACTGCCTTGCAGTTTTTGGCTAGTGCAGGCTGAATGAGTCTGCAATCAGCTGGATACTGCTTACCCTGTCCAAAAGCAGGTAGGCCCTGCCTTGCAGGGTGTTGATCTCTGCCCCATGAACTGCACCACCTGTGCAGGTAAAAGGACAGATTGTTTTGTGGTTTATCAGGAACCCCAGGGATTCCAGAAGCCTCTGGGTGATCTGCAGATACTGTCTATTTGCTGTGGTGATTTTCCCACCACCAGCTAGTCTAAATATGGGAACACTGTGACACCCTGTCTTCGAAGGTGTGCCACAGCCACTGCCAAGCACTTTGTGTACACTCTTGGAGCTGAAGTGATACCAAATGCCAGGGTTGCAAACTGATAGTGACCTGATGGAAGTCTGAACCTGAGGTATTTTCTGAGAGACTCCCTTATGGGGATTTGAAAATAGGCATCTTTTAGGTCTAGTGATGCCAACCAGTCGCCTATTTGGAGTGTTGGCAGAATCAGTGCCAAAGTTACCATCTTGAATTTTGGCTTTGTCAGATATTTGTTTAATACCCTGAGGTCTAAGCTAGGCCGCCACTCCCCATTTTTCTTTATGGTGAGGAAATATCTTGAGTAAAACCCTTTTCCTTTCTGCTGAGCTGGGACAGGTACCACTGCCTTTGAAAGTAGCAGGTTTCAAACCTCTTCCTCTAATAGCTTATTTTCATGGCGGAGGATGGCCTGAATATTCTGGTTCTTAGAACAGGAAGGGATTTGAAAGTCAGAGACAGTCCCTGACTCACTATCTCCAGGACCCACTTGTCTGTGGTGATTCCTTGCCAAGCCTGGAGGTGATGAGCCAGCTTTCCTCAGACAGATGGAGAGGAGGCGGCTTGTGAAAACAAGTCAGGGTGTTTGCTTACCCTGGGGCTGAGACTGGGGCTGAGATCCCCACCTGGAGAGCCTACCTCTGAAGAACCCTTTCTGGGGATACTGTTGGTATTGGGGTGTAGCCATTGCCTGGAAAAGGCACCCATCCCCCCCCACACTTTCTCCCCTGCCTGGTGTGACTCCACTGAGCACTTACCCCACGTCCCTCTTATACCCCCGCCTTTCCTGCTTTCTTCACAAATGTTAATCCCCCACCTTCACACCCCACCTCACCCCCCAGTTTAAAACCCTTTTCTCATCTCTCTCTCCCCATACACACCCAGCCCTGCCCTATCACCCATTTACGTAACCCTGGGTCGATTCCATATCAGTCCCACCCCTCTGACTGCTCAACCCCTTATTCTGTCACCCCTTGTCTCTGCCCCACCCCTGCTCTCATCTATTCTGTCCTCCCTCCTTTAGTCACCATCACTTGACCCTTCATAACTCTACCTGCATGCTCTAAAGCTCAGCTACCACTATAAATTGCTTGTCCACCTTAGGTATGCTGTTAGTACTGTTGCAATAAAGTTGACCTCTCCTACCTGATGTATTTTAACTGTACTTGCTTGAATCTGTATCTGTACGTACCATAATGTACTTGCCTGCTGTATATACCCCTATCTGTTTCATAATGTCTACGTACCTTGTCTATTGCCTTATGACGTGGAACCTTTGTTTTTGTTTTTTAAACTTTCTTTATTGATTTTGCATGCAAAAACATACAGTACAATGTCCGTGGGAGCCAAGTGATACAACATCAGGCTGTCTCATAATCAGGATTTGAAAAGATACTCCCAAACAGTTACAACTAGGCGGGGGGGGAGGGGGGAGTACTGTATGATTAGGTATCATATAACATATTTTTGTACAAAAAGGCTAATAGCAGCCAAGGAACGTTAAGTGCCTAGGGGGTCCAGGATATTATAGGATAGCAACTACCATCAGGACATTTAAGGTCTAAATAGGCACCAACTATTCTGACGAAAAGCACAACAAAGGGGAGAAATATCCCCAAGAAAGGACTAATTTTTAAATTCAGTATTTAACCTGAAACATAACCAACACTTGAACATTTCTTATAGATCTTTATTCCCTATTCCCTCTGGGATAACCAAAAAGTCCAGGATTAAGTGGCCTCATATGTGTCCTGCATGTCTTGCAGTTAGGAGGAGGAGGAAATGTCAAGTTCCAAGTGCTGGTACGATCAATCAGAGTGGCCAAGGAGAGAAGCAGGGCAGGACCTATCATCAGGAATCAATGATTTCCCCCCAACAATATCACTGCCTAAACTTCAACGTACGCTGCACCCACTCTCTCTGACTGTAAGAGCAATCAATATGCATTACAGGGAAAAAAGAAATGTCCACAACAAATTAGTGTATTTAACAAATCACTTGCTCAGTCCTCCTCAGCCTCATCTGAGGAGTCAGTCTTGATTTGTTCCTGTTCCACGATCCTCTGGGCCACAAACTTTGCAGCATCCTTGGGCTCTGAAAAAGGTAGGTGCGGTCTCCAGTGGAGAAAAGAGTTTAGCTGGAAGCAGCAGTTGGTGGTGGAGCTTTAACTCCTCAGTTCTCGACGGATGGGGTCAAACCGTTTCCTCCATTGTTGCGTGCTGTAGGCCAGATCTGGGTAAAGCGACACCACCGCACCATCATATTTCACCCCACGTTGTTGCCGAGCAGCTTGCAACAGCGTTTCTTTTATACCCACACCATTACACACTACAAGCAGGGTCCGGGGACCATCAGAGTGGGCCGCGACCCGGTGCGGAGTAACCCTGCAGACTTTTTCGTACCAAGCACGTGTGGCTTCTATCCCCAGTGCCGCAACTAGCCAAGAATCCACAAATCCCTTAGCATCTTCCCCTCCTACTCCTTCGGGAAGACCCACACCGAAGGTTGCGGGGCCTGTAGCATTCTCTACTCACTTCCAAACGCTTGACAGAGAAGGTTGTTCTTTGATAAGCTTAGTTGATATTTCCCGGGCTTTCCCAGCATTTCTTTTGGCTTTTTCGGCCACTGAGTGAACTACATCCACTTGTTGCTCCAGATCTGTAACTTTACCCGTTAAGGTGTCCAGCTTTTTATCCATGTCGCCAACTGATTTACATAGCTGTGCTAATGTTTTATTCAGGGTTGCCAAAGTTATTTCTCCCGCGGCCTGCGTTGTCAAAGATGGTGGATCCTCGGACTGCTTAGATGTAGGCGGCACAGTTTGTCTAGGCTTGAAAAAGTCTGATTGTGCTACTGCACCCTTCCGGCGACCCATGTCGGCTGTAGCCCAGGTATTACCGAACAATAATATAATATTTTACCCAAGACTGGAATATAGGAAAATGCAATTAATAGTAATTCAAACAGCCCTACTTGGGAGCTCTGCTTTCCCACATCTGCTCCTCTCGGTTGCCTAGCCAAGCCCAGACGTGTAACGTTTGTAATCGAAGCTTTAGCTCAAAGGTTTTATCCGAGATTGCAATAAATAAATAAATAAATAACGGACCTGTTGTGAAAGGACCTGCCCCTGCCTTCCTCCCACAGGGCCGTGGATTGAGAGGCCTTCTTTAGCTGAATTGCTTTTGAAGGTGGGTTTGTATTCGCCCACCTTCTTCATGTAAGCTACTGTTTTGTCTCCAAAAGGAATTACCTTCCAGAGGGAAATCCATGGCCTTTATTTATGTGTCCTGGGTAAGATTTGTGGCTCTTAACCAGGCAAACCTCCTTTGGGCAACAGTACTGGCCATCCACCTAGCTGCTGTGTCATTAGTATTAGCAGTCATTTGAAACTGATACTCAGCTGCCTCCAAGCCAAACCTAGCAGTTTCTGCAAGGTCAACCAACAAGGGTGATGTGGCCTTATCTACCATAGCCAGGACAGCCTGCCACAATGACTTCTGATACTGTGCCGCATAGGCGTGAAAATTAGCCTGCCTAATAGCCAAGGAAGCTGACAAATATCCCTTCTTGGCCATACCATCAATTTTTTTAGTGGGTGAGAAGCCAGGGGCACTTTAGCTTGTCACAGGCTACCGATGCACCACCCCTGTGGTCAGGGTGGGAAACAAAATTCTGCACCCTCCCTGTCCAGCTGGTATTTCTTCTCCAGTCTCTTATTTGGGGGCAGAGTTAGGAGTTTGTAAAATCTTCAGTGCATCGCTTTTTAAAGAATTTATTCACTGATAGGAGGAACTTTTTAGTGGAGGTCAACCCCATCATTTCAAGGTATTCCATCTCCTCCTCTTCTTCTATTTCCTCACTTGGGGTGATGTCCAGGGCATCAGCCATCCTTCTTACAAAAGTGAAGTGTGAGGAATAATCTTCAGTGGTTCTGGGAGGAGAACCAAAGTCCTGCTCGGGGGGAACCTCAGGTTCAATGGGTTCCCCTCATCCTCCTCCTCACACTCACCATAATCCTCCTCTTCAAGAAACACAGGTTACTCACCTGTAACAGTAGTTCTAGGAGTGGTATATGTTGTTCATCCACACTTATTGGCATGTCCCTTTCCCTTTAAATCTTGCTGGACGGTCTAAAAGCTGGCTTCTCCCACCATCTGACCGCCCCTTGACGCCAGATCTTGCCCGTTGGTAACACTGGTTGGGCGTCGAAGCCAGGGAGGTCGGGTGGGTCAGTGTAGATGAACAACATACACCACTCCTAGAACTGCTGTTACAGGTGAGTAACCTGTTTCTAGGGATGTGGATATGTCATTCTTATCCACACTTGTTGGCAGACTCCTAGCAGTTCTCTGGGAGGAGAGAGGCAAGGTGCACACCCCTTACTTAAGGAACAGAGACTGGAGAACTGAGGCCCAAAAAGAACAGGTTACTCACCTGTAACAGTAGTCCTAGGAGTGGTATATGTTGTTCATCCACACTCTTTGGCATGTCCCCTTCAGATCTCACCGGAAGTCTTCAAGCTGTCTCCTCCCACCCACCTGGGTGGTATATACCTCAGCTTCACCCCATGATGCCAGATTTTAGCCCGCAGGAAGCCAGGTTGTGTGCGTCAGCAGCCGGGGAGGTCGGGGGTCCGTGAGGATGAACAACATATACCACTCCTAGAACTACTGTTACAGGTGAGTAACCTGTTCTTCTAGGACCATGGATATGTTGTTCATCCACACTTTGGCAGACTCTAGCAGTTCTCCGGGAGGAGGGAGGCAAGGTGCACACCCCTACTTAGGGAAGAGAGATTGAAACCGGGGCCCCAAAACCAGCATCCTGGCGTGACTTAAGGTCAATGTGGTAGTGGGTGATGAAGGTGTTTGTTGACTTCCAGGTAGCAGCCCGGCAGATTTCCTGGATAGGCATGTCCCTGGAAGCGGCCACTGATGCAGCAGTATGGCGGACAGAATGAAAAAATTACTCACCTTAGTAATATTGTTTCTTCTAATGGAGTCTTGCTGTATTCTGACTATTTGCAGTGATCTCCAACCTTTGAACTGCCCCGGAAAGGAAAGAGTTAACTTTGCATGCAAGGCATGGAATGCTGAGCTCGAGCTCGGTTGAGCCTCTGTCTGCTGTTGTTTGAACCCCAACCGCCAGATCTTTACGAGCTATACTCACTGGGCGTCCTGTGTGGAAACTGTAAACTCACACTAGCCAACTGGCAACTAAATTTAATAAAAAGGGTTTTTTGGTTTCAAAGCAAAGACTCAAGTCAGGAAACCCAAAAAACAAAACACAACACACACCCAAAATTAAAAGGGTGAGAAAAGGAGGCACCTCTAGGTGCCAACACTGCTTCTGCCCACCCACATCCCAAAAACAGGTTCTGAGAGGGGAGGGAGGTAGAATACAGCAAGACTCCATTAGAAGAAACAACATTACTAAGGTGAGTAATTTTTTCTTCAAACAACATGAAGTCTTGCTGTATTCTGACTATCTGCAGACTACCAAGCAGTACCTCCATGGGGAAGGGAAAGTACCTACTTTGGGAATAGGCTCTGAAGTACTGCTGTGCTAAACCGAGCATCACCCTAGCCTGGATATCCAGAGAGTAATGCTTGGTAAAAGTATGACTATTTTCCAGGTGGCTGCTTGACATATCTCTAAGATAGAATATCTCTGGCAGCAGCCAGGAAGCAGCTGTACCTCTAGTAGAGTGAGCCCTCAGGCCTGAGGGTGGAGTCCTACCCAATTTTTCATAGCAGAATTGTATACAAGAGACAATCCACCTGGCAATAGATCTTTTAGTGGCAGGTTTGTCCTTACCGACCTCACCATAAGTGAGGAACAATTGGAAGGAGTCAAACCTGTGACCCTTGGTGCGCTCTATGTAGTAGCTAAGAGCCCTTTTCACGTCCAGGCTGTGCAGCCTCCTCTCTCCAGAAGAGGAATGGTCAGTGAAGAAAACAGGAAGAGACATAGACTGGTTAAGGTGGAAATCTGAGACCACCTTAGGCAAAAACTTCCTATTAGTTCTTAGGACGACCTTATATCTATGAAAAGAAATGAAATCAGGCTCCACTGACAGGGCATGTAACTCACTGATGCGTCTGGCAGAAGTAATGGCTACCAAGAACACAGTTTTCCAAGTCAAGTACTTAAGCTCTGCTGAGGACAAAGGCTCAAAGGGGGGTTGCATAAGATGAGCAATGCAAACATTTAGGTCCCAAGCAGGAGCAGGGTCCATGAAGGGAGGATTGGTGTGCAACAATCCCTTGAAGAATTTACAAAACACAGGATGAGCTGAAAGAGAAAAGGGCTTACCTACTGACAAAAAGGCAGAAACAGCTGCTAAATGTACTTTGAGTGTAGCTGGTCTGAGCCCCAAGCTATTGAGATGAACCACATAGTCCAGAACTGTAGGCAACCCAGCAGACTCTGGAGAAATATGCTTACCACAGCACCAAATGGTGAACCTTTTCCATTTGGAGTTGTAAGTCTTTCTGGTGGAAGGCTTTCGAGAAGCCTTTAGAATATCCAAAACACCTTGAGAGAGGTGCAGATCAGCAAACTCTAACTCTTCAAGAGCCAGGCCTTGAGATTGAGAGATTTGAGGTTCGGATACCAAACCCTCCCCTGAGAGGATGTCAACAGGTTGTAATTCATGGGAAGAGACGGGGGAGGAGGACTGCTAAGGACAGCAACAGTGGGTACCAGGGCTGTCTGGCCCAGTCTGGAGCAATCAGAATCACTTTGCAGGGTTGAGACCTGATTTTGACTAGTACCTTGAACAGGAGAGGGAAGGGGGGAAAAGCATACAAAAACTTCCCTTCCCAATTGAGAACTAGAGCATCCAGGGGGACTGAGCCCAATACTGGGGGTCTGCAGCAAAAAAGGGGGAGTTGGTGATTGTCTGGGGCTGCAAAAAGATCTATCTGTGGAGTGCCCCATCTGGAGAAAATCACCTTCAAAACTAGGGGATCTAGGGACCATTCGTGATGGCCCTGAGATATCCTGCTGAGAGCATCTGCCAGGACATTGTCCTTCCCTGGGAGGTGCACTGTAAGAGAAGTTTGTAGGAATAGGCCAGAGACCACAACTTCATTGCTTCTGTGCACAAGGCCGTAGACCGAGTGCCCCCTTGCTTGTTGATGTACCACATTGTGGTGGTATTGTCTGTTCTGATCTGGACTACTTTGTTCTGAACAGACTTGGAAAAAGCTTGCAGTGCCAGAAACACTGCTCTGAGTTCCAAGAGACTGATGTGAAGCAGAGATTCCTGAGGTAACCACAGGCCTTGGGTAGTCAGATCCCCTAAGTGGGCTCCCTAGCCCAAGAGGCAGGCATCTGTGGTAAGGATTAGAGAATGATTGAGTGACAAAAGGACTTCTTGCCTTAGATTGTCCTGATCCTGCCACCATTGCAAAGCCTGGATCAGGGCCTCGAGTCATAGGGACTAGCTTGGTCAAAGAATCCTTTCTCAGGGACCAGAAGGCTCTTAAGTGGAACTGACTGTCCCTCATCTGAAACCTTGCTCCCTGGACCACTGCTGTAGAGGCTGCCATGTGGCCCAGGAGCTGCAGAAAGTGCCTTGCTGGTCGAGACACCTGAAGGGTGAATGAAGAGGCCAGTTTCATAAGGGTCCTTGCCCTGTCCAGGGGAAGGAAGGCTCTTGCCCTTATTGTATCCAGTTCTACCCCTATAAAGATGAGGAGCTGTACTGGCTCCAGAACTGACTTTGAAAGATTTATTTATTTATTTATTTAGTTTTTGTTGACCGGGTAAGTGCACTAGACAAATCCTGCCTATTTTCGGGCACGACCCGGGGGAAGGGGATACAGATGAATGCCAACTGACCTTAAACCAGATTAAGCTGTTGGTGGTATTTTTAGTGAATGAGGGAAATTTGGCCAGGACACTGGGGTAATTCCCCTAACTCTTTTCGATAAGTGCCATGGGATCTTTAACATCCACCTGAACTACCACCAATCCAGGCAGATGGGACCTCGGTTTTAACGTCTCATCCGAAAGACAGCACCTCAGAAGTGCAGCACCCCTCTCATGCTGCACTACAGTGTCAGTACTGGGATATTAACCCAAGTGCCAGATGTGGGAACTGAACCCACAGCCCTCTGATCTCCCGGCCTCAGAGGTGAGTGTGCTACCTACTGAGCCACTGACACTGCATTTAGGAGGAATCCTAAGGAAGTGAACAATTGCTGAGTTATCTTGAGATGTGACTTGACTTGGTCTGGAGACTGACCCACTATGAGCCAGTCGTCCAGGTATGGAAAGATGGAGATCTTTTTTCTCCTTAGGAAAGCAACCACTACTGCCAGGCATTTTGTGAACACCCTTGGGGCTGATGTTAGGCCAAAGGGCATTGCTCTGAATTGATAGTGGCCTGAGGGCAACTCGAACCTCAGGTACTTTCTGTGGGAGCACCTGATGGGAATGTGAAAATAGGCATCCTTGAGGTCCAGGGAGACTAGCCAGTCTCCTAGCCTTAGAGAGGGAAGAATTATTCCCAGAGTCACCATTTTGAATTTTGGCTTTAAAAGGTGCTTGTTTAAATATCTTAGATCCAGGATGGGCTGCCATTCTCCTGTCTTTTTGGAGGTTAGGAAGTACCTGGAGTACAATCCTTTTCCCCCTGTGTAAGGGTGGAACCCTTTCTATGGCTCTGAGGGCCAAGAGACCTCTGCCTCTAGGGCAAGGGCCTCTGAAGGATTTGCAGGTGGAAAGGATCTGGTTCTCATCTTGGGGAATCTTCTGAAGCTGAGAACCAGTCCCTGGCTTACTACTTCCAGGACCCACTTGTCTGATGTTAAAGACTTCCAGTCCTGGACAAAGTAAGCCAGCCTGCCCCCTACAGGTAGTGGAGAATCGGCCCGGACAGACCCGTCAGGGTGCCTGCTTGGCAGGGGCTTTAGGCTGAAGGGTGGGAGCAGGCCTGCTCATACCCCGTCTGCCTCTCCCTCTAAAGAACCCTCTGAGCAAAGGCAGAAGAGGAGGCCTGGGCTTGGTAAAAAGGCCTATGAAAAGACCTGCCCCTGCCCTGAATGCTGCCTCTGGAAGTGGCTTGCCTTTCTTTGGCCTGAGCACTCCTGTAGGTGGTCCTGTACTTATCCATTTTCTTCATGTAGTTCTCTATCTGCTCCCCAAACAGAGAATTACCAATGACAGGAAATTCCATGGCCTTAGTCTGGGTATCCTGTGACAGGCTAGTTCATCTGAGCCAAGCCATCCTTCGAAGGGCCACAGATGTAGCCAGGACTCTAGATGAAACATCATTGGAGTCCACAGCAGCATGAAATTGCACCTTGGATGCCTCAATCCCATCTGCAGCCACCCGCTCCAGCTCCTTGGCAAGCTCAGGGACCTGTTTAGCTAGAGCCATCACAGTGTCCCACCTGGACTTCTGGTATCTAGCTGTAGGCCATATAATTAGCCTGCCTGAGTCCCAAAGATGCTGCCATGTACTGTTTCTTTGCCATGGCATCAATCCTCCTGGAGTCCTTATCTGGGGGGTGTGAAGCCAAGGTATATTTGCCTTATCACAGGCAGCAGCCTGCACTACCCCAACATGGTTGCATTGCTGGGAAAGGAACTCTGTATCTGAGCCTGAAAGAGTATACCTCTTGTCCATTCTTCTGTCCACAGGAGGTATAAATGTCTGTTTCTCAAAAGACTTATGGAGGGGAATAGACAATCTCCTGGACTCTGGGATGTCCATCATCTCAACGTAATCAGGCTTCTCCTGATCCTCTACTGCTTCTTCCATAGGGAGTTGGAGGGTTTCAGCCACTTTTTTGTAAAACATAAAGTGGGAAGGGGACTCAGAAAGCCTAGGAGGAGAAACACCTGAAGGTCTGTCTGGGGAGATGTCCGGGTCAATGGGCACATCCAGACTTTCATAATCACAATCACTATCTTCATACTCTCCCTCCTCCTCCTCCTCTGGTTCATAAAATTCTTCTAAATTATAATCTGGAACCAGGGGAACCGACTGAACCGAGCCCCTAACCGATGGTGCTGGTTCAGTCGGAACCAAAGTTAGTGACTGAACAATCCTTATCGCTTTGGCTATTTCATCAGCGGTCAAAGAAAACTTGTGGATCCGAACCGCTGACTTATCCCTTCTTTTCTTTTAACCGAACTGACCTCAGAGTTGGTTCTCCTTTGCTCAAGAAGTCTCGCCTGGTCAGAGGGCATCCTTCTGGTTCGGTCGGAACCGAACTGGCTGGCCATCCAGGTCAGCGGACTTCTCAGCCTCCTTTCCCTCAGTCTACCTACTCTCTTATCCAGGGTAGCTTTGGGAAAACTTTGCAAATCTGGCAGTCTGAATCAAAGTGGTCAAACCCCAGACAATAAACACAGGTGGTGTGGGGATCAGCCTTAGCAAAGGCTTCCCCACACACACTACAGTGTTGAAACTCAGTGAGCGAAGGAGAAATCTCCGGAGCGACTGTTCAGTGAGGCGGAGTAAAGAATCTGGCGGTTGGGGTTCAAACAACAGCAGACAGAGACTCAACCGAGCTCGAGCTCAGCGTTCCATGCCTTGCATGAAAAGTTAACTCTTTCCTCTCCGGGGCAGTTCAAAGGTTGGAGATCACTGCAAATAGTCAGAATACAGCAAGACTTCATGTTGTTCGAAGAACTCTTATCCATCTGGGAGGCTCCTTGCTGTCAACTCATAGCAGAGACCTATGAATGATGTAATCCACCTTGCAATGGTCCATTTAGCTGCAGGTCTGCCAGAAGCGGCTTCAGCATAGGTGACAAATAGCTGGCAAACCTCTCCTGAATTTCCGCCATCCTCTCCTTATAGTAGGAGACATCACGTCTCAGGTCCAAGGTATGAAGCCTGTATTCGGCCTCCGAGGTGTAATTAGGGTAGTATACCGAGAGTCAGCACCTGGTTAAGGTGAAACTCTGACACCACCTTCAGAAGGAATTTTGGGTGGGGGTGTAGGACAACCTTGTCCCTGTGGGAAGACCAGATAAGGGAGTCCACCGAAAGCGCCTGGGGCTCCTCTGTCCTTCTGGCAGATGTGATAGCCACCAGGAAGACCATCTTCCACAAGTGTGACAACTCACACCGCTGCATTTGTTTGAATGGCTTGCCCATGAGCTTTGCCAGTACCAGCAGTAGATCCCAGAGAGGTGGAGGTTCACGCACTGGAAGGGATATGTGATCCAGGCCTTTGAAAAAGCGCCCGACCACCATCTCCTGAGCCAACATTGGCTGACCAGCCCACTCCGTAAGCAGAGATGGCTGCCAGGTGCACTCTCAGGGTCGATGACTGAAGACCCCCTCTGGCGAGAGACCAAAGGTAATCGAGAATGTTAGCCATGGAACAGGATAAAGGGTCCAGGCACTTACCCTGACACCAAATGGAAAACCTTTTCCACTTGAAGGCATAACATTTCCTGGTCGATTCCTTTCTAGATGCTTCTACCACAGTGTAGACATCTTCGGAAAGACCCAAAGCCTGGAACTCTAGCCGCTCATGTACCAGGGTGTGAGGTGCAGGGACTGAAGGTCCAGAGGGAATACCTTCTCCTGAGTGTGTGATATCAGGTCCGGGCATGTGCAAAGTCGCTCCGGGTGCCTGCAGCTGAGGCTGAGGAGATCTGGATACCAGAATTGGCACGTCCAGTCTGGGGCTACCAGGATCACCTTTGCCTTGTCCCTCCTCACCTTGAGGAGCACACTGTGGATCAAGGGAAATGGAGGAAGGCGTGAGGAGGTCTGGGGTCCACGGCCCTCGAGAAGGCATTCTCCTGCAGCGAGCCCTGCTGAGGGGCGGGCATGAAGCAGTCTCAGCTTGGTGTTTTCTTGGAGGCAAACAGGTCCACCATCGGGTTTCCCAGTGGAAGAACAGGCTGTAAGCTACCTCTGGATGGAGGGACCACTCATGGATGTCTGGCCAAGTGGCTGAGAGCATCCACCAGATGGTTTGAGAGCATCTGCCAGATGGTTTGAGGCTCCTGCCACATGGATGTCTAGATCTGTCTTCAACCGCTCATGAGGGTCCAGATGTGGAGCCCCCCTTGCACAGGAGACAGGAGTGCATGCCACCCTGTTTGTTGAGGTAGTACATGGTCATGGTATTGTCAGTCTGGACTTGAACCACTTGACCCCAGAGCTGAGGAGTGAAAACTGACAGTGCCAGTCTGACTGCTCTGAGCTCCAACAGGTTGATGTGGCATCGGGACTCCTCGGGGGTCCAGAGCCCGTGGGCCCTTTCATCCCTCATGTGGGCTCTCCAGCCCATGAGAGAGGCATCAGTTGTGATGACGACAGTTGGCTCGGGGCAGACGAATGGGATCCCTTCCTGCAACTGGTCTGGGGCAGTCCACCATTGAAGAGCATCCCACATCTTCTGGGTTACAGTGATCAGTTGTTCGAAATGACCGTGGCGTGGAGTCCAATGGGTGGCCAGCTCCTACTGAAGGGGGGCGCATGTGCAACCAGGCCCAATGGACCACTGAGGTGCACACCGCCATGTAGCCCAGGAGGCACAGAAAGTCCCGGGCAGGGCGCAAGTGCCCAACCAGAAATGATTGGGCAAAGGAGGAAAGAACCTCCGCCCTGTCCACCGGGAGCCGAGCTCTGGCTTGACAAGAGTCGAGCTCTGGCCAGATGAAGCCCATCACCTGAGATGGCATGAGTTCTGACTTGACCTCATTGATCAGGAGGCAGAGTTGGAAGCAGATCTGTAGGGCTAGATCCCTGGACTTCTCCACCTCCTGTCAGGTGGAACCTGCTAGGAGCCAGTTGTTGAGGTAAGGATAAATCCTGAGCCCCCCAATGCCTGAGATGGGCTGCCACCACTGCACTGCATTTGGCGAAGACCCGAGGGGCCGATGACAGGCCGAATGGCATGGCTCGGAACTTGTACAGGGTCTCTTCGACCCTGAAGCAGAGGAACCGCTGATGGGACGGACGGATTGGGATGTGAAAGAATGCATCCTGCAGATCCAGTGAACAGAACCATGTTTCACTCCAAGGATGGTATGATCTGGGACAGAGTGACCATCCGAAAGGTGCATGACCTGATATATTAATTCAGGTCGTGCAGATCTAGAATGGGGTGCCAGGCCAGCTCCCCCCCATCCGCTTGGGCACCAGGAAGTACTTGGAGACAAAGCCTGGGTCTGTTGGAGGATCCGCCACTGGAGCTACTGCCTCCTTGAGGAGAAGCTGAGCGATGTCGTCTCTCAGAGCCGACTGGGTCTGAGCGGGTACTCGTTCCTCCCGAGGGATGCGGGCTCGGCTTGGAGGGTACCGCTCAAATTCCAGAGGCAGTCCCTGACCAACCACTTCCAGAACCCACTTGTCCGTGGTGATAATGGACCAGGCAGAAAGAAAGTGGTGGAGTCGGCCCCCCACGGGAGGACCCAGAGCTAGCGTGATGGGAGAGGGGTTGCAGCCCCACCCCGTCACTGAGCAGGTTTGGAGGAGGAGGATCCAGGACCTGAACATCATCCTCCTTACGGGCCTGTTGGGGACCCTGCTTGGGCCGAGGTACCAAGCTTCGCCTGCTGCTGTTGCTGGTGCTGCTGTCTGCCTTGGAAGGAGGACTGCTGAGTCACAGGGCAGAATGCCAAAAGGCTTTTCTTCTTCTCTGCTGGTTCTTGCCCAAAGAACTCTTGGCAGAGGTAGCATCCAAGGTGGCATTGACTGCTTGATGCACTGAAGGTGACTGGCTACCCGGCCAAACAAGTCAGTCCCAAGGAAGGGCACATCAGCTAATTATTGCTGGGTATCCGATGGAGAGAAAGAAAGCCCCAGCCAAGCCCTGCGATGAGAGGCTACTGCGACAGCCATCGAACGGGCACAAGAATCCCCAAGATCTAGAGCCATCTGAAGCTGCTGTTTGGCAACAGCTCGGCCCTGATCCCGGACCTACTTGACTGTGGTCTGCATGTCCACGGGGAGATGTGGAAGGACCTCGTCCAACGACCCCAGAAGGGTGTGAGAGAAGTGTGCCATGATAACAGACGAACTTGCCTGATGAAGGCCCAAGGAGGAAGCCGCACAGATCGTCCTGGCTGAATGGTCCAAAAGTTTGGACTCTTTATCAGGTCGTCGGTCAGTGTTGGCAGAACTGCCAGTATGCCTGAACACAGAGGTAGTCACCGGCTCTTGGCCGAAGGGTGCTCTGAGAACCCCGCAATGGACCCCATGGGCACCGAGTACTTGCGGGCCATGCAGGCAGATGGAGATGGACAGGAAGCAGGATGCTGCCAAAGTTCTAAGGCCAGTCCAACAATGGCCTCTGCCACAGAAAAGGCCTCCATTGGGGTATCCCCTCTCTTGAAGATGTCAGTGAGAGGGTACGCCGCCTTTTTCTGGATAGGCTCCAGGGGCATCCCTGTAGACTCAGAGATGAGGTGGAGGATCCCTTGAAAGGATGAGGGACCTTCCTCCATCTCTAGGCCAGCGATCGATTCATCATCCTCTGGATGTGAAAGAAGACTGGTGACGTCCGAATCTGAAGAATCCGGATACAATGGCCTACAGCCCATGTCACCTTTGATTTGCTGAGGGCGGTCGGGGTGACCATGACTAATTCACCGGGGAAGCCCGGTGTCTGGTCTGTTTTCCTTGAAAGGAGCCCCTCCCACAGGCTGCTTGGGCGGTGGTTCCAACACAATGGGTGGAGAGACCGTTATGGACCGAACAGATGGTCTCGCCGCTTCCGCGGGCAGGGGAACCGATGTGGTCGGCTCCAAAGGAGTCGGCTTCAGCCTGGGAGGTGAAAGCCAAGTAATGGCTGGGAAGGAAGCTGTGGTAGGCTCATGCCCGGACAGAATCAGCTGCTGCCACACGAGGTCCTCGTAGCGTCGGAGTTTCCGCCAAAGCCTCTCCTCATCCGAGGAGGATGAGGACGACCGATGGCGGCACCTCTTTTTAGAGCGCTTCTGGCTCTTCCTCGGCCTGTCAGACGAGGGGGTCCTAGACCTCAACCTAGATCGGGCAGGCCAACTTGGTCGGTCAGGAGACACCAGCAGGGCCAGGGACTTCCCGGAGTCCGGGACCAGATCCTCGATGGGGACTCCAGCAGGCTGGGTTTCCTCATCGGGGAAGACAAGGACTGGGGTCCTTTCTAAAGAGTCGGTGACCAGAGTCGGCGACAAGGGATCGATTGGGTCGATGACTATCTCGACCTCATCGACCCCATCCTCGGTCGGCTGGCCCGATGGAAGGTCCAAGATACCAGCGGCCGAAGAAGCGATCTCGACCGAGGTCGAGACTGCATGCTCCTGGGACTGACACCTCTCTCGGTCCCAAGAGCGCCTTCGTCGGGACCTTATCCTGATGACAGGATCGAGAAGAGTGCGGGCCCGCAGGCGCCTACCCCTTGGTAGGGTGAGACTGGCACAATCCCCTGAAGGAACCCAAGAAGGTGGAGCTCAGGTTGAGTGGAACGAAGAAGCTCTGGGAAGAGGAAGCAGCGTGAGCCACTTCTTCCTTGAACACTTGCATGCGTACCAATTACCCGGCGGATCCCACAGCCGTGGAAACCGCCCACCTAGCCTCTTTAGATTTCATCGGAGGATTCCTCTTCTCCAGTCTCCCCACTTGTAAACATGCAAGACGGTCGTCCAGGACTTTGAGATGGAAGGCCAAGCAGAAACTGCAGGACGAGGTGTCATGGCCAACACCAAGGCAGTAGACGCATGCAGAGTGGGGATCTGTACACGACATCTTTTGGCCGCAGAAGCACTGACGAAATCTGGGGGAAGATTTTTCTTCCATAGTTGAAGCGACAAATTTGCGACCGCTAATGCGAAGAATTCGAATTTTAGGTAAAACCGAGGGTTTGAAAGCCAGGGCCCACGAAATGCATGAGCACGAGGGAGGCAACCTGAATCTTCCAGTGGAAAGGAAGATCTGATGCCATGGGGCTGAGTCGAGGTATATACCACCCGGGTGGGTGGAAGAAGCCAGCTTGAAGACTTCCGATGATCCTTAAGGGGGAAAGGGACATGCCAAAGAGTGTGGATGAACAACATATCCATGCACCTAGAACCAGCATTCTGGCGTGACTCTAGGTCGATGTGGTAATGGGAAATGAAGGTGTTTGCTGACTTCCAGGTAGCAGCCCTGCAGATAACCTGGATAGGGAAATCCCTCGAAACAGCCAACGATGCAACAGTATAGCGGGTGGAATGAGCTTAGCCCTAAGGGAGGGCTCCTCTCGCCAACCTATAGCAGACATCAATGCAAGATGTAATCCATCTGCCAATCGTCCGCTTGGCCGCAGGGTTCAGGTGCAGCTTCAGCATAGATGGCAAACAGTTGGCGAACCTCTCCCCGAACTTCAGCTGTATGCTCTTCATAATGAGAGAGCACTCATCTCAGGTCCAAAGTATGGAGTCTGTACTTGGCCTCCGAGGTGTAACTGGGGTAGTAAACCAGCAGTCATCACCTGGTTCAGGTCAAACTCTGGCACAACCTTCAGAAGGAACTTCGGGTTGGGGTGCAGGACAATTTTGTCCCTGTGGAAGACTATATAAGGAGACTCAACAGAGAGCGCCTGGAGGTCCCCTTCTGGCTTGCGTGATAGCCATCAGGAAGGCTGTCTTCCATGACAGGTGTGACATCTCACTCCTGTGCATCGATTCGAATGGCTTGCCCATGAGCTTTGCCAATACCAGCAATAGATCAAACGGCGGCGGTGGTTCATGCACCGAAGGGGAAATATGGTCTAGACATCTGAAAAAACGCCAGACCACCTTCTCCTCTGCCACCGCCTGCTGACCAGCCTGCGCCCAGTAAGCAGAGATGGCTGCCAGGTGCACCTTAAGGGTCACAGACCGAAGCCCCCCGTTGGAGAGAGATACCAAAGGTAGTCAAGAATGCTAGCTACCCGACAGGACAGAGGGTCCAGACCCTTGCCGTGACACCAAATGGAGAATCTCTTCCACTTGAAGGCATAGCACTTCCTGGTCGATTCCTTCCTGGATGCCTCAACTACAGTGAGGACATCTTCGGAGAGACCCAAAGCCTGGAACTCTAGATGCTCAGGAACCAGGCTGTCAGGTGCAGGGATTAAAGGCCCGGGTGGAGGACCTTTCCCTGATTGACAGAGCAGGTCCGGGTGTGCTGGAAGATGCCTCGGGAGCCTGTTACTGAGACTGAGGAGATCGGGGTACCAAAACTGTCGGGGCCAGTCCGGTGCCACCAGGATCACCTGTGCTTTGTCCCTCCTGACCTTGAGGAGCACTCTGTGGATCAAGGGAAGTGGAGAGAAGGCAAAGAAGAGGCCTGGGGTCCACAATCTCAAGAAGGCATCCCCCTGCAGCGAGCCCTGCTGAGGTGGGGCAGGCATGGAACAGCCTCAGCTTTGCGTTCTCCCTGGAGGTGAACAGGTCCACCTGAGGAATGCCCCACTGGGAGCACAGGCTGTGTACTACCTCTGGATGGAGAGATCACTCATGGGATGTCTCGCCCACACGGTTGAGGGCATCTACCAGCTGATTTGAGGCTCCTGCCACATGAATGGCTAGGAGATATGCCTCTAGTTGGCTCACGAGGGGCCAGATGCAGACAGCTTCCCTGCACAGAGACCGGGAGTGCATTCCACCCTGTTTTTTGAGATAGTACATGGTCGTGGTAGTGTCCATCTGGATTTGAACCACTTGACCCCAAAGGAACGAGGCGAATGCAGCCAGCACCAGCCGAACTGCTCGGAGCTCCAGCAGGTTGATGTAGCATCAGGATTCCTCGGGGGTCCAGAGCCCATCGACTCTGTTATCCCCCATGTTGGCACCCCAGTCCGCAAGAGGAGTCGGTTGTCAGAGTGACAGTCGGCTCGGGGCGGACAAATGGGATCCCTTCCTGCAAATGCTCTGGGACGGTCCACCACTGGAAAGCATCCCACATCTTCTGGGTCACAGTGACCAGCTGGTCGAAGTGACTTAGTTGCTGAGTCCACTGGCTGGCCAGCTCCCACTGAAGGGGGCGCATATGTCACCAGACCCATCGGACCACAGAGGTGCAGGCTGCCATGTAACCCAGAAGTTGCAGGAAGTCCCGGGTAGGATGCAAGTGCCCAAACAGAAATGATTGGGCAAAGGAGGAGAGAACCTCCACTCTGTCCACAGGGAGCCTGGCTCTGGTTCAGCAAGAGCTGAGCTCTACCCTGATGAAGCAAATCACCTGTGAAGGCACGAGTTCCAACTTGGCCTTGTTAATCAACAGGCAAAGGTCAAAGCAGGTTTGGAGGGCCAGATCCCTTGACCACCCCACCTCCAACCTGGAGGGACCCGCTATAAGCCAATCATCCAGACAGGGGCACACTCTGACCCCTCAATGCTGAAGATGGGCTACCACCACTGCAATGCATTTGGTGAAGATGATGGGGGCCGATGACAGTCCAAACGGCATGGCTCGGAACTCATATAGGGTTCCCTCTGCCCTGAAATGGAGGAACCTTCGGTGTGACGACGGATCGACACAGAAGAATGCATCCTGCAGATCCAGTGAGCAAACCACATGTTCTGCTCGAGAGATGGTATGATCTGAGACAGAGTTACCATTCTAAAGGTGTGAGACCTGAGGAACTGGTTCAGGTCGGTGCAGATCTAGAATGGGGCGCCAGCCCTGTCCATTCAGGACCAGGAAGTACCTGAAATGAACCCTGGGTTGACAGGTGGATCCGCGACTCTGACCACTACCTCCTTGCAGATGAGTTGGGAGGTGTCGTCTTGGAGAGCCGACTGAGTGTGCATGGATACCTTTTCCTTCCCTGGGGTGCAGGCTCAGCTTGGGGGGTACTGCTCGAACTCCAGAGGCAGCCCCTGGCCGACCACTTCCAAGATCCAGCTGTCCATTGTGACAGCGGACCAGGTGGAAATGAAGTGGCAGAGCCAGCCCCCCATGGGAGGACCCAGAGTGGGCGTGACGGGTATGGGGGTGGCAATCCCCATCCTGTCACTGTGCAGGCTTGGAGGAAGAAGATCCAGCTCGGGGATTGCCGGGACATTTCCCTCCCTTATGGGATACGGAAGCCCCTGACTTGGGCCAAGGGTGCCAAGGCTGAGCCTACTGCTGCTGCTGCCCCTGGCAATGGGGCTGCTTGGCAGCAGGGGCAGAAGGCCAAAAGGGCTTACACTTCTACTTTTTGAACCCTGAGATTCCTTCTGTGCAGAAGTAAAGGAGTCCAAGGGCAGTGGACTTCGAACACTGAAGGTGACCATCAACCCGGGACCAAACAAATCGGTGCCCAGGAAGGGAACATCCGCCAATTTATGCTGGTGTCTGCCGTGAAGGTACCCTCAGCCAGGCCCTGCGGTGCATGGTGACTGCGTCCGCCACCGAATGGGCACAAGAATCTGTTTAGGTGGTGGCTCCACCACAAATCGGTGGAGAGGCCGGTTTTGACTGAGCTGGGAGGGTCTTCACCGGTTCCGCATGCAGAGGGACAGTGTCAACCGGCTCCAGAGGAGTCGGCATCAGCCTAGAGTGCGACAGCCATGTGATGGCTGGAGTGGAAGCTGGGGTCGACTTCAGATCAGCCAACATCAACTGCTGCCACATCAGATACTCGTAGTGTCGACGCAACTTGCGCTAAAGCCTCTCCTCTCTCAAGGAGGATGAGGATGAATGGCAGCGGCGCCACCTTTTAGAATGCCCTGAATGACATTTGTGAGATTTCTTTGGCCTGTTGGTCGAAGGTGTCAGCGATCTTGACTGGGGGGGACCAATGGGCGTACTCGGACGGAGCCGGGGAGAACCGTGGCTCCTCCAGGTCAGGAACAGGGACTGTGAAGAGGTTTTCAGCAGGCTGGGTCTCCTCAGCAGGGCCAGTCAGGACCGGAGTCCTGAATAAGGAATTGTCGGCCTCATCGAGCGACAACGAGTCGGTGGGGTTGATAATTTCAACCAGTTTGTCGTCCTGCATCTTGGTCGACTGGCCTGATGGGGGGTACCGTGAAGCCAGCGGCCAAGGTCACAATTTTGACCGAAGTCGAAACTGGAGATTCCTGGGACCGAGACCTCTCTCGATCCCAAGAATGACATCAATGAGACGTTTCCTCTCTCGACTTTTTATCCTTTTTACGGGAGTAGAAGAACTGCAAACTCGACAGGGCCTCCCCCTTGGTTGGGAGAGACTAGCACAACTGCTTGAAGGAGCCTGGAAAGGTAGAGACCAATTTGAGCAGTACGAAGACCGAAGCGGAAGAAGACCAATCAGCAGCTCGAGTTGCCTCCTCCTCGAAAGCCTTCATCTACTTGAGTTGTTCAGCGGACCCCATAGTCGCGGAGACCACACCCAACAGGCCTCTTTAGATCTGACCGGTGGGTTCCGTTTCTCTGGTTGGCCGAGTTGTAGCCATGTGAGACAATCGTCCAGCGCGTTAGGCTGGAACGCGCGACAGAAGTCGCAGGCCTGGGTGTCGTGAGCGTGGCCCAGGCAGTAGATGCACAAGACATATGGGTTGGTAGAATACATTTTCTGCCCGCAAGGGCACTGGCAGAACCTGGGCAAAGACTTGTCCTCCAACGCGGTTGCAATCGCAAAACAATGCAGTGAAACTCCAACGAGTTTAAGCTTAGGTAAGTAATCCGAAGATTTAGCTGGGGCCTACTCAACATAGGAGCGATAAGGAGGGAACCTGAATCTTCCAGTGGAAAGGAAGATGGCGTCAAGGGGTGGAGCTGAGGCATATGCCACCGAGGTGGGTGGGATGAGCCAGCTTTTAGACCATCCAGCAAGATTTAAAGGGAAAGGGACATGCCAACAAGTGTGGATAAGAACAACATATCCACATCCCTAGAAATGAAGATTTGGCTGAGGTGCCAGCCTGTCTGACTGGGGTCTTCCCAGATGGCTGCTGACCAGTAGAAAAAAGTCCCTGCAAGGCTTGAACCACTCTGAAAGCCCGTGCTATCTCCTGAGGAGAAGGGAGAGCCAGAGCACCCACAGAAGTCCCCTTTTTTTGTTCAGTACAGGGTTCTGTATGCTTTAATTTTTTAGTCTTTAAGGGAACCGGGGAGTCAGCCAGTTCAGCAGGCCTCTTAGTCATTTTATCACCCATCTCAGGGGCTGAATGTAACACTGCAGTGGTTTCACCCACAGCAGAAGAGGGTGTCAGCTGGTCAGAGCCTGAAGGACCCTTAGGCGGAGGAAGTTTTTTCTTTAGCTATTCCTGGCATTTCTCCACATTTTCTTCTGGGAATGTTTTACAAATTTCACAGCCTTCTTTTAGATGATCATAGCCAAGGCAGGCAACATACAAACTGTGCTTATCTGCCTTAGCAAATACTTCCCCACAACCAGAGCAGTTTTCAAAACCAAGTTCACTGGTTTTCTTTTTAGGTTTTTCAGACATTTTATCGGGAACTGATAAAAAATTGAAACCGCTAAATCATTTTAAGTTTTAAATAATATTTAGCAGTTGCGGTCGGTTCCGGAACCGATAGGAACTGGGAACCGCAGAAAAAATGAACCGAGGTTATCGGTTCAGTAACCAATAAAGCGATTACTAAAATAAAGGTTTTTAAATAAAACTAAATTAACGGAGTGTTTTAGTCAGAAAACTCCGATACGAGCTAAAATAACTTGGTTCCCCACCGATTATACTGAACTGGAAGACACCAATAAAAATACCAAAACTAACACTAAAACTACGGTTTAGCTAGATTACAATAAGTAAAAGGCAGCAAATGAAAGAAAAAAAGATACTTAAATAATTTTATACGTTTCTTCACGTCACAGGTAGAAGTTGAGGAGAGGAACTCTGAGCGTCTAGACTTGACAGGCGGAAAGTGAAATCTGAGCGGTTTAGAACTAAGGCAGTTAGACCAAGGCAGCATTTGAAAAGTTGTCACGTGCGAAGGGTTCCATCATTTGCATGTGTTCCATTCTCTCCAGGAAGTTCTGTCTTAAAGGGTCACTGCAGAAGTTATGAATACCACAGCATTACTTGGGTTAGAAATCAAGCCCCCGGTGGTTTGTCTTCAGTGTGTTAAAGTTTTCTGAGAAGTTGTCGTCAAGGAATTTTCCTGAAACTCTGGAGATTGTGGGAAGACAGCGTAATAAAGACTGCCTTTTCGAAGCACTGAAAACAACTGTGGCTAATGCTCCAGCAGGAGGAGAAGCGTACATCGCAGCGGCGGGAAAAGAACTGAGCAACCTCTGGGACTGCCCCATTTATATACCGTAGAGTACGACGTGTGATGTCATTGGGGGCGATCCCATGCTGACTGCTGGTGAAATCCTCTAGTCGGAAACAGCACTTATGGCTGGAAGTTCCTATATGTTATGACCTGCTGCAAGAGATTTCCTTGATAAAGATCACTGCATTCCCCAGACCTAGAGTATGGGACCAGGTGCTCAGGCCACCTCAAAGCCATTCTGACATCTCTCACAAAACAATGAAATACTAAATCCTTGGCTAAGGGGGAAGCGATGTGGGTGGGTCTGCTGATGATTTCCCCAGGTTCATTTCAACGAACTTCTGTCTCATCAATTGCAACCAAGTGTGAAACTGGTGATCAGACAACATTCTAGATGGCTCGAGGTCGTATGCCAGCCTGGCAAAGCTTATGGAGCCACCTGCAGGAGAAGCAATACCAGCTCTCCAAGAGACATGCAGCGGCACTTCCTGTGGAGGCAGAAGGAGAGCAACTTAGTGTGTAACTCGTAGTGGAACAAACTGTCCCCTGGAAGACATGCCCGGTTGCAGAGGACACGAGAGGCACAATCACCAAGGGGACAAAACTGAAGCCGGTGGTGCTCTGCAAAGCTGTGAAAGTCCAATCACAAAATTGACAAGCCCACAGATGGACTGCTGCAGATGGGGATACCACTGGAGTACCAAAGGCCAAGGAGGAGGTGGTAGCCCCATGAATACCCCGAGAAGGCACCTGGCCAGGTGACTGAACATGAGATGTTACACTCTACAAAAGAACTTCTGGCACAAGGGTCAAAAACATGATAGGTGGCGTCATCACAGACTTCAGAACTTGTATCAAGAGCACCAGTGCTGATACAGTAATCAAACTTGGCACCAAGAATGCCAGTGGCATAGGTCAAGTCAAACTGTTGGGCACTGTCATCTCTCTAAGCACATTTGGCACAGAGGTACCAGGCAATGACAGTGCTGATGGAGGTGTTGGAGCAGAGATAACAGATGTGGACAGTGCCAACAGAATTGCCAGTGCGAAAACCAGCACTGGTATGGAAGGTGCCTTGGCAGACTCAACACCAAGACCAGCACTGACTCGAGGATGGTGCCACTGACACAGTCAATGTCAAGGTCAGCACCAACCAGGATTATGGTGCTATAGTCACTAAGGCCAGCAACAACCCGGAGAATGGTGCTGTGGGCTGACAGACCAAACGATTCCCCTAAAGAAGGGGAAGAGGTGACACCTGACCTACTACCGGAGTGGGCTCCTTGAGGGCCTCCAGTGCACAACAACGAGCTATGCCTTGAGTGAGGTGGAACTATGTGAGTGGCAACCACCCCAAGGGGTTGAGACAGAGCATTTGTGAGGTCCTCAGCGCACTCCACCACTGACTCCCAAGGAGAGGGGAGGGTCTCAGTGTCAAGACCACCAAAATGGCATCAAACTGGACTGCTGAGTTTTAGTGGGTAAGGGATCTGCCAGACACCACCTGTGATCTTTCATTGTTTGAGACATTAACACACCATAGGCCATGAAAAATTACTCACCTTAGTAATGTTGTTTCTTCTAATGGAGTCTTGCTGTATTCTGACTAATTGCAGTTAGGTCCTGCCTTTCAGCTGCCCCGGAGAACAGAGTTAACTTTCCATGGCCAGCATTGAACGTTCAGCACAAGCTCGGTTGAAGCCCCTGTCTGCTGTTGTTTAAACTCCAACCGTCAGATCTTTATGAGCAATACTCACTAGAAGTGCTGTGTAGAAACTGTAAAGCTCACACTAGCCAACTGGCAACTAATTTATTAAAAAGGGTTTTTTGGTTTCAAAGCCAAGACTCAAGTCAGGAAACCCAAAAAACAAAACACAACACACACCCAAAATAAAGGAGGGTGAAAAAGGGGAACTTCTAGGGTGCCAACACTGCTCCTGCCCACCCACACCCCAAAAACCAGGATCTGAGTGGGGAGGCAGGAGGGGAGGTCAGAATACAGCAAGACTCCATTAGAAGAAACAACATTACTAAGGTGAGTAATTTTTTCTTCAAACAACAAGAAGTCTTGCTGTATTTTGACTATTGCAGACTACCAAGCAGTACCTCCATGAAGGAGGGACAGAACCTACTTTGGGAATAGGCTCTGAAGTACTGCTGTGCCAAACTGAGCATCACTCCTAGCCTGGATATCCAGAGAGTAATGCTTGGTGAATGTATGGACAGTTTTCCAGGTGGCTGCTTGACAAATTTCTAAGATAGGAATATCCCCTGGCAGCAGCCAGGGAAGCAGCTGTACCTCTAGTAGAGTGAGACCTCAGGCCTGAGGGTGGGGTTCTACCCAGTTTTTCATAGCAGAATTGTATACAAGAGACAATCCACCTGGCAATACATCTTTTAGTGGCAGGTTTGCCCTTACCAACCTCTCCATATGTGAGGAACAACTGGAGGGACTCAAACCTCTGACCCTTGGTGCGCTCTATGTAGTAGCTGAGGGCCCTTTTAACATCCAAACTGTGCAGCCTCCTCTCTCCAGAGGAGGAATGGTCAGTGAAGAAAACAGGGGAGAGACACAGACTGATTAAGGTGGAAATCTGAAACCACCTTAGGCAAAAACTTCCTGTTAGTTCTTAGGACCACTTTATCTCTATGGAAAGAGATGAAATCAGGCTCCACTGACAGGGCTTGCAATTCACTGATACGCCTGGCAGAGGTAATGGCTACCAAAAACACAGTTTTCCAAGTCAAGTACTTAAGCTCTGCAGAGGATAAAGGCTCAAAGGGTGGTTGCATAAGCTGAGCAATGCAAACATTTAGGTCCCAAGCTGGAGCAGGGTCCCAAAGGGGGATTGGTGCAGCAATCCTTGAAGAACTTACAAAACACAGGATGGGCTGACAGAGGAGAGGCTTGCCTACTGACAAGAAGGCAGAAACAGCTGCCAGATGCACCTTAGTGTAGCTGGCCTAAGTCCCAAGCCATTAAGATGAACCATATAGTCCAGGACTGTAGGCAACCCAGCAGATTCTGGAGAAATATTCTTATTAGAGCACCAAATAGTGAACCTTTTCCATTTGGAGTTGTAAGTCTTTCTGGTGTAAGGCTTTGAGAAGCCTTAGGATATCCAGAACCCCTTGAGAAAGGTGTAGATCAGCAAACTCTAGCTCTTCAAGAGCCATGTCTTGAGATTGAGAGATTTGAGGTTCGGATACCAAATCCTCCCCTGATAGGATGTCAACAGGTTGTAATTCCTGGGAAGAGACAAGGGAAGGTGGACTGCTAAGGACAGCAATAGTGGGTACCAGGGCTGTCTGGCCCAGTCTGGAGCAATCAGAATCACTTTGCATGGTTGAGACCTGATCTTGACTAACACTTTGAACAGGAGAGGGAAGGGGGAAAGCATACAGAAATTTCCCTTCCGAATTCAGAATCAGAGCATCCAGGGGGACTGAGCCCAAGACTGGGGGTCTGCAACAAAAGAGAGGAAGTTGGTGATTGTCTGGGGCTGCAAAAATATCTATCTGTGGAGTGCCCCATCTCGAGAAAATCACTTTCAAAACTAGGGGATCTAGGGTCCATTCGTGATGGCCCTGGGATATCCTGCTGAGAGCATCTGCTAGGACACTGACCTTCCCTGGGAGGTGAACTGCTATCAGAGAGGTTTGCAGGGAATAGGCCAGAGACCACAACTTCATTGCTTCTGTGCACAAGGCCATAGACAGAGTGCCTCCTTGCTTGCTGATGTACCACATTGTGGTGGTACTGTCTGTTCTGATCTGGACCACCTTGTTTTGTACAGATTTGGAAAAGGCTTGCAGTGCCAGAAACACTGCTCTGAGTTCCAAGAGATTGATGTGAAGCACAGATTCTTGAGGTGACCACAGCTCTTGGGTGGTAAGATCCCCCAAGTGGGCTCCCCAGCCCAGCAAGAAGGCATCTGTGGTGAGTATCACTGAATGAGACTGAGTGACAAAAGGAACTCCCTGTCTCAAACTGTCCTGATCCTGCCACCATTGCAAAGCCTGGATCAGGGTTCGAGTCACTGGGACTAGTTTGGTAAGGGAATCCTTTCTTTGGGACCAGAAGGCTCTTAAGTGGAACTGAATGTCCCTCATCTGAAATCTTGCCCCCTGGACCACTGCTGTAGAGGCTGCCATGTGGCCCAGGAGCTGTAGGAAATGCCCTGCTGGTCGAGACACCTAAAGGGTGAATGAAGAGGCCAGTTCCATAAGGGTCCTTGCCCTGTCCAGAGGAAGGAAGGCTCTTTCCCTTATTGTATCCAGCTCCGCCCTTATAAAGGTGAGGAGCTGCACTGGCTCAAGAACTGACTTTGGAAGGCTGAGGAGGAATCCTAAGGAAGTGAGCAACTGCTGAGTTATTTGCAGATGTGACTTGACTTGGTCTGGAGACTGACCCACTATGAGCCAGTCGTCCAAGTATGGAAAGATGGAGATCTTTTTTCTCCTTAGGAAAGCAACCACTACTGCCAGGCACTTTGTGAACACCCTTGGGGCTGATGTTAGGCCAAAGGGCATTGCTCTGAATTGATAGTGGCCTCAGGGCAACTCGAACCTGAGGTACTTTCTGTGGGAGCACCTGATGGGAATGTGAAAATAGGCATCTTTGAGGTCCAGGGAGACTAGCCAGTCTCCTGGCCTTAGAGAGGGCAGAATTATTCCCAGAGTCACCATTTTGAACTTTGGTTTTAAAAGGTGCTTGTTCAGATACCTTAGATCCAGGATGGGCCGCCATTCTCCTGTTTTTTGGGGGGTTAGGAAGTACCTGGAGTACAATCCTTTGTCCTTGTGTAGGGTAGGAACCCTTTCTATGACTCTGAGAGCCAGGAGTGAAGAAACCTCTGCCTCTAGGGCAAGGGTCTCTGATGGATTTGCAGGTGGAAAGGATCTGGTTCTCATCTTGGGAAATTTTGTGAAGCTGAAAACCAGTCCCTGGCTTACTTCTTCCAGGACCCACTGGTCTGATGTCAGAGACTTCCAGTCCTGGACAAAGTAAGCCAGCCTGCCCTCTACAGGTATTGGAGAATCGGCCCAGGCAGACCAATCAGGGTGTCTGCTTGGCAGGGGCTTTAGGCTGAGGGGTGGAAGCAGGCCTGCTCATTCCCGTCTGCCTCTCCCTCTGAAGAACCCCCTCTGAGCATAAGCAGAAGAGGAGGCCTGGGCTTGGTAAAAAGGCCTTTGAAAGGGCCTGCCCCTGCCTCTGGAATGCTGCCTCTGAGGAGTGTTTTGCCTTTCTTTGGCCTGAGCACTCCTGTAGGTGGTCCTGTACTCGTCCATCTTTTTCATGTAATTCTCTGTCTGCTCCCAAACAGAGAATTACCAATGACAGGGAAATCCATGGCCTTAGCCTGGGTATCCTGTGATAGGCTAGTACATCTGAGCCAAGCCATCCTCCGAAGGGCCACAGATATAGCCATGACTCTAGATGAAACATCATTGGAGTCCACAGCAGCATGAAACTGCACCTTGGATGCCTCAAACCCATCCGCAGCCATCTGCTCCAGCTCCTTGGCAAGCTGGTCAGGGGCCTGTTTAGCCAGAGCCAGCACAGTGTCCCACCTGGACTTCTGGTATCTAGCTGTGTAGGCCATATAGTTAGCCTGCCTGAGTCCCAAAGATGCTGCCATGTACTGCTTCTTTGCCATGGCATCAGTCCTCCTGGAGTCCTTATCTCAGGGGTGTGATGCCAAGGGAATATTTGCCTTATCACAGGCAGCAGCCTGTACTACCCCAACATGGCTGCATTGCTGAGAAAGGAACTCCGTGTCTGAGCCTGAAAGGGTATACCTCTTGTCCATTCGTCTGTCCACAGGAGGTATGGAGTTAGGATTCTTTAGAATTTTAAATGTCTGTTTCCCAAAAGATTTATGGAGGGGAATAGACAGTCTCCTGGACTCTGGGATGTCCATCATTTCAACAAAATCAGGCTCCTCCTGATCCTCTACTGCTTCTTCCATTGGAAGCTGGAGGGTTTCAGCCACTTCCTCATAAAACATAAAGTGGGAAGGGGACTCAGAAAGCCTATGAGGAGAAACACCTGAAGGTCTGTCTGGGGAGATGTCCGGGTCAATCGGCACATCCAGACTTTCATAATCACCATCATCATTATCCTCATACTCTCCCTCCTCCTCCTCCGGTTCATAAAATTCTTCTAAAGTATAATCCGGAACCGGGGGAACCGACCAAACCGAGCCCCTGCCAGATGGTGCCGGTTCAACCGGAAACGAAGTTAGCGATTGAACTATCCTTATCACTCTGGCTATTTCATCAGCGGTCGGAGAAGAACTTGAGGATCCGAACCGGATGATTTTTCTCTTCTCTTTCTTTTAACTGGAACCAACTCCTCAGAATTGGCTCTCCTTTTGCCCGAAGTTTCACCCTGGTCAGAGGGCACTCCTTCTGGTTTGGTTGGAACCGAACTGGGCTGGCCATCCAGGTCAGCGGACATCTTGGCCTCCCTTTCCCTCAGTCTACCTAATCTCTTATCCAGGGTAGCTTTGGGAAAACTTTTACAAATTTGGCAGTCTGAATCGAGGTGGTCAAACCCCAGACAACAACACAGGTGGTGGGATCAGCCTTAGCAAAGGCTTCCCCACACACACACTGCAGTGTTGAAACCCAGTGGCCCAGTTTTTCTTGGGTTTTCAGACATGGCTAATCCTATCAAACGTACCTTTTTCGCAATCCACCAGGCAAGACACCCTATCGGTTCCTGACCGTGTTACAGTCTTGGAAAACGAATTAAATCATGAACCGACACGACCGGTAACCACACTCTAATAAATTCAAAACTATTTTTAAGACTAATCCGATCGGTTCAAACCGAACCGATTCAAAATTTACAAGTTCCATACAGAAACTAAATGTAAAACCTATCTAGTACTCACGGTACCACAGACAGAGACTTCAACCGACAGATTCGGTAGCAGAAATTTGGTAGAAACCGAGTGAAAACGACACTTTAACCGACTTTTTGAACCGAGCAGAGGAGAAATCTCCGCGTACTGTGTCCGTGAGGCAGAGTAAAGAATCGGACGGTTGAAGTTTAAACAACAGCAGACAGGGGCTTCAACCGAGTCATGGCTGAACGCTCCATGCTGGCCATGGAAAGTTATCTCTTTGTTCTCCGGGCAGTTGAAAGGCAGGACCAAACTGCAATAGTCAGAATATAGCAAGACTTCATGTTGTTTGAAGCTATGTTGTGTACTGGTCTCAAACAAGAAAAACATCAAAAATGTGTATCAGTGTGGGTGGTTTTTATTTCCACACTGCTAAAGTATAAACAGGGGCTTAACCTTTTTCATGCCATCACCAACGAAACTTTGGTCCTAGAGGAAGACCTGGATTGAGGTCCAAGCACTATGGTGTTGGTCTGCGCTTTCAAGCTAACTTGTACAAACCACTGCGATGACATTAAGATGAAAAATTACAAACAAATTAGTTTGCACAAGAAGAGTTTTGTGCAAGTCTCACATTTTCCTTTTGAATGCAAAGAACTGCATTTCGAAGACCAATGAAACTATGTTCTCTCAGTACAATGCAGTCAGTGAAGGAAAAAAGAAACTGGGTCAGTTGGATCCTTGGCGCTGCCTATCTGTGTTGCTGGACAGTGCTGACCACCCAAAAGCTTTGCTCCTCCAGGGTCCTACTGACTGCAGCACCAAGACTTAAGAGGGGAACTCTATGGAGAAGAATGATTCTTTGAAGATGGGGCTGATGGCCTTTCTTAGCATGGAAGTGTAGACCCTTTACCAGGGTCAGTCAGGGCTGTGATGGTCCATTTAGCTTCTTTGGCTTTTTGTAGGAAAGCTTCCATATGTAGCCTAAAAAGGGTTGCTGCCACAAATGGGAGGCAACAGATCCTCTGCTGCAGTTCCTAGGACAGGTTAGTGTACTTCAGCTAAGCTTGCCTCTGGGTTACAACCCCGGTAGCCATGCCGCTGGCTGCAGTGTCATCAACATCCACTGCCATCTGAGGCATTTGCTTGGAGTGTGCAGTGCACATAAAAGTAACCTGACCTCTTCAAGAATCATTTCCACAGAGGACAGAAGCATAGATCACAGGTTATGCTGGTATTTGGCCACATAACCCAGGAATATGGCTGCCTGAAGGCAAGGAAAGAACTGGAATAAAAACTTTTCTCCACACCATCAATTCAGTGACTGTCTTTATCAGAAGGACTGGCCAAGAGCCCAATTCTAAACTTCATAACTGTAGCTGATATCAGGCCTTCAGTTGCATGCAGTGTCTGGAGAAAGCATATCTCCCCATCTACCTTCCTTCCCATAAGGCAATCTGAACCATTTTTTTTCCAGGTTTTCTTTGCGAAGGACTGAAAGGCAGGGGTGACAGCCAAGTACAACCTCTTCTGACGAGGAATTTCAGACAACAACTTACAGGTTCTAATACATCTGCCTCACAAAAGCCTGACAGAAAGATAAGTCTTCAAACAAAGATATGTCAAGATCCCACATCCATTACAAGTCATTCTACAAACGATGAGGTGGGTAACGTTAAAGGTTCAAAGCCTTTACCCTGGCAGGCAGGCAGAGACAGACAAGGATTTAATATTGAATACTAATCATAATTTCAAACATGAAACAACTGTATGTCCTCCAGAAAACCAATGATGCTGCGTTTGTTACTCTCGCTAGGAGGATATGGAATATTAATAGCGTACATATGGTCACCATTCCATAGGGAAAGGGTGATGTCACAGCCTTGTGCCGTCATTCTGACATCAGGATGCTGCTGTACCATTCTTCTGATGCCAAATTCATGGAACAGTAGCACCTGGAAGTTAAATCTCAGTCCTGTGGATATTCAAAGGAAGCTTGTCATGGACGGCATTTAAAATTGACAGAAATGGGCACCCCGGTTTCAGGTAAAGTGCCCAGGCCTACGCTATAAAATGAGGAATGATCAAACAAAGCACAACAAGACAGGCTGCCCATTTTGGGAAAGCCTGAGCTGCAAACTTTGGTTTATGCTGTCACAAGTCTCCCAAGATGGGAATACAGCACTGCTGGCCATCTATTATTCTATTGGCAGTACAGTATATAGGGATATATATAGGCTTGTGGCAAAGAATCGAAACAGTTATGAAAGTCCCGCCTTTTCACAAGTGATGACAAACTGTTTATTTTGAAGTAGACCGTTGGCATAATCGGCTGATACATCAGTTTACTACTTATAGCTTTTTAATCTGCTGTTTTTATGAAGATCTAATTGATGCATAATATTATCTTGGCATGCTGGGGTCAAGATAACACTTTATATAAAACAGGAGTGGGAGTAAAAATTACAAGATAAAAAATATCTTAATGGCATCAACAGCAGCAACATATAAAAAAACTATAATGTATAGTAGAACATTGTTCTGCACAGAATTCTAGCACTTTCAAAATGCTGTCGTACCACCGTTGAAAGGTCAAGGAATGTGGCTGTGCCCTTCTGTGGTACAACAGCATTCTGAAACCTCTAGAGACTGCACAAGTTAATTTCATTCTTAAAGTGAAGGAACCGACGTACGTACATTTCACATAATACTATACGTTATAAAAAATACAGGGCTGTGGGATTCAAACCCAGGTCTCCAGATCTGCACAACCAGTGTGTTCTGCTACTTCAGGGCTCTGATTCCTATGGACCTCTCAAGCTTCACTCTCGAGTTCAGAGGGAATCAGAACCCCTTTGTGGCAGAACACATTGGTTGTGCACAGTTGCCCATCCAGTATTCTATATGTTGTTACTGTTGTCCCAACAGATATTTTTAAGGTTACCGTCATCACAGTGGCATACTGGACCAATCAGAAAGGAGCTTTTACAATGCTGATGACACCGCAATTCCTAGTGCAGCATTAAAGCCAGCTGTTAAAATACAAGAAAAACAGCAACATTTTCAAACTACAGATTTAAAAGCTATAACTTGTATATATTTGATATACACAACAGTAGTTTACAATAGCCTGACTCAAAATAGGCAATTTATCATCGCTTGTGAGTGGGCAGGACTTTCATAACTTGCTTGTGGCTCTGCCACTCGTGAGTTATGGTCCTGCCCCCTCACACTTGAAGATCAATTGTATATATATATATTTTTTTTTTTAATTGTTTAACCAGGAGTGGCACACTAAGCTGAAAGCTTGTTTACAGGTGCGACCTGGGAGCACAGGGAAGTTAAGTGACTTGCTCAGGGTCACACAGTATGCAAGTGGGGGCTGTGGGATTCAAACCCAGGTCTCCAGATTTGCAGCTCAGAGCCTTAAACCACTACACTATACTGCCTCCCAGTCAGCCCTTTGCATATCCCCTATTTATCTCGTTATTTATCAGTGTGCATGCACACACACACACACACACACACACACACACACATTGTATAACTAGTTATTGCTTATTCTTATTTCATTAAGACCAAGATACAGGTTTTAAGAATTGTATTTCAGATTTGTCATGTCTCGCTGTTGCTTTGTGAGGCTATTGGTCAGGTCACCACTGTCAATAAGAACTTGTTTTCACTGGTTCCTACTGGTTAAATGAAGGCATGTTGTTTAAACACTTCATGGCGGAAAGATTATCAGTCTTACTTCTCTCCAAGCCGTCGATGTTCTGGGTATACATTCTCAGCAAGAGACCCTTCTCGTGTAGCATCCGGACAAAGTAATGAGCATAGTTGGGCCTGTAACTGCCTGGGTAGAGTTCTTTGGCCAGCGCGAAGAACGGCTTAGGGTTGTAGGTGAAATAGTCAATATCAAAGATGGCCTCGGGGTACGGGATGTCATAGTGCTGCAAGTTATCATACAAGCCCATGCCTGGTGTCCTGTTTCAAGGCAAATAACGGTGTGAACGATTAATGAAACACATCAAACATTTTTTCAAACTTTGCCCTAATACACCCATACTTACTAATACAGAGATTCAAAGAATTAAGAAGTTGGGGAGGGGTTACCAGAACTGAAAATTTCACAGGCTGCAGTATTGCTAGTTTTAACACAACTAAAATGTTTCTTTAAATCTGAAAAAAAAAATAGCACGAGTTGAGCTGAAGATGCAGGGAAAAGGGTTTGGTGGTACTGGACTTGATAAAAACTGCTTTGAAGACTACCTTTTGATAACTTGTGCTCTTGTCACATCACAACAAAGAAAATATAACTCTTAGAGAATTGTCCTTCTCTTTAAGGAATTTTGTTAATCCAATAAAAGACAAAACAACAATGTTTTTAATCCCAAATTTTAAAGTGGAAATTTGATGTATGATAACTGCATCAGGTCACTTTTGGAGGTCGGCCCTCAGTTCTGACACAATGCTTTCATGCTGACTGATGCCTTGCAAATACACTAGTCTGGAATCTTCAGCCCCCCAACCCTCCCCCCTCCCCCTACTGACAATACCACCAATAAAACCATGCATATTTAGTAAGGCAGAGCTTTAAAAAAAAAAAAAAAAAAAAAAACTAAATGTGTTGTACCATTCAAACATTTGCCAGCCAGACTTTTCATGTCTTTGTTAACTAACGCGTTAATCAGTTTGAAGGCTGGGGATTGCTGGCTTTTAAAGTCATGAGTGTAAATGCTAATTCACAGCAAACATAAAATGGGCAGCAGGACACTAACACACCATTCAAGGACACCACCACCCAAGTACTAATGGGGTAACGTGAAAGCTTCAAGTGTTTATTCTGGAAAGAAGAGCTTTTATCAGCAGCGAGATAAGCAGAGTTGGGTTTTTAAACCCTACCAAGTCAATATGAAAGCAAAACACAAAAAACAGATTTGATCTACAGCTCAATAAAATTTAAATTAGGTTAACCCTTCATTTAAAAAAGAAATCATGCTTTTCGGTGAGCTGTGGTCCTCCACTTGTAGTTGTGCCTTGCACGGAATATTTTAAGTGCTCTCCCAACTCCGTTTTAGTTTTATTATTATTTTAGTTGACTGGGAAAGGAACACAGTTTGACCTCAGTGTTGTTCTGCTGTTTGCCCCCTTCCCCCACCCACTCTTATATACTGTGCTCTGCCTGCCCTCTGTATTTTGCCATACCTTCAGGAAATACCTATTCTGCACCGTACCTTATAAATCTGTTGGAGTTTGCTAGGTTAATGTTGTCTGTCTCTGACACTTGGGGGCCTTGACTGCATTTTTTTACATTTCTGCTTGCATCCTACTGCTCTGTGACCACTTCTGGGACTGATCTGTATGGGTTTTACTAACATACTAAAATGCCAGCAGAATAGGCCCAACGGTCTTTCGGTTCGTTTGTTTGGTCAGTCCCAACCTGGGTGCTGACCTTGCTGTCCCCCGCCTTCTCTGGCTTCTCCTTCCCAGTTCCGGATATTCTTGCTGCATTGGATTTTGCTTCCAGAACCCTTCCCTGTACCTGTCCCACCCCTCTTGAACCCTCCACTGTCTCTGCCTCCACCAGCCCCCTAGGCAGTGCATTCCATGGCTCCACCACCCTCCAGTGAAGTAGCACCTCCTCTTCTCCCTGAATCTTCCCCTCCAGCTTCCACCCATGCCTCTAGTGGCCCCTTCCTCCTTCCTTGAAGCACCCGACTGTTCCTCCCTATTTACCCTCTTCATGTACCTAAAGACCTCTATCATGTCCCCGGTCCTTCTCTCTTCCAATGTGTACATATTTAGCTCTTTGAGCTCTCCTCATAGGTCCTGTCCCCAAGCCCCAAATCATTTTGGTTGCCCTCCTCTGGACCCTCTCCAGGAGGTTAATGTCCCGCTTTAAGTGTGGCCTCCAAGACTGCACGCAGTACTCAAGTGCGACCTCCAAGCAGTTATACAGAGTGTCACTTCCCTTCTTCTGGAGGTGATCCCGAGCGATGCATCCCAGCATCCTGTTGGCCTTGGCTGCTGCCTCCTACAAGTCTCAGAGTTGTTCATCTTGACATCCACCACCACCCCCAGGTCCTTCTCAGCCATCGAGACTTGTAGCATTCCCCCAGGGTGTACACATGGCCTGGGTTTCTGGCCCCCAGGTGGAGTACCTTGCATTTCCCTGCATTGAACCTCAGTTTCCACTTTCTAGACCATCTTTCCAGAGCCTCCAGGTCCCCCTGTAGGGCCACCCTCCCCTCCTCCCCATCCACCACCGCCCCCAGTTTCGAGTCATCTGCAAAGAGACTCATCTCACTCCTGATTCCTGTCCTTATGTCAGATACGTAGGCATTGAACAGAAGGGGCCCAAGGACTGATCCCTGTGGGACCCCACTAATGACCCTCCTTGGGGATGAGACTATCTCACCAACTACGACCCTCTGGGTCCGGGTCCTGAGCCAATTGCCTCATCCATCTGATCATCTGGTTTCCCACCCCCATTTCTCCCAGCTTATCCAACAGGCCCACGTGAGGAACAGAGTCAAATGCCTTGCTGAAGTCTAGAAAGAGGACATCCACTGGTCTACCCAGGTCCAAGGCACTTGTCACCCAGTCATAGAACTCCACCAGGTTTGTCTGACACGATTTCCCCGGGATGAATCCATGCTGTTCATCGTCCAGGCACCCTGACTTATCCAGGTCCCCCCAGCCTCTCCTTGACAATGCCCTCCATCACCTTGCCCACCACCGAGGTCAGGCTGACAGGCCTGTAGTTTCCTGCCACCTCCCTTGATCCCCCTTGTGGATAGGCACTATATGCGCTACCTTCCAGTCTTGGGGCACCCACCCTTGTCTCAGAGAGATGGTGAAAGCTCTGCCAGGGTTTTGCCCAGACATCTGCAAGTTCCTTCAGCACTCTGGGATGTAATTTATCCGGCCCCGGTGCTTTCTCCATCTTAAGGGAGCTGAGGGCTTCCCTCACTCTCTCTGCTGTAATTTCCACTTCCGGTACCCCTTCTCCCTGCTTAGCCCTCCCCCCACCTGCCAGTGATGCCTCCCCCTCTCCCCAGACCTGCCGATCGGTAAGGGTCCCCCCTCCTCAGTATCTCTGTCTCCTCCCATGTATGATGCAGCACCCCCATTTTCCCTGGTGAAAACTGAGGTGAAGTACTCATTTAGTACCTCAGCCTGCTCCCCCGGGTCTTGTGCCCATTCTCCCTGATTTAATCCTGTTAATCTGCCCTTTCACCCTTCGTTTTTCCCAATGTATCTAAAGAACCCTTGTTCCCTCTCCCAATTTCCCTGGCCAGGTTCTGCTCCTTCCTTGCCTTAGCCGCCCTCACCACTCTAGTGGCCCTTCTAGCCATCAGCCTGTACTCCCTCGATCCCTTTCACTCCTTGAGCACTTGAATTGCTTATAGGCTGCTTTCTTTCCCGCACCACCTCCTGGACCTCCTGGTCCACCAACAGGAGTTTTTGGGCCCTACGCATTTTTGTCTTACTCTTGCACAGGTGCTGGTAGCATCCTGCACCCTCTCCTGATGATTTCCACCTACTATCAGCGTCCATGTCTGACCCAATCCCATCCAAATGCTCCTAAGGATCCTTCCCATTTCCTTAAAATCTGCCCCTGAAGTCGGTTACTTCGTCTTTGTGCAGCCTTCTACCCCTCCTAGGTCCAGGCAGAACCAGACCGTGGCATGGTCACTCCCGCCAATGGGTCCCTTACCTCCAGGCCCCAATCTGGTCACTGTCTGCCAGGACCACATCCAGTACCCGTGTTCCCCTGGTGGTTCCCTCACCTGCTGAGTTAGGACGCATCTAGAAAGACATCCAACAACCTCTGTTCCTGGTCACAGAGGATGTCAGTAGTCTCCCAGTCTGTTCCTGGCATGTTTAAGTCCCCAACACCACCACCGTTCCTCTGCCCAGTCTGCAGTGTCTCCTAACATCTGCCACCAGACTGTCCTCCAGCTCCTCCGCCAGGGCAGGGGTCTATACACCACTCCTATTTTACTCTCTTGCACCCCTGTTATCAAGGTGACCCAAATCGCCTCCACGGTTCCCTCCGCCTCCCTCTACCCCCTATGCCAATGCAGTTTTTGACTATCATTGCTACCTCCTCCCTTCCCTCCCCTGTCCTTCCTGAACATAGTGTAACCTCCAGGTTCAGGTCCCAGTCATGTCTTGCAGTGGCCCAAGTCTCAGTGGCCCGCTGCCACATCCACTGCTCCTCAGTTAGCATGCCTGGGCTCAGGCATTTGTTGCCCAAGCTCCTGGCATTTAGCAGGACTACCTTCCACCCTTTCCCTATAGTTCCATTTCCCCTGCTCATGTTCCCACGGGGATTCTGTTTTCCCCTGGTCTGCACTTTGCCAGTCGGCTTTTTCCTGCAATCCTCCTGGTCCCCAGGGGGGTGGAGACAGAGTCCCTCCTTTATTGGCACCCCCTTGACAGCCTTTTCTCCCATCCCACCCCACTTCACAAGTTTAAACCCCACTTTTCACCAATGAACCCCTCTATTTTCAACTTAAGGATTCCCCTCCCCTCCAAATTGAGATGTAGTCTATCTCTAGCATACAGCTCCTTATCCTCCCAGGTCTCCCTCCAATCCCCCATCAACCCATACCCTCTGGCCTCACACCACTCCCTGAGCCACTGGTTTATCTCCCTAATTTTCCTTTTGTGTTCCCCACTAGCCCTTGGCACTGGCAGGATTTCTGAGAAGGAAACTGTGCATCCCTATGTCATGACAGACCCTGGCTAGCTCCTGACTTCTTGCCTGCATCTCTAGCTCGCTATTTTCCCCAATGTCATTTTGTACCCAGGTGGACCAGTATGTCTGGGGAACCCCACAACTTTGCCAGTTGATATACCTCGTGGCTTAGCCCTGTGCACCGTTAGTCCGGGGGAAGCATCTTGTTCTAACTGGCCAGGCTTCTCCCTCCCTATCCCATTTGATACCCCTGATCATAGAATCCCCAGCAGGAGCACTCTGACCACCTTTCCTCCATTCTCCCCCCATGTCCCTCATCCTTTCTACAGGCCCCTCCACCCAGCTGGCTCCGTGTTCCTCCCCCTTCTGGGTGCCACATGCCACCCCTCCTTATTTACCATGGCCACCCCTCCCTCCAATCCTATGCCTCTCCTCCTCTGAGTATCCTTCTGTTCCTGCTAATCCCCTACTGCTTGCAACTTTTATCACGCTTCCTGCATTACCTGCTCCAGTATCACTGTTATCCTTTTATACTTTGAAAAATTCACCATAGAAAAGTTATGATATATTCCATCATATACCCACCCACTTAGTACCATATATGTGCCCAATAAACTTCCTACATTAATTAACAACCACTGTAATAACATTAACGTCCACCAAACACAAAAAAATCCTTATTATGAACTTGTTTACACATGTAAGCATCATCTTATTCATGTATGTAACAACCACCCTAAAAACCTCACAACCTCTCATAAATATGAACTCTGAATGTCAGAGAAATACAAAAAAAAAAACTACCTGCAAAAACTATTCTAGCCAAAGCATCCTATCAATAATTCAACACCTCCTGTCAGCCCCACTCACAAAACAGCCATGTCCGCGACTGCCCAGCTTTCTTATAGCCCTCCAGGCTGCTGCTACGCCATGCTGCGGATGCCGACTCACAGCCACTCTACAGCACACCACCACGTGCTCCCAACCACAAAATCCATGCTGCTCCCAACTACTGCTCATGACCACACCCCACCCCCTCCCCAACCCCCACACCGGACTGCGGATGCCATGCTGCTCTGTAGCACAATCCTAATTCTGAACCAAAGGACTAACCATTACCGACACGCCTTTTACAAGCGGGCCTTATATTACAGGAAACACAGTAGTGCAAAAACAACTGATCCTATACCTCAAAAAACACAGCAGGACAAAAAACTTAGGGTGGAAACAGAAACTATCGAAATACAATCTAAAAAAACCCAAAACATAATCATGTATTATATACAATAAATAATAAGTAAGTCTGCCAAAGGGAACTCTAGCATCTTTTTTTTTTTTGGGGGGGGGGGGATAATTAGCTCATAATCCTACTTGGCCTTTCGACTCATGGGTTTCTGTGATAGTTAGCACCATGCGGTAATATATTTCGCCCATACAACACACTTACCTTTCATTTATTCTCTATTTATCATTTGGACATAGAACACAGAGAACGATAGACCAGACAGTTTACTATGGAAAGAAAGGTCGTTTTAGCTAAATCTAAAGTCTAAAAAAATATTAAAAACAGTGTGATATACAGGGAATATATAATGGGTTACAGTGAAATAATACAGTTATCTCCACTAGTGAGTGGTAAGACCAATAATGCATCAGTGGGAAAGCCAAAAGTGAAACTTGTAAGTACATGAAGGGGATCAATAACGTGAAGGAGTAGAGCTTTTTAAAAGGAAGGAGGGGCTAAAACTAGAAGACATAGCCTAAGATTGAGGGAGGAGGAAGATATAAATGCAATGTGAGGGGCAATTCTTCATGGAGAGGGTGGTGGTGGCCTGGAACAAACTACCAGAGGTGGTGGTGGGGCTAAAAACTGTGGAGGGATTCAAGAGGGCATGGGACAGACATATGGGGTTGGTAAGTAGGGGAAGGGGAGAGCCCGTAGAAAAAGAGATGAGTAGTGGGAAGAAGGGGCAGACTCGATGGGCCGTTGGGGTCCTTTTCTACCATCAGATTTCTATGATTCTGTGGCCTGAGGTAACCACTGGTTGTTTAAAATATGAAATACCTGTCCCTATGGTTATGATTTATGTCTGTGAGCATATCCTTACCATAAACCAGCACAGTTGGAGAGACCCGTTTTATGGGCGAGAAAACAGACTGATGCCTCTGGTGGGGTAATGTGAGAAAGTGTAATGTGTGCCCACTGGGTTGCTTGCAGCCCCTAAATTAATGTTGGACTGCTGTGAACTGTGTACCAAGAATTGAAAGCAGGTTGGAGATATTACAAACTGCCACCCCTATGGGTAAGCTGAAGTGCCTTTTGGGGACAAATGAATTGAAATGTGTACCTAGGATGGACTTTTAAGATCAGAACAGAGACTGTTACAACAGTTCCCTCATGGAAAAGCAGTTCATGAGCTTTGAGATGAAATAAAAAGGATCCTGATTAGGCTTTATATTTTGCGTGGACCTCCATTTACTGTTTGGCGACTGGTTTGTTGTTAAACCCTTTGAATTGTAACTCTGGCTCGAAAGCATCTAGGTGCTCCAGAGGTCATCCCAAGTCCTGGGAGGTCAAGTAAGTGATAGTTATTGTTTGTACAGTAGTGTTGCTCAGATAGTATCCTAGAAACTAGAATACCAACAGATACCTCCCATTTGGCCAGACAGTTGCTGTGGCAGGATAGCAGTGCTATCTGACCATGGATCCTACCCTCCAGGATCCAGTGCATGGATCCTACAAATGTTGTGGATCCTAGCAACAAATGTTGTGGAGCCTGTGGATCCTAGCACCTGATCCAGCTTGGATCCTGTTTGACCTAGGATCCCTGGATCTGACTTAGGATCCATCACTATCTGACCCCGCGAATTCTACCTGACCTAGGATCCCTGGATCTGACCTAGGATCCCTGGATCCTAACTAGGATCCATCGCTATCTGACCTTGGGATTCCTGGATCCTAACTAGGATCCACTGCTATCTGACCCTGGATCCTACATCTGTCTTTGGTAGGATTTCTGGTAGGATCCTAGGTAGGATACCAGCACAATCTGACAGATGGTGAGTGGTAGGACTGACAAAAGTACTATCTGAGCAATACTACTGTACAGTTCCTCCATTTTTTATGATATGCATACCCTAGATGAGGGGTTACATTTACAAACAGAGGGTCAGGCCCTGTTAAAAGACAATAGGGACTGAAACAATAACATGAGTGCTGGGATAAAATATATCTTTAAAGAAAATACAAGCTTGTAGTCAAATGTTTAGTTCTTTCTCACCTCCACCTTGCAACCTTTAGTTCAGTTAGAAATAGCAACCACTGATGTGAATGCAGTATGTTGAGGTACTGTCTTTCAAGATTTTATCAAAAACAGGAGAGGTGGTACAAACCAACTGAACTTATATTTATTACAATGACTTCTTTTTCCCTATTATTTATTTATCGCTCCGGGAGCCAGGCAGGTGGCTCGGTCTCTCCCCTCAGAAAGACTGGGTCTCTGGCCCCCACGTTCCCCCGCCCAACATCCCCTGCAATCCCCACAGGCCCCCCGTGACAGGCCAAGGTGAAGGTGCCGCTTTCTCCCATCCCCAAACAGAAATCCAGACATTCAGGGAGCCAGACGGGCGCTGGGGTGGTCATCATGGAGCCTGTCAGCTCCATTGTTTCCTCTGCCCCCCCCTTCCCACCAATGATGAATGTTGGCTATGTGCCTCCCAATCTGCATCTCCTTCCAGACACCGCCAGAGGGAGATTGATGAGCGGTACGGAAATCCCTTCCTTCCCGAGAGAGGAGAGCAGTCCTCCGGATGCTCAATCCTCTCTCTCCCCTGCTGACCAGGGCTCGTTCCTCAAACCCAGGTCGTGACGGCGTGGCAATGATGTGGTGTCCAGCGCTCAACCCTCAGAGCCATCAATGGCTCTTACAATGGCTTCCTGAGATACAAAGTTTGTTACATAAAACATAGAATTTGACGGCAGATATGGACCACTTGGCCCACCCAGTCTGCCCATTTCCTCACCTAATGGATAAGCTGCAGATCCTAGTTAACCAGCAGCCTACTTCTTCCTACCCCACCCCCTAGAATTGCCTTATGACTGTCCCATGCATGCTTGAATTCCACCACTGGTTTTGACTCCACAACCTCCTCGGAAGGCCGCTCCATGCATCCACAACCTCTCTGTGAAAAAATACTCTTTAAATTACCTCTGAGCCCCCATCTTCAATTGTTCCCCCACTTCCTCAAGGCTATACATATTAAGCTCCTTAGTCTCTCTTCATATGTATTCCGTGCAGACCCTGCACCATTTTAGTTGCCCTCCTCTGGACAGCTTCCATCCTGTCTGTCTTTGTGAAGATTGGGTCTCCAGAACTGCACGCAGTACTCCAGATGGGGTCTCACCAGCTGTCTGTACAGAGGGATAATAACTTCCTGTTTTCTACTGGTGATGCCTCTCCCTATGCATCCCAGTATCCCCCCAGCCCTCTTTGCTGCCCTCTCACATTGCTTGCCCACCTTTAGGTCATCTGATATGACTACCCCCAGGTCCCTTTCCATTTTTGTTGTTAGTATCTCACCCCCCATTGTGTACTCTTCCCCTGGGTTTTTGTTTCCCAGGTGCATTACCTTGCACTTCTTAGCATTGAATCTAAGCTGCCATACATTTGACCATTCCTCTAACCTTGCCAAGTCCTTCTCATTCTTTCCACCCCACCTTGTGCATCAACTCTGTCGCAGATCTTTGTGTCATCTGCAAAGAGACATACTTTTTCCTTCGGTCCCTCTGCAATGTCGCATTATAAAGACATTGAAGAGGACAGTCTAATACTGAACTCCCGGTACCCACTAGTAACCCCTTTCCTCAGAGGGACTCCATTTATTATTACTCTCTGTCCTATTCTCCAGCCAATTCTTTACCCAGGCTGTCATCTTGGGACCCACTCCCAGGCTGGCTAACTTGTATATTAATCTTTGTGTGGGACTGTGTCAAATGCCTTGCTAAAGTCTAGGCAGGCCATGTCCACAGCCCCTCCCTGATCTACTACTTTGGTCACCCAGTTAAAGAAATCTATCAGATTCGTCTGGCATGACCTTCCCACTGTGAATCCATGCTGCCTTGGGTCCTGTGCCCCTCTGGCCTCTAGATACTCGACCATTCTTTCCTTCAGAAGTGATTCCATCATTTTCCCTATCACTGAGGTTAAACTAACAGGTCTGTAGTTTATTGCTTCTGCCCTGCTCCCACTTTTGTGAAGAATCACATCTGTCCTCCTCCAGTCCTCGGTACCCTCCATCCTCCCATGATTTGTTAAAAGGGTAGTCAGTGGTGTCACTAATTCTACCCTTAGTTTTTTAGAATTCTGGGATGAATCCCATCAGGCCCCATTGCTTTGTCCACCTTCAGTTTTAAGAGTTCTTTCAGAACCCTTTCTTCTGTAAATGGGCTGGTATCAACTTCTGTATCCAGAGTGTTTCTGTTGTTTGTTTTAGGTACCCCCCTCTTCATTTGTAAATACTGAGCAAAAATATTTGTTTAGTATCTCTGCCTTTTCACAGTCACCTCTGCCCACCCCTTCCCTTTATTAAGCCTCACTATTAATAAGTACAGACAATTATTCATGTAACCCCTAGGTGGTGCTACTCCGAGTGTTACTACCCCTGCCTGCACAGTAGCCTGCGGGTTGAGGGGCCTAGGCTCTCAAAACGGGTGCCTCCACCTGGAGGACATGGTTGTTGGCAATGTGACTGCCCTGGGTACAGCCCTCCAGGACACTGATACCCCCCTCTTTACCCCTAGTGGCCTGGCTAAGCTTGCAGCTACCCCACACCAACACACTTTTGCAACACACAGTGAATCCCTCCTTGCAACCACTTACCACCAGGGCTATGATCAGCTGGGATGCCCTGGAGACCCCCTTGAAAACAGGACCTGTAACAATGAAACAATGTTGATGCAGTACTTTTTACACAGAGGTACACCACACACAGTTTAACTGCAAAAATATTCAGATATGATTTATTGGGGGATGTGAACAAGGGAGGGGCAGTAATCTGGTGACTGATTTTAGATCTGATTGAGCCTGGCTATAAGGCACGCACTCAAAGTTCCCTGGAACACAGTCACACACACTCTGGGTACCTAGTTGGAACTACAGGCTAGCCTGAAGTGTTCCTCGGGGTAGGCCGGCGTTGCAGCTGGTTGGAGCCCTGTGATGGAAAAAACATGCATGCATGCACTGTAACCCACAATTTGTAATCCGGAGCTGGATGGTTCAGTCCACAAAAGCTTAACAACAATTAAATCAGATGACACACTGTGATTGTTAGCTGGGTTGCAGGAGCTACCCTGGTTTACTCACTACCCAAAATTGGGTGCAGGATGGATGAAATGGAGACCTCAAGATGAAAAGCTGGATGGACAGGAGAAGCAGAGCCCACGATGCGGCGTGGTGATCGATCTTGTTTGGTGTTGTTGATCAGGGCGAGATCTCCAGGCAGGCCTCTCGTTAGATCTTTCTCTGCAGTGCGAGCAGATGTCTGGGCTAAGGTGGAAAGGCCCAGACTGGGAGAACATTTCGGATGCAGTCAGTAAGGTTGCTGGACACAGCTTCCAGCAAGTGTGACACATTCAGCAAAATGGGAACCAACTGCGACCCACTGTTCACATTCAGCACACTTATAGTAAAGGCAGACAAATACGCAGTTCGGATGACAGTCCGGTTGCGATTCAGTGTCCCTGTGCAAACTGTATGCTCTGCGTTGTGGTGAAAGTCCTGATAGGCCGATCGCACAAAAGCAAGTCTTCAGTCCTCTTCAGGTGAAATTAGTCACAATTCGGAATGAAGGTCACAAATTCAGATAAAGTCCGATGGTCGGATTAAGTCTCTTCACTTTAAAAAGATGGTAGTAAGCAGGCCAGACACAGCCTTCCTGCCGACTTTCCCTGTGCACTACGCAGGAGCAGCTGCTCGAATTGCTCAAGGTCCTCACTCTCTCAACTCTTACTCCACACTGACTTCTGCTGTAGGCAGCACCAGGGCTTCCTAATGATCCAAAAGATTTGGTTCGTTGCTCCATCTGTCTGTCACAGCTTGGGCTCCCCCCTCCAGGTCCATTTAGGCGCCAAAGGGTGAAAACTAAAATTCCTACAGAAATTTACTCCCACAAAACCCCTGGGGGCAGGCTCCATTTTAGAGCTCCCAAAGGTACTGATTGGTACAGATTGGCAGTCCAGAACCAAGATGGTGGTACATCACAGAAATGCCCGTGCTGCAAAAAAAAGCAGGTTAGACAAACTACAATATCATTATTTTCAATGCAGATACTCAGCAAAGTTACATCTCCTATCAGAGCTTCCTCTGTGCAAATAGCAATGGCAGTGATAAACCTGCAGCCCAGGCGGGACTCAAGCCTGAAATTACTTGACCCCTACCCAGATTGATTATTTCTATGAGATAAACAGCCCTTAAAGAGACAGGCATGGAGGCTAACAGTGCACTCATATGCTAACATTTTTGTAATTCCGAAAAGACACAGAACAGCTGCCCGGCAGTGGGCGTTTAAGCACACCCAAGGAAGACTTTTGGGAACCCCCATTTGTAGGGGGGTTACATTCAAAATTAGGCAGAGTTTGTGGTGTAGTGTGCTAAGCATCTGCCTCTAGTACAAAGGGTCGTGAGATCAAATCTCCCAGGGGTATGTTTTGAGGCAGTACAGCGCAGTGGTTTAAGGCTCTGAGCTGCAAATCTGGTGACATCCAGCAGACCAGACCTGAGTTTGAATCCCACAGCTTCCACCTGCATACTGTGTGACCCTGAGCAAGTCACTTAACTTCCTTGTGCTCCCAGGTCGCTCCTGTAAAAAAAGCTTTCAGCTTAGTGTGCTACTCCTGGTTAAACAACTGAAAAAGAAAAAAAAATGACAAAGTTACAATAAACAATAAGCAATAATTTAGACACTGCAGTTAGAAAATGGCAACATCTTTTGTCAACAATAATGCATGGGGACTTCCGGTGACATCAGCGCCCATTATGGCAGCTTGATTTGACCGCTCCGCTCCCCACCGTTTAAAATCTAAGTTAATCGCCCGACAAACAATGGCATCCCCGGCCAAACAATGCCCCAATAAACTGGGGAAACTACATTTAACCCCAGCCCAGAAGCTTAAAGCGACGTTACAGAAAGATGACGCAGAAAGCACCCAGGGAGGATAGGCCACCGAGAGAAACAGCAGGCCGCGAGCATGGGAGTCTCCGAGGAGATGATCTGGCGAAACCATCATACAAACAGCTCGCACGATCACAAAGATTGATGGACTCTATCCAATACGTGCTGACCTTAATCGAATTGACCATAAAACTGAGCAAATGGAACTATGCCTCTCCGCAGTCTGGAACAGGCAGACAGGCATGATAGATTGCTGATTTACCTTTTGGTGAGGGACCGGGAGCTTACCCATTGCCTCGATGATCTGGAAGGCAGAAGCAGGCAACAGAACGTCAGGATATATGGGGTCCCAGAGGGCTCGGAGGACAGAGCAGCAGACACCATCGAATTCATACTAGATCTCCTTAAAAAAGTCCTTGACCTCCCGGAGGATCTCGACTTGAGGTTGGACCGCGGCCACCGGTCTCTGGCCCCGAAACCAAGCAACCCTGAAGCTAGGCCCAGATCCTTTATAGCCCGATTCACTTCCTATACCAGTAAAGAAGAGGTGTTGCGGTGAGCCTGGCGACAAGGCCCACTGACGTATGATGGCCATTGGCCATAAGATAGTGATCGACAACGATCATACATTGGGGGTTCAGGAGGCTCGAAAAATGATATGGCCCATAGCAAAGCAGTTCAGAGCAAAAAATATTAAAATTCAAATTCTGTACCCTGCGAGGCTGAAGATAACCATTGACCAAGGAACCAGAGTCTTTAAGGACCTCCTGACAGCTGTGCCATACCTCGAAGAACTGGGAGCTAGCACCCCCCCCCCATTGTTGAAGGAAAGGCTGGAGCAGGACCTCCTGGCATCCGGCGTGGTCGATGGCGCGAAAAAGGGACAATTAAAAAGGGGTCCTCCCAGCAGATGCCACAGACCTCTCTCCGCGCAGACATTGGTGCTGTGCTCCGGAAACTCAGGGATCCCTCGCTGATAAACAAAGGAGCTCCACATCCGAAATCAGTGACTGTGGCTGAAGAGGCAGGCGAAGTGGGCCCATCGCGATCAGTGGACACATGAAGAAGTTCCCAGGAGAAGACTGTGTAGTTACTAATTAAATGGATTGTTTCTGAGTCTCTTTGGCCCGTAGCCCGACTACCCCCCTGAGCTCCCACTCTATTCTGTGTGTTGAACACGCCTCCCCCCTGGGACATCGCTATAGGGGATGCAGTGTGTACTACGAATCCCCTGCAGCTATGCTGCTCACAGCAAAAGGAATAACTGGTTAGACATTTACTGCAACTGGACCCATTCTTTACCCCACCTCTACCACTATTAGAAAAGTGCTTAAAATTATCTTAAATACGAACTGGGTTTGTGGAGGGGAGAGGCTTAAGGTGTATATTCTGGGGAAAGAATTTTGAGATGTAATGATACAGGCTGCAGATGATTAGACAGTCAAGTTAATTTTAATATTCACTGGCAACCTGCGAGTGGTAGGAGGCTGAAGCCTTTGGGGCTCCTGGATTTCGGTGGGGGGGGGGTGAGACTCGGTAAGTTCGATTAACGTTGAACTCACATGACTCTCAGATGGGGGTGTATGAGAAGACAGGGATGGGCCTAAGCCGGGTCCCAGAGGTGTGGGGGAGTTCCCCTAGAGAGTTCAAATTCGGTCACGATAGACCTTTCGGGCACCTGCAATGGCGACCTCTTGGCTGATCCCTGGCTTTATGGGGGGTTGCACATACCCCCATAGCATGCGGGTGGGGGGGAATTTCTCAATTGGGCTCATGCGGGGCACACACTCGGTTTGATGTCTCCCCTTCTGTAAGCCGGCCTCTGTCATGATGAAGGATAGGGTGAGTGTCCCCCGAAGACTCCATGAGGGCCCCCATGTATTGGGAGCCCTGGACTTCTTCCACCTACCCCCGGCCTAAACGTTTGCTGTGAAGTTGGGAAGGGGCATTCATGTGGCAGAGTGGTCTCTTTGGTTCCCCAGGGTTGCGAACTACACCTGGCCTTGGCTGGCTTACTGGGCTAAGGTTCTGGAACTCTGGCATAGGGCAGGCCTTGTCCTGCCTGGACCCATCAGTCCCAGGGGTGCTGGCTGAGGCGGGGACCTGAGAGATAGCTGTGAAATAGTGCTGGAGGAGGGTGGCGAATGAGGGGCCACCCGATTGAGAATCGTACTTTGAGCAGAGACATTCCCCTTAGTGACATGAGCGATGGTGGCTCCAGGCGGCTCACACCTTCTGCGGAGCCTGGACTGTGTGTAGCACTGGGTTTGGACTGCCTCACCACCTGTCGGGTTGTTGCCGGAACTACGCAGGGGGCTGACTTTGAAATATCAACACATCCCAGGATGAGGACTTCCCTCTCATGGGCTCTCGGAGGCATCCATGAGAATGCCGGGAGTTCTGTGCCTGAGTTAGAGAAGGGGTCTCGGGTTGCACGGCATGCTCTCATACAAGACGAAAGATAAGGCAGGCAAAACGGATGCTCTGAATTCAATTCATAAGAGGTGGGGGGAGATGAGAGAAAGTGACTACTCGGACTATTGACAACTGGAAGGGGCGTTCCCATGGATATTCCTGGGGCCCATGAGAATACACTCATTACTATTGAGCTCCCTGCCTTGGTCTGTGCAATCAGACACCCTTCAGCTGGCGACCACCGCTCAGCATTCCTTGGAAATCCTAATCAGTGATTTTGGGCTGCCTGGAGGAGAAGTCTCGACAGTGGCTAGCCTGCACCAAATTCAGCTCTTGGCTCAAAGCTGGATGAGGCCAGAGCAACAGTTCTACTATTTGTTATTATAATAGATATTTGAAATTTGTTGATGTTTATATTAAAAAGTTTGATGCTTTGCAGGAGTAATATAATATTAAATTGCAAAAGTCCAGAAAGTCAGTGTTTAAGAAAATAGTAATTGATTTAAGTTGTATGGAAAATAGCTAATCAAGCTACGAAATTCATGTCCTTAACATAAATGGATCATCGAGCCTAATAAAGAAGGAGGATTCAACAATTCATAGCATCCAAAAATGTGATGGTGTATTCCTAAAGGAGACACACCTTTCCCCTCTTGAGACCCAGAACCTTAAATTGAAGACCTTTCCTCAGGTCTATCACTCGTCTCTGCCAGTGGGCAGAAGAGAGTGGTGATTCTCCTCTCGGAAAGCCTTCACTTTCAACAACAGGAGGTAATGGAGGATCCTGAGCGAGAGTACCTCATAGTTATGAGGACTATTCAAGACACCCAAGTTACTATGGCCAATGTTTATATCCCTCCAGGGTCCTCGGTCAGGGTTTATTCGACCCTCCTTCATTTGGTGGCAGAGAGGGCTAAAGGGCTGTTAATACTGGGAGGGGAATGGAATATAGTTTTGAATAGGGCTTTGGACACAACATCCCAAATACCGAAGTTGGACGTGGCTAAAGCTCGTTCCCTAAAATTGCTGCTGGAACAGATGGGCCTGGTTGACATCTGGAGAGAGAAATATCCCAGAGCAAGAGAGTACACTTGCTTCTCTCCAAGGTTCCGGATATTCTCTAGATTAGACATGCTTTTCACATTTTCTAGGGATTTGCATAGTTTCCCCTCCATTTGGGTGAGTATGACTATTCTCTCCAACCATAGCCCAGTTTACCTGGAGGTGGAGTTAGGACTGCTCCAAGCGCACACACTGGAGACTGAACATCTCTCTCCTCCAGGATAAAGGGTAGTGGATGAGCTTAAGAAGCATCTGAAGATAACCCTAGAAGAGAATAGCAGACAAAAGACCTCTCCACAAATCTTGTGGGACACTATTAAAGCCTTACTTAGAGGTAAATTGATATCGATAGCCTCCCATAAGAAACAATTAATGAAGCAGAAACAACAAGAATTACTGACACAGATTAAGGAACTAGAATGTGCCCAAAATATTAAGTGGGAGGAGGCTCGAGGTAGGGCTGACGGCTTGCAAGAACCAACTACAAAACATTCAGAAAGCAGAGGTAGAAAAGGCCCTGTTTTACTTAAAACAAAGATATTACGAGGGAGGTCCTAGGGTACCAAACTCCTGGCCTTCAGGCTGCGACAGCACGCTGCAAAAGCCACAAAAACCAAAATAATATCCCCTCGGTTGGGCCAACTGGTCAGACAGGCCTCACAGATAGTGGAGGCATTCGTCGAATACTACTGTAACTTGTATGGCCCAAATGAAGAAACCTCTATTCAAGATAAGCAGGGCTACCTGGGCTCCATCCCCCTCCCTTCACTTTCGCCGGACTCGGTAAGGATGCTGACTAGGCCCATCACACAACAGGAGATACTTTCTACAACCAAGAAGCTTAAGTCAGCAAAATGCCCAGGCCTGGATGGGTATGGAGCTGAATTCAACAAAACCTTTGCCTTAGAAACAGCTCCTCTACTCCTCAAAGTCTTCTCAAATATTTGGTCTGACGGAGGGTTTGCCCGAACCTTCTGGCAGTATGCCACCATAACCATCTTACATAAGGAGGGAAAGGACCCAACAAGGTGCAAATCGTACCGTCCTATATCCCTGCTTAACCATAACTACAAGATATTTACCTTGATCATTGCCTCCTAGTTAAATTCCATCCTTCCTGGCCTGATCCATACAGACCAATCTGGCTTTGTTGTGGGTCGGCAGGCCCCAGACGGGGTACGCACTGCCTTGAATATGACAGATAAAATTCAGTGTTCCCACACCCCAGCATGCCTGATGAGTTTGGACATCGAAAAGGCCTTTGATACGATCTCATGGGACTTCTTGTTTGCGGTATTGGAACACAGGGCATTCCCTAAAACATTTATAGACATCATAAGGTCCCTATACACAGGTCCACAGGCATATGTCAGGGTGAACGGTGGGCTCTCAAATAGATTCAAGCTGGGCAGGGGTACTCGGCAGGGGTGCCCCCTTCCCCCCTTGTTTGCCCTCTATATCGAGCCCCTGGCTGAGGCTGTGAGGAGGGCGAAGGAGGTGACAGGGATTGAGGTGGGTGGCATTCAGAAAAAAATTTTGCTGCACGCAGATGATGTTTTGTTGTGCCTTACCCAACCACACCGGTCCATAGGGCAGATATGGCCCATACTAGAAGAGTTTGAGAAACATTCGGGATACTCCTTAAATAAAACTAAAACAGAAGTTCTAAGCTTCTTCTTTAACCCCAGTGAGGAAACCCACCTACTTCTACCCCTGAATTGGTCTGCTGATAGAATGAGATACCTGGGGGTAAATATCACTAAACACTTTTCCAAACTATTTAAAACAAATTACTCCCTGACCGATTCCTAAAAGGGACATGGAAAGATGGTCCCTGACTAATATGCCCATGCATTCCAGAATCCATGCCATAACAATGAATGTACTACCTAAATTCTTGTATCTATTTCAATGTTTACCACTACATATACATAAATCAAACTTCCACACTTGGCATAAAATGATCTCTAAATTTATATAGAACAACAAAAGACCCTGAATAAATCTAAAAATCCTGCAGGCCCATCGGGATAGAGGAGGCAGATCCCTCCCGGAGCTGGAGGATTAATTTTTGGTAGTCCAACTGAAAAATGCACTACAATGGGTCAGTCCTAACTCCACCACTGGATGGAGGGAAATGGAAGGGTGAGGAGGAGGGGGGTGGGAGGTTACCCCTTGAGGACCGAATGGTAACACCTCTACCATCCCACGGACACCCCACCCCCAAGCTACATACTGTAGGGGATACTATCCGCTCGGTCCATAGGCTCTGGCAAAAATACAAATTACAATCCTCTGTATGGCCTCTAAAAAGCCTAGCTTGGGCCGAGGACTTTCCTCCAAACCGCCTAGACCTCACATATAGACAGTGGGGTAAAGCCGGATTAGAATATTTGGGTCAATTCATGCAAGGAGACACGATTCTGGACTTTGTTTCTTTTAAGAATATGTTTGGCTTGAGAAACTCAGACCATTTTAGGTTCCTCCAGCCTAGAACGTAGATTGTATCTCTCCAAAAGAAAGAGGTGGAGCCGTCCAGGGCTGTTCCCCTTCTGTCGACCATCCAAAAGATTAAAACCACGACTGACAAGAGAGGTATGATCTCCCACCTTTAAAAATCTTTAGCGACAGTGAAAATTGACCCACTAACCAGAATCAAGACAAGATGGCAGGAGGAAGCTAACTCTGACTCCCCGATTCCTGACTGGGGGCCCATCTTTAATGTAGCTAAAAAGACGACCGGTCCCCCCTTTGGCAAGAATTTTCCTGGAGGGTCAGGGTCTGATTCTTTCTTACTCCCAAAACATTAAATAAGAGTGTAACCCCTAGATGGCGCTATCCCAGGGCTACTACCCTGCCTGATTTGCCACTAACAGGTTGAGGCCTGGATCCAATGGCAGGTGCCTCCACCCAGAGTCAGGGTTTGCAATAGTTAAACTTACTTGGTCACAGCCCTCTGGGACACTGCAACCCCCTTTCTTCCCACTAGTGGCCCACACAATATAGCAAATTACCTTCACAGTATACACTTACCCCAAGGCTGGTTCAGGCACGGGACATCCTGTAAAATAAGATACAGTGCAACAATCACAGTACAGTACTTTAACATAGACAAATACCTCAGGCAGTATAACTTTGTTGAAACAAACAGCTCTGATTTATTTGGGGGATATAACAAGGACAGGAAATCAGGTTAATTAGCTTATCACTTTACTATCTACCTATGGCTCTGTGCACAGGCCTATCCCTACCAGTTACTGTCCCTGGGTACCCAGGCCCTAGTAGCTAGTCCAAACCGTGGCAGCTGGTAGGGGCCCTCACACACAGAGAAAGGAAAATTAAACAGTCAGCAGTACAGTAATTCCATTTGGATTTAATGTGGCAATTCAACAGGAAGCGACCCCAATTAGTACTCACGACCTCCAAAGAAGATATGGTCCTTCAATGTCAGCGAGGGCTACTTTTGATCTCCAAGAGACTCCTCACACATTTATATGGTAAAAAGAAAGCACTATACCAGGCAGGCTGCATCTGTATCCCAATCGCAATTACTGCACAATAACCAGGAGAACACACAGCAGATTCAGTTCCTGACAGACCCGAGTGTAATTCAACAATTTCTTCAGTCTTCTACAGGGTGAGCCTGGTTTCTACTCTTCAGAGATCCTTTGATTCTTTTCACAGGACGGTTCAGTCCTAACAAGCGATTACACAAGTTGTGGGCGGAACTCTGGGCCTTGCGTTTTGACTGAAACTGTGCACTGAAGAAGCACAGGGTTTCTTTCCCCTTCACTTTCAGATCTCAAACTGAAACTCCCAACAGACAAAAACGGGCACTTCCTTTGAGTTCCTCCCAGTTCTTGACTGGATTGGCTGTCACTCACAATAGACTGCTGCTGTTGGTCCAAAAAGGCACGAAGTCTAAACTACATCTCCAGAGTCACTGCCCATACAATCCTCTTGTGGCTGGCTCAGATTATGAGTCCCAAGTTCTGATTCGTCAAGGCATCATTTTAGAGCTAGTTTACCCACACTGATTGGTCCAGTTCAGCAGTTCAAAACCAGAATGAGAACTAGGCAGACAGTTCTGACTGCAAAAGCAGGGTTAGACAAACTGTAATTTTATTATTACTGTAAATGATTTCTGGCAATCAGTTACATCTCAGACAGGTTCCTTTGCACTCCTAGTGACTGCAAAATGGGGTGAATTGGCAGCAGCGTGGGTACTCAATCAAAGAACACACAGTCCCCATACAAACTAGTATATCTGCAAGCAGACAGCTCTTAAAGACAGTACCAGAGGTTCTAAAACACTCACTGATAAATGGCTTAAACGCCAAACACCATTCAGGCTTGGAGCATTCAAGCAAGCTCCTGAAGTCTTTTGGAACCCCCATTTGCAGGGGTTACACCCTTCCTGGCCTGGGAAAGCTTGGCGTCCGCGTCAAGCAAGTACCCCATAAGTTTCAACTGCAACCATATACATTTGCATTAGGCTCACACATGTAATCATCAGTCAATACATCATTTTACAAGAACCATTTCTGAAACATTGCAGTCGTCCTCTTTACACAGTATAACACACACATTGTACCATAATCAAGTTATTACCTCTTGTACATGAAACCTGAAGAGAGGGACCCTTCCCTATCAGTTACCTTGGGGCTGGACGGGGCAAGGGCACCATACTTAGAGGAGCAACACAAGTAACTTGGAGTTAGCACTAACACGCTCAGTTTGGGCAATGAGCTCGGGACACATACACTCCTTTATGGACAACATTGAGAGAGCAGGTCCACTGGCCGCCCAGGGAATCATAACTGAGGTGCACCACAGGCTTTACAGCGCTGACCAGTCTTTCTGGGGAGCTGTTACAGTCTCTGCACTCTGAGCCTCATTTTCAGCATTGTTCTCACTTGTCAGAGTCTCCATGGGGTAGAGAGGCTAGAACTTGGGGCACTTTCAGCTCCAGGAGTTACAGTTTCTGAGTCCACAACATTTGGCCTTTGCATGGAGCTTTCAGACACTGGCAGTGGACTGTCAGGGCACTCAAAATACTCTTCTTGTTCGAGTATCACCAGTCTGCCCCAATCTATCATTTTCCTCCCTAAGCTCAAACAGTTCAACCATGCACAATGATTCCATTTCATCTGATCTGATGCTTTGCACTTCACTTTCTGGGAGCATTGGCTCCGAGGGATGAAGCTGGGGCATAGACAGTCCAGAAGGCCCAGCTTTGTCTCCAGTATTGACTAGGAATTGCCCCGAAACAATTGACTCAGTTCGTAAGAAGGATAGTATTCAAAGTCACTCTCACTTTCTTCTGATATGGACTGACAGTCATGCTCAACTGGGACTTGCAGTAGGGAACACTTTAACTTCTGCTTGAGGTGCAGACTTCCTTGATCTTTTCTTGCAGCAGCTCTAGTCACTGGTCCAGAGGGGCATCTTCTGGGGCTCAGACTCAATCAGGATTTGTCCAATGGGTAGTAAATGATTTCTATGCATTGTTTTACATCTTTTGAATTGTTCTCAGGCCTTACTTTGTACTACTGGCAGATCATCTAGTTTGCCCACTCACAATGTGAGGGAGATGGTGCCATCTGTCAGCAATCTTGTGTTTGCCATGCAGTCCCAGATTTCTTAGCAATACCGATCTCCTCCTGGAGTTCCTGTGCTTTCACCTTTTATCATACCTTTCTTTGTTGGCCAGATTTCTTTTGGCAGCCATGGTTTGAGCCAGTTAGTGCACATGAGTTAGCTGGGCCTTTACTTTTGCACATACTGTAAATAGTTGTCAGCTTGAACCCCATCAGGAGAGACCCCAAAACACACATCTACCGTGTGTGAGCTTCTCTTCCAAACATCAGGCGGTGAGGGGAGAACCCAGTGGCATCACTTTTGGTGCAGTTATAAGCATGTACCAGGTGCTAATTTGTTGGCTCCATCTAGGCTTGTCCTTTGGGTGCAGGTGTCCTAGCATATCTAGCAAAGTGCGGTTGAAGCGTTCAGGCTGTGGGTCCCCCTGGGGTAGTGAGGTGGTTCTGGACTCTCACTCCCCACAGAGAAAGCATCTCTTTGATCAGGCGACTCTAAAGTCTCTCCCTTGTAGCCTATATGCAACTTTGTCTGTCTCTTTTTGGGATTGAGTCCCTTTCATGCCCATCCTTCCCACAATTATAGCAAACATACTTTTTTGAGTTTGAGCTGGAAGAAGTTGCCACACTGGGAGCCAGGGCAGAGGTATTACTAACTGGAAACCTGGTGCCATCTCTGTCTGGGCGTGATAAGCATTTGGAGACATCTCGTCAGTTTCTCCACTTCCATGGTCAATGAATCGAGTTCGAGCTTGTTATCAGTAGGAGATACATGGTGGGTATCCCCACCCCTGCTAGCAGATGCAGTCGGATATAGGTCGGGGCCTGTACTTGCAGGCGTGGCCTTCATAAAGGGACTGTTTTTGAATTCCGGATCTCTCTCAACAGTTCGCCCCATTGTGGCATATCTTTTCCTTATCAGAGCACTCATTGACTGCCAACCTCTGCCCCTGAACTTCACTTGATGGGCCACCCTCAGTCACTCGGGTCATAGCCACAGCTATTGGTGCAGATCCTCCGAGGTCGCCTTTTCTCAACTCCTCGAATTTCTCCTCATTAACTCATCATAGGAGGGTGGGGTTCAGTCAGTTGCCAGGCGTAACTGAAGCAACAGCAGTTCTGAGAGGGGGGCAGACTTGAGAGATTCTGTCCAGTCTGGTTCGGTCCAGTTCAATCTGCTGCAAACTACCCTTTCTGAGGCATTCTTGCAAACAATTTTTCCAGCCAGAGACATACACAGACAACAACTCCCTTGGTACTGTTGTGCATTTCTTACTCTCCACCATAGGTCCTCATCAGAATCTGGGCTCCATAGCATTCTCCAAGGCCTCAAGATGAGCATGCAGTAACTTCAGGGTTACTGGCCCGTTTAGCACGGATGGTAGCCAGGGCAGGGACCTCGAGGCTCTCACTAACCCTCTTCGCTTTACAGACTTCGAGCATTGCCATTCTAGCACTTGGGGGCAACATAGTCTATCCAGGTCTCCCAGTCATCCTCCCTTGGGGGTGGGAGGGTGCCAGAGAGATCCTCAACCTTGGTAAGAGTCGTGACTAATGGCAGGTGCAGAAATAGGGTCTGCATTGGTTCAGCCACCATTACGGGTACTGGGCAGGAGAGGTGTTGGGGAGGAACACCCCAGGTGGCAGAATAGTTTCTTCAAGTCCTCCACAGTTTTCCCTTCTCCCAGCAACCATTTAGCAAATTTCTCCTCAAAGTTTCAGATAGTGATGGGGCTCATTCCCCCCGGTCTTCTGTCCTTAGTTATCACTCTCCAAGCAGTGAGGCTCCCTCTGGGGTATGGTCTGTGTGGTACTTTGGGAGCTATCTATGGGATCCTAAACTCTACTAGGGCCAGGAAAGTGTGGTGAGCAGATTAGCGTGCCGACCCACCACCACAGGATTTATAAACCTTCCACCTTGGAAAGTACTCCCTGCACAGTGTCCGTATTGATACCCAGGGATGTCCAGGATAAGCATAGCATTTTGAAGTCGATCTCCTCCCCAGTACACCACTCCACCAGCGTGCACAGCCACTTCTGTCGGAGTACCATTTATTATTTATTTATTTATTTTTTCCCTTAACAGTGGTTTTGTAAATATGGCCACTGAGGACACACAATCCCAGCGGTGAGCCTCCAAATGTAACCCTAGATGGCGCTATCCCAGGGGCTACTACCCCTGCCTGATTTGCCACTAACAGGTTGAGGGCCTGGATCAATGGCGGGTGCCTCCACCCAGAGGTCAGGGTTGCAATAGTTAAACTTACTTGGTCACAGCCCTCTGGGACACTGCAACCCCCTCTTCCCACTAGTGGCCCACACAATATAGCAGAATTACCTTCACAGTATACACTTACCCCAAGGCTGGTTCAGGCACGGGACATCCTGTAAAAAAGATACAGTGCAACAATCACAGTACAGTACTTTAACATGAGACAAATACCTCAGGCAGTATAACTTTGTTGAAACAAACAGCTCTCAGTTTATTTAGGGGGATATAACAAGGACAGGGGAAATCAGGTTAATTAAACATCACTTTACTATCTACCTATGGCTCTGTGCACAGGCCTATCCCTACCAGTTACTGTCCTGGGTACCCAGGCCTAGTAGCTAGTCCAAACCGTGGCAGCTGGTAGGGGCCTTTCACACAGAGAAAAGGAAAATTAAACAGTCAACAGTACAGTAATTCCATTTGGTTAATGTGGCAATTCAACGGGAGGCGACCCGAATTAGTACTCACGACCTCCAAAGAAGATATGGTCCTTCAATGTCAGCAGGGCTACTTTTGATCTCAAGAGACTCCTCACACATTTATATGGTAAAAAAAGAAAGCACTATACCAGGCAGGCTGCATCTGTATCCCAATCCTAATTACTGCACAATAACCAGGAGAACACACAGCAGATTCAGTTCCTGACAGACCGAGTGTGTAATTCAACAATTTCTTCCAGTCTTCTACAGGGTGAGCCTGGTTTCTCTTCAGAGATCCTTTGATTCTTTTCACAGGGCCAGTTCAGTCCTAACAAGCAATTCACACAAGTTGTGAGACCCGGAACTCTGGGCCTTGCACCGTTTTTGACTGAAACTGTGCACTGAAGAACAGGGTTTCTTTCCCCTTCACTTTCAGATCTCAAACTGAAACTCCCAACAGACAAAAACCGGGCACTTCCTTTGAGTTCCTCCCAGTTCTTGACTGGATTGGCTGTCACTCACAATAGACTGCTGCTGTTGGTCCAAAAGGCACCAAGTCTAAACTACATCTCCCAGAGTCACTGCCCATACAATCCTCTTGTGGCTGGCTCAGATTATGAGTCCCAAGTTCTGATTCGCCAAGGCATCATTTTGAGCTAGTTTACCCCACACTGATTGGTCCAGTTCAGCAGTTCAAAACCAGAATAAGAACTAGGCAGACAGTTCTGACTGCAAGAAAGCAGGTTAGACAAACTGTAATTTATTATTACTGTAAATGATTTCTGGCAATCAGTTACATCTTTCAGACAGGTTCCCTTTGCACTCTAGTGACTGCAAAATGGGGTGAATTACAGCAACTTGAGTGGTACTCAATCAAAAGAACACACAGTCCCCCATACAAACTAATTATGTCTGCAAGCAGACAGCTCTTAAAGAGACAGTACCAGAGGTTCTAAAAACACTCACTGATAAATGGCTTAAACGCCAAACACCATTCAGGCTTGGAGCATTCAAGCAAGCTCCTGGAAGTCTTTTGGGAACCCCCATTTGCAGGGGGGTTACAAGAGGAACCCGGAACACTCGGCTCACTGCTGGAGGGCCTGTGGGGTGGAGGCAGCAGACTATTTCCATATTTTCTGGGCCTGCCCGAAACTGCAGAGGTTTTGGGCGGAGACCACCAAAGCTATAGGGGAGATTCTTTCTTCTGGTCAGCCACTTGACTGAATGGAGGCGGTTCTGGGGGCTCCACCGGTAGACATAAGGGGTCCTGACTCCATGTACCTCTGGGCGATTCTGATTACCGCAGCTCATAAGGCCATCACCAGATCTTGGCTTAATCCCCCACCCAAGAAACAAGAATAGATATCAGTGAGTCAGAGTATAGCTGAACTAGAGGAACTCACTTTTAAAATAAACCACAGGGCCTCGCTTTATACTCAAAGATGGACTAGTGGGAGATTTGGAGGCAAGCAGAGGGAGAAATATAGACAGAGTACTCCCCTTTTAAAAAAAAACCAATTGATTTAGAAAAATAATTCCTCCTTCTTTTAACTTGGTACCCAGAAGTCTGAAAGAGGTTTAATGGAATTATCAGCACTGTGGCATAATAAGCTTGAAACCCGCTGTGATGTAGAGTAATATATTTTAATGGCAAACTTGGTTTGTATTAAATTATCTGACTAATGTACTTAAGATACCTACAAACTGTCAATAAACTTAAAATTAGAAAAAAAACGATAATGCATGGGGCCGAGGTCATAGTTAGGGTGATATCTCAGATGGGTGGGTTAGTTCCACTGAACAAGACAATGTAGCTTTCTGTCAGGCACACAGTGTGGTGACTGTAAGTTACAGGGCCAGGCTGACTGCATAGAAGAATAACATAAGTAAAGGCTGTGAAGACCAGTCAGAGCTGGCACTACCAAACATTGCTGCATACTGATATATCTGTCCAGAACTCCAGTACAGTCTGTGTTGGCAGTCTAAGGGTTAATTGATAGTACTAGCAAGCAGAGAGTACATAGTAGGCAGCACTCATGTCCCTTCCAGCTTCCAGTGTGTGCTTTAAATGTCATTATAAAATGGGTAGAGAATATCATGCATTCTGATTGGTCGGAAGGGTTCGGAATCCAGTGGTATAAGGAGTGACAACGATTGGCTTGGGAACCCTTTCGGCAACCGGTAAACAGGTTAAACTGGAATGACTGCTTTTTTGCACTCTACAACAGAATGCATAGTAGCCATGTTGGTACAGTTAAAAATGTGTGCATGACCTTAAACTGCAGCAGCCCATAATATATCCAGTAACTATATATTGGAAAAAATACACAATAGAATTGAGCACAGGGTAAAATCAGGCAGTAACAGTTCATGTACAATCACTATTAACCTTTTATTTTTGTGCCGATACAATTTTAAAACAGGAGGCCCCAGATTCTCAGTCTGTCAGTTTTATCCACTGTAATCTCCGAAGTCAGTGTATCCCCACCCACCTGGTCAGCTGACCGTACTGCTACAGTCATAATTATAATGGCCTGACCGAAAAGGTGATTTCATTCAAACCAGACAGAAAGCGATTCTCAAGTATCGCCATTTGTTGTGGTAATTAAAATAAATACAAAACAAAGAAACACGTCTATCTGCAAGAGTGGGCCGGTGTAGCTATGGAAATAGTGATGATGCGTCTCACCGGAACCAGCTCCATGCCGAGCAATGTCTGTAGAAGATACTTGTTTTTCTAAAGTTGTGCCCCTCAACATTAAATCCATCGTGTCCATGTAAAAGAGGGGGCTGGTGTAGCAAGGGTATTATTAATTTTGCATTACACCGGAACCAGCACTGCTCTGAATGATGTCCATAGAAGAGGCATTGTGAAAGAACCAAAAAAAAACCCCCCAAAAACAGTTGTTCCAGTAGTTTATAAGCATCCCGTAGAGCTGACAAAGCAGATTGAACTCTAGTTTAAACAAAATAGCCTCATCAGACATCCTGCTATGCTTGTATCAGTAAAAGTATGGGCAGATGGGCATGCGGTAGAGGGTGGTACAGTGACTGCTGAGACTCCAGTGGACACAACTTACAGACTGGGGATCTCGGCCTCCTGTTGTAAATTGCATCAACAAGGAAAAAAAAGGTTAGTTGTTAAATTACATGATATCTTACAGTAAAAATGTTTGCAGTGCTCAATTCTGGCGTGATTTATTTTTCTTCCAATATACAGTAACAGTAGACAGCCAACAAGTTTGGTAAGTGACAGACAGAACAAAGGAGCTGCAGATATTTCAAGCTGACAGCAGCAAGTCATTCATGCTGGTGCCATGATTGTCAGCTTGCACATTTCTGCAGCTCATTTAGCATAAAAGTAAGGGAGGTTTTTTTTTCTGTTATTTGGGACACCCAAAAGCAGTGCATCATATGGTTCTGACGAGGTTGTTATTTAGACCATCCCAAAAGTATAGTTAGGGACTATTTTATCTCCCTCTTTTAACTAATTCTCTATTCTTTATTTTAAAAATGTTTAAAATTGTTTAAATTCAAATTACTTGTCAGTGTAGCTTTCCTAATTGTTACCCACTTTATAAAGGCATAATAAGACACTCTAGGGTGTTGGTTATTTAAGCAATAATGCATGACAGGGTGTGGGTTGTGTTGGGATAACCTCACGCCTGGGTGGTTGGGCACGGGCAACGGGCGAGTCGCCAACGTCCAAGAAATGAAGTTATCCTAGCACAACCTACACCCTGGAGAGTCTATTATTACATAACTAATGGTTCATTGTTATACAAAATAAAAAAAATTTAAAAATGTTTTACTAGATTTTAGTGTGCCAATATATCTTTGTTTCTGAAGAGAAGATGCAAACAATGGAGCAACAAATCAATACAGTGAGGTTGTGCTCAGATAACCTCACTGCTGCCAAAAGCAGACAGCCAATCAGGTTCCAGGATTTTTTATTGCCATTGTATAATCTGTGATAACCGCATGCCTAGGTGCGGAAGGCCACTTGGCCTTGTGCCGTACCACGACACCTAGACATACATTATCACAAACAACTAACACCATGTTGTGGTCCTATTGCTTACAGAATATCCCTTCTTCTCCTTGGCATGTACAATACATACTAGATCCTCTGCTGTCTGAGGCGAAAGATCACCAGAAGAGAGATGGTGAGGAAGTGTAGGAGTTAGCATCACTGTGGGGGTGGGAGATTGCCAACTTGCCATACTCTGTTACAGTGGCATAATTTCAGCAGAATCAGAGGAGTTGTAAAGCTCTTCCACCCACATTTTGGAGTGGCTGCAGCTTATGGATCCCGTCAAAATGGTAGACAAGATTTCCACAGATCAGGGGACTGTGCCCCCGCACACCCCTCCCCCACATACATCCAATCATCTAGTTTTAGGGGGGCAAAACCCTTCTTCCATCACAAATTAAATATTATATCTACAACTACTTCTAATTGTTTGTAAGGACGACACTGTTAGAAATCTCATCCGTCATTTTGTGGGACCCATATACAGCATCTAATAAATAAATGCTAGAGAAACCTTGCTTTAGAGGGGCCTATGGGTTGCAGTGGCCATCACAGGGGTCGCAAAGAAACTACAAGGTCTGACTGCAACTCCTGGCTTACCTCTAAATGACACCCATGCTTTATGACATACCTATGATTATTCAATGGGGCTTTAAAAACAAGACATCTGATTGGTTGACTGGCACCTTTGCAGCATTGTAAAATTCAGCATTACCAACGCCAAAATGTGCCAGTCAGCCTCATCTCTGAATCACTGTGACCCCCAACCACGAAAAACCCGCCATCTTTAAACATCGGTAAACAGCAGTCTTGCACAGGTACCACTGCACCACACAAAATTCAAAACTAAAACTCCTACAAAGCAACACTCTCAAAACCAATTCTGACCTAAAACAGTCTGGTACTGTGAAATTATTCCCCCTGGCCCTGCAACCACTTCTGCCCAGTTCACCTCTGGCCCGTGAATTTGGCTCCCTTAAATCATCTCCAACAACTGCTCGGTTGACTTTCATAAACAAGTGGTTTACACCATATGGACCAAGTAAAACATATCCTAATTTTGCAAAAACACTTTTCCACTTCAAATTCCTTACAGATTAAAAAAAAAAAAATCACAGCGTGATTAACTCAAAATACACCTGCTTCCTCAGGCCACACTTGTACAGGCCTACCCCCAAGGTAACACCCAGCAGGGCTACCTTGAGAACCCTGCCTCCATTCCAGCCTAATCAAGGGCTTAAGTAAGCTATCAGTCCTTTTAAACGCACTTGTACTGCCTCCCAAACCCTCCCCCCACACCATACCTGCCAAAACCTCTAGAGCGGCCTCTGCCCCTGCTTTCACTATCCCCACCTCTCTCTCTCTGTGGTTGGTTTCAAACCCAGTTCCCCTTGTTTCACAGTCACCCCCTCGCATCTGGGATAGCGTTAAACTCTATGCAGTTACTCTGCCATAGTCTATCAATGGATTTGGAGGTTTCCAGGGGTGTGCTACCAGAAACCAATTAGAAATAGCTAGTATTCAATTACACCTGCTCAGTTTTTTCTCCTGTTTGTCTAATTGTCATGTAATCGCTCTTTAGAAACATAGACTTTGACGGCAGATAAGGACCACTTGGCCCACCCAGTCTGCCCATTTCCTACCTACTGGATAAGCTGCAGATTCTAGTTAACCAACAGCCTACTTCCTGCCACCCCCACTACAATTGCCTTGTGTCTGTCCCATGCATGTTTGAATTGCCTGTTTTAGCCCAACAACCTCCCCAGGAAGGCAGTTCCACGCATCCACCACTCTCTCCGTGAAAAAAGATTTCCTCACATTACCCCTGAGCCGTCCCCCCTCTATCTTTAAATTGTGTCCCCTTGTTCTTACACATCTCTTTTTCTGAAAGATGCTACCCTCCTGGACTATGTTGATTCCCTTGAGGTACTTGAACGTTTCTATCATGTCCCCCCATCCCTCCTTTCATCAAGGGTATACATATTAAGCTCTCTCAGTCTCTCTTCATATGATTTCTGATGCAGACCCTGAACCATTTTAGTTGCCCTCCTCTGGACTGCTTCCATCCTGTCTATGTCCTTGCGTAGATGAGGTCTCCAAAACTGCACACAGCACTCCAGATGGGGTCTCACCAACTGTCTATACAGAGGGATAACCACTTCCCTTTTTCTACTTGTGAAGCCCCTTCCTATGCATCCCAGTATCCCCCGGCTCTCCTCACTGACTTCTCACATTGCTTACCTACCTTTAGATCATCCGATATGACTACCCCCAAGTCCCGTTCCATTTTTGTTGTTGTTAGTACCTCCCCTGCTATTGTGTACTCTTCTCTTGGGTTTTTGTTTCCCAGGTGCATTACTTTGCACTTCTTTGCATTGAATCTAAGTTGCCATATGTCTGACCATTCCTCCAACCTTGCCAAGTCCCTTCTCATCCTTTCTACCCCTTGTGTATCAACTCTGTTACAGATCTTTGTATCATCTGCAAGAGGCATACCTTTCCTCAGATCCTCTGCAATGTCACCTATAAAGATGTTAAGGACTGGACCCGATACTGAGCCCTGACGTGCTCACTAGTGGCCCTCCTTTCTTCGAATGTGTGCCTCACTATTACCTTCTGTGTCCTGTTGTGCAGCCAGTTTGCAACCCAGGCTACCACCCTGGGACCCACTGCCAAGCTGGCTAACTTGATTATTAATCTTTTGTGCGGGACTGTGTCAAATGCCTTGCTAAAGTCTAGGTAGGCCATATCCAAAGCCCCTCCCTGGTCTATTACTTTGGTCACCCAGTCAAAGGAATCTATTAGATTCGTCTGACATAACCTTCCTGCTGTAAATCCATGCTGTTTTGGGTCCTGTGCCCCGCTGGCCTCTAGGTACTCAACAATTCTTTCTTTCAGAAGTGATTCCATCATTTTCCCTACCACTGAGGTCAAACTTACAGGTCTGTAGTTTCCTGCTTCTGCCGTGCTCCCACTTTTGTGAAGGGGAATCACATCTGCCCTCCTCCAGTCCTCAGGTACCACCCCATCCTCCCATGATTTGTTAAAAAGTGTGGTCAGTGGTGTCACTAGGTCCTCCCTTAGTTCTTTTAGGATTCTGGGTGAATCCCATCAGGCCCCATTGCTTTGTCCACCTTGAGTTTTAGGAGTTCTTTCAGGACTCTTTCTTCTGTAAATGGACTGGTGTCAACCCCTCACCCAGAGTGCTTCTATTGTCTGGTTTAGGTAACTCCTCCTCATCTTCTTTGTGAATACTGAGCAAAAGTATTCATTCAGTATCTCTGCCTTTTCACTGTCTCCTCTGCTCACCTCCCTCTCCCTTATTAATCTTCACTATTCCTCCCTTAACCTTTCTATGCTCCCTAATGTACCTATAAGAGTTTTATCCCACTTCTTAACTGAACTTGGCTATTTTTCCTCAGTTTGGGCTTTGCTATTCTGACTGCCTTCCCACTTCTTTCTGCTTTAATTGATACAGTTCCCTGTCAGTGCTCCTTCTTGTGATGCCTTACACTTTTTGAATGCAGCCTTTTTCTCCTTAACCTTCCCTGCCACCTCTTTTGAGAACCATAGTGGTTTTACTCACTTTGTTTTCTTTATCTGTTTCACACAAAGGCTTGTTGCCTTTATGATGGCAGTTTTGATTTTCTCCATTGTTCTTCCACCCTCCTTTTGCCCATTTGCCAGTGTATTCCTCAGGTATTCACCCATTTTGCCAAAGTCAGCCCTTCTAAAGTCCAGTATGCTTGTTTTGTATGGCTTGTCTCCATGGTTGTGCTTATTGTGAAGCACACTGTGCAGTGGTCGCTTGTTCCCAGATGTCTACCGACTTCTAAATTTGTGATCCTCTCTCCATTTGAGAGTACTAGGTCTAGTATTGCTTCCTCCAGTGAGTTCCAACACTAGCTGTCTGTTGTCTGCCCCCTGCAGGGCATCGAGAATGACCCTGCTCTTGGATGTGGCTGCAGTACATGTCATCCAGTTAACATCTGGCATATTCAGGTCCCCCATTAACAGTATCTCCCCCTTTTCAGCCATTTTGAGAATGTCCTCTATCATTTTCTTGTCCATTTCCTCCACTTGAAATGAGGGTCTGTATACAACCCCTGTGCAGATTGTGATGCCATTCCCTGTCTCCAAGGTGACCCAGAGTGCCTCTTGTCCTCCCCCTTTACTTTTTAGTTCTGTAGCTTTGATCCCTTCCCTTATGTATAGAGCTACTCCACCTCCTCTTTCCCCCTCCCTGTCCCTTCTGTAGACTGTGTACCCCGGTATGTTGACATCCCAGTCATGGTTCCCCGTGTCTTTAATGCCTAATGATCAGGCCTCTGTAACCACTGAATATGTGCATTGTCCACCCTGACGTGGAACCTTTGTAAAAGAGCTCACGCTCAAAGGTCTTTCCAAAATACTAATTAAACAATACGGATGCAGGTACTCATCAGAAACCTCCCGTGGCTTCAGTGCTGTGGCAGCAACCACGCTATCACCGTCTTAAGTTTAGACACACTAAAAGTAACGGTCTACAAGTCATGTCTTGGAGTACACTGCGAGCTCATTCAATAAGTCACTAGCGCGAGAATAAGGTTTCAATAAAAAAACTAAACCCTCCGACGCTGTTCTCCTTCCTGAAACATACGTGAGGCACTATTTTTACCCAGCAGCAAAAAGGAACTGTTTTTTATGCGCAACAATAAATTCAATTACAACTAACAAAACTATATTTTTTTATTTTATCTTACAGTAAATGAACAGGAACATTATATAATGCTTAAATAAACCACTCCAGGGTGTTGGCGATGACAATAAGACCGACAGGTGCATGGAACAGATTTTAGCATGGCAGAGGCGTGTGAGCCTGAGGCCTTGGCTGAGTGCCTTTAGCCACTAAGGGCAGTAAAATCTGTTCCATGCACACACCTGGGAGTGTCTTATTGCGCTTATAAAATTGTCTTCTTTCTTTAAAATTTTAACACTTAGAAAAAATTCATTTTTCTATTGAAAACACATTTGTTTATGTGGATTTATGATCAAATAGTCCTTCTGCCCATCACAGTATGATGTGGTTGGTTCCATAGCCCTAGGATGTTTTTTATTGGGGGGTCAGGGACCCGATTAGTTACGAGGAAGCAGCAGCCTCAGCCCCCGTCGCTGAATTTCGTTCAGATGGAGCAGAAGCATTTGAATGTTCATTGAGTTTGCTCACCTGAGGAGAAAACAGCGCTGCAGTGATCTGGTCCCAACAGCATCCGGTGAGTGTTCGATCCGCCTCCCCCAGCTACCTGTTCCTGTAGTGTTACCCACGGACCGCTTGTCTCACTCTGTGCTCACCGCTACTTCAGAGCTGTAAATTAAAAGTCACTTTTGTTGAACTGAAGGCTTTGAGTACTAAGCACAGTTGCAGTGAGCTGGTATAACTCACAGCGGCAGCAATCGGCTCGCCCAGGTTCTCTATTCTCACACAATATACTTTCATGCTGATGACCGCCTAGCGCGCCTCCCCCCAGGTCACACCGCTCGCCCCATGTCATCATGAGCGAGCCCACCCGACTCCCCAGTGGCCAGCTCTGCCGACAGCGGGGCAGACAACCTGCTCCAGACCATGAGACTGCGGCGCATGAGCGCTAAGTGAGCAGAGAGAGAGTGCTTTTAGCGAGGAAAACAATGGCGGCATTTTTAAATGCCAACTTTCTAAGGCTTACTGATTTTAGCCTTTTACTGCCGTCCTTTTTTTACCCATGCATGGAACATATTTCATGCACGGGTAACTAGCCAATCACTGTGCTTGATTTATTCTACCCATTTTATAAGCTGGTATTTACCCAAACCTGGATAATTTGGTCACTCGGCCGCCGAACCACGCCAGGCGTGGGTAAACCCAGCATCACTAACACCCTGTCGCGGTTTATTGCTTAAAATGTCAACACAGTACAAGTAATAGTTCCTCATTTTTACCTCGCGAATTCATTTTTTTTTTTTACACTGAGAGAATAATATCTCCAATTTCATAAGCTTTTATCCAAACAAGGAATGTGAAAAAGCCTTGCTTAACATACAACGACGTTTGCGAACACGAACGCATATTTTCCCACTAGTGTTATGAGCGTCAGACTTCAAGATTTGATGCAGTAGCCCCCACATGTTGCTCGGCAATGTTCCACTTTTGGGGGATGAAAGGTTGAGAAGCAGGGGTGCCACGTACAGTTAAGTAGCCTGGGAAAGTCTCTTCACAACAATCCCCCGCCCCCAACTTTGAATTCGGTAGCGGGTTGGTGTGTATGTGACGTACTTCCGGCACGAGAGACGCTACTTCAGGTTGCTATGGTGAGGGGGAGGCGGGTCGAGCCCGGCGGTCGATGCTCATTGCCGGTTAGCTGGGACACTGCAACTGAACCGGGACCGGGATCACAGGATACGTCCACTCAACAACAGAACTGGCAGACTGACAACAGGCGACGCGGAAACGGACTGCAGGCTTGGTGCGCACTCTGGTGAGCTCTCCTCCGGTCCGGGGGGAGAAGAACGGGATGGGTATGGTGTTGGTGCCACTGACATTATTAAAATATCTGACCTGCCTCTGTTTCTCGTGTGGTCCCATTCCAGGTTGCTGCTGCAGAGTACTGACTATTCCCAAATCCAGGAGATGTCTTCCAACAGAACAAGGACTGCAGGGCGAAGAATTACCACCCCATCTTCAGTGTCACACTAAGATGTTTTGAGGGTGATTGGGAGCATAGGAGTATACATTTTTTTTAAATTACTAAATGTGTGACATTGTCTTTCAAAATGTAGGGAAATAGGAACATTGCTCCTGAAAATATGTGGCAGTAGCCCTGACCATGTAGGACACTGCCCCTCAAAAAATATGGTTGACCCTTCAAATGTGGGATGCTGGCCTTAGGAATGTGGGGCACAAACTCAAACGTAGGAAGTGTGGAACACTGGCCCTCAAAATGTGAGTCACACCAACATGAATGTATAAGCTAAGGTCAGTATGGAAGTTAGTGACCGTAGTTGTGCAAAGTTTAATTTTGATTTTGTATCAGGTACTACTATGGGTGATACAATCATAGAAGCGTGACGGCAGAAAAAGACCATACTGGCCCATCTAGTCTGCCCTTTTTTCCCCCCCTGCACTTCCCCTCTCTACCTGCTCCTGCCCTCCTCCCGATGCTCAGCCCCATATGCTTGTCCCATGCCTTCTTGAATTCTTCCACTGGTTCCCCCCACCACGCTGTCTGGTAGTCTGTTCCAGGGCTCCACTGCCCTCTCTGTGAAGAAACGCCTTTTCACACTGCCCCTGTATCTTTCTCCTTGCAGTCTGAGGCTGTGCTCTCTAGTTCTGACCGCCTCCTTCCTCTTAAGTAAACCCTCTTCCACTTTATTGAGCCCCTTTACATATTTAAAAGTTTCTATCATGTCTCCCACTTCCCTCCTTGTCTCCAGCATGTACAGATCCAGCTCCTTACACCTCTGCTCGTATGACTTTCCCTGCATACCCTGCCTGCACCATCTTGGATGCCCTTCTCTGAACCCTCTCCAACGTATCTATATCCTTGTGGAGATGTGGCCTCCAGAACTGAACTCCATACTTCAGGTGTGGCCTCACCATGGCTTTGTAAAGGGGCATTATTATCTCCCTCCTACTAATAATGCCCCTGCCCATGCATGCCAACATTCCATTTGCCTTTCCCGCCACCCTGTTACATTGGATTCCTACCTTAAGGTTCAAGGAGACTATGATCCCCAGATCCCTCTCCTGTTCTGTTACTTTGATTTCCTCCCCACCTAGGGTGTACCCTGCTCTTCTGTTCCTACTCCACAAATGCATCACAAAGCACTTCTTGGCATTAAATTTCAGCTGCCACGTCCCAGACCATTTTTCGAGCGTCTTTAAGTCCTCCCTTATGTCCTCCACCCCCCCCCGGGGTGTTCGCCCTATTGCATATTTTCATATCATCAGATAGCATAGAATACTGGGTACACCTAGGACCTACACTGTTAGTGTATAGCTCAAGTTACGCCATTTGGTACAGTTGCCCATTCTTTTACTTTTTATTAGTTTATTTGGGTTAGGGTTTGCCCCCACACCACCCTGTTTTAATAAAAGAAAAGAAAAAAAAAGGGGGGGGCAAAGCCCCGACTTAATTAAGGCATGTGACCAAAGCAGCACTGTATTCAGGAAGCTTTACGGAAGCTTCCTAGGTGTATCTTGGTAATCTTATCTGTGTCAGTCTTCACCATTCATCACATTTGGGTTCATGGCCGGAGGTCATGACCCCATGGAAGCTTAGTTATTTATTTATTTGGTAGGTGGAGCCGATGCACTATTGGCGCCGCCCTCGAGGCCGACACATTACGTGGTGCTTGCGGGTTAGCTGTTAGGCGCTGTCGACTCCGCCTGCCTGCCAGTTCTTCGTCTCCCGCCATCGAGGTCACCTCATGTGGAAGCTCTGCAGAACTTGAGGCCTACCGCTTACGCAGTTTCGTCCTCAGCCTATTATTACTCCGTGCCGCAGTCCGTCGGCTCCTTTCCTGCTGGTTCTAGTTGCCTTACTCAACGTCGCTTGGTAAGATACTAACATACTATTTGCCAGCAGATTAGGCCTTATGGTTCATCGAGTCTGCTTGAACCGCAGATCCCTAGTTGGGTGCCGAGCCCCCTTGTGTTCCAGAAACCCCTATCATCCATTCCCACCCTCCCTGGGCCAGGCCATCATCTGATACATCCACTTTCTGTGTCTGTCCCACCCTCTCTTGAAGCCCTCCACTGTGGATCTCTGAACCAGCTCGCCAGGCAGTGCATTCCAAGGGTCCACCACCCTCTCAGTGAAAAACCTCCTCCTCTTTTCCCCCCTCACCCTTCCACCTTCAAACCATGCCCTCTGGTGATACCTCCCTGCTTTAGTCTAAGGATCCCCTCCATGTTTACCCTATTTATTCCCTTGAGGTACTTGAAGACCTCAGTCATGTCCCCCCTCTCTCTCTCCTCTCCTCCAATGAAAGCAGGCAGAGCTCCTCAAGTCTGTCCTCATCACGTCAAATCCCCTAGCCTCGTGTCATCTTAGTTGCCCTCTGTACCTCTCCAGGAGCTGTATGTCCCTCTTCAAGTGCAGTCTCCAGTACTGTACACTACTCAGGTGTGGGTCTAACCAGTCCATCTTTCCATTTATTTTTATTCTTGGCGACATCGAGTCTGTTTTTGGTGTTTTTTTTTCTTCCCTCGTAGGTCATGTCTTGGTCGGAGGGCAAGAAGACTTGAGAGCAGGGGACGGCCTCCCATGCGACGGTGCCCTTGTGGCCGTAAATTTTCCGTCACTGACCAACACGACTGTTGCCGCCGCGTCTTGGTCTGCTTAATGACATGGATTCTTCGCGTGACTGTTTCTCCATGGACTGCCGGGTCATCGAACAACGCGCGTGGAAAGTGGGGTGAGCTCCGCCGACTTTCGGGGGTTGGGTGCGCACTCGTCGGGCCAAGCCACGTACTCTCGGCCTTTCCTCCGGGTCCCCTCCCAGTTCTACATGGACCGAGGAGGAGGGAGCCTCGGCTTCTAGTAGCCTGGCTGTTGCCTGGACTCCTTCCGCGGTGCAGGAGGCCCGTCCTGCTTCTTTCCGGGGCGGCGGGAGGCACCGCCAAGACAATCGCCCCTTCGGGGTGAAGGCTCCCCCGGTGTCAGACCCACGGTTCCCAAGGGCCGGGTCAGCGCCGTCCTCGATGCTGTCGGTCGGCGCCATTGGCCTCGGCGCTGTTCGGCGGTGCGTGGGCTCTGACAAACCCGTTATTGGCACCGATTTGTCACTTGGCGCTGTAGCTGCTGTCGGCGCCGTATGTGGCACTAATGCTACTAAGCGGCACCGTGGGAGTCTCCATGGCGCCGTCTATGTCCTGCGCCGAGGTTGAGCATCTGCCCGTGTCTGCCTCGAGACTAAGCTCCATGGGGTGTTGGATTTTGCTGTTGGAGCGTTGTTGGCACCACCCCTGCCCTCGCGCCGTTCACCCGTGGCTGCTGTCGGCGCTGATACTGCTAGCAGCACCGTGGGAGTCTCTATGGCGCTGTCTTTGTTGTCTTCTCGCCTCGGCGCCTTTCACTGCACCGGTTTGAGCACAGGCGCTGTGTCCACCTCGGGACTCAGCGCCGATGGGGCGTCGGATTCTGCTGTCGGCACCGTTGTTGCTGCACCCCTGCCCTCGGTGCCGTTCACAGTGCCATGGAGTGGGGCGGCGCTGATGGCACTATCTGAGCTGTCGTCGGTGCCATCCTTGTCCTCGGGGCCAGATGGCGCCGTGACTGGTTCTGACTCTGGGGCTGCTGTTCGGGCCGGAGCCGTGTCCTCCGCGGATACTGCTCGAGGTGCTGTGGGGGGCACTGGCACTGGCTTGGGTGTGGTCTCGGAATCCGGCACCCCATTTGGCAGGGATGGCACTGGGCGCCCTTCTATGGTCTGGCATAGGGCCTCGGCCTCCACCTCTTCAGAGGCGGAGTCAGGCTCTGAGTCAGACGAGCAGTCTGACTCCTTGGGGTTGACTGTTGATGTGGGCAGCCCTGTAGTGTCCTCGACAAGCCGGAGTCAGACCCCTTCTGAGGTGGGGTCGGTGGCTGCTGAGACTGGGGTCAGGGGTGCTGACCAGTGGGCAGTGGTACAGGCCACCGTTGCTCTGCAGCCCAGTCTTGGTGGGTTCACTGACCCCTCAGCAGTGGTACCCCCGCCTGTGGTGTGCCTGGCTCGCCCGACTTTGGGGCCGATCGGGGCTTCTACGGGAGGGGAAGGGAGGGTGCTGTGCCCTGGATAGCTCCCTTGGGTGCTGGTCAGGGCTGTCAGCTACCTAGGCTGTCCCTCTCGAGGAGGGCTCTTTCGGACTCCGAGGGGTCGAGGGGCATGGGGTCTGCACTGCGACCTTTTTCTGGGGCCCACCCTGGCTCTGGAAGAAGTCATAGTGCGGATCTCCACTCTTCCTCCTCGGTCTCTTTGAGAGAGACCCATTCTTTTGAGGTAGGGGACCGTTCTTCTGGACCTATACGGCCCTGGTCGCCTCACAGGGGGGATTCTTCCGGGCGCAGTCAAGGCAGTACCGAAATGGTGGTTCAGCGGTCGGCCGTGGAGTCTTCCGGAGCACTCTCTTCTTCGGGTGCTCTTGGTCCGCTCCTTATCCCAGGCGGAGGTCAGCCAACATCTCTTCTCGGCTCTGTCCCCATCCCTCTGCCACATTCTCCTGCGCTTCCAGGCATCCTTGGTTCTAGCGGGCCTCTCTCCTGAGAGCAGTCCAGGGCTGTGGCTGCTCGGTTCCCAGCTTACGTTAGGGCAATGGACAGACAAGTTTTTCAACCTCCCCCCAAGCAGCTGCCCTCTGAGCAGTCGGTGCCCTCCAACTCTCCATCCCCCTCTTCTGGGGGTGAGGAGCCTTCTGTCCACATCTCTCCAGCTGCTGATCTCGCTGAGTGTCGGCGTTTCCTCATGAGGATGTTTGGAGGACTTGAACCTCACCCCTTCCACTGTAAGCAATCCAGAGCACTCGGCGCACGCCTTTCTAGGTGATTTAAGCGAGGCCACCCTTGTGGTGCCCCCCTGGCCTGCTCCCTTTTGGGAGGCGTTGCTGCGCTCCTGGCAGAGGCCCTTCTCCGGAGCTCCTGCCCCTAGGGATCTCTGCCAGTGGTATTGTGCCCCCCCGGAGTCTCCAGGTTCCATGCCTCATCCGCAGTCTGGATTGACGCAGTTGGACACTTCTGATGGGCTTTGCACCCTTTTCCGTGACCGGCCCCAGATCAAGATTCCTCGGATTTTGACTTCTGGGGTAGGAGGGCTTTCTACTCGGCACAGTTGTTGCTTTCCATTTCTGCACATCAGGCCCACTATGCAGCCTATGACAGGTTCTTGTGGTCCAGGCTAAGTCAACTCCTAGCCTCGTTGCCTGACACGGAGCAAACCAGACAAGCCATTGCACTCTCTGCATGTGGCCTGGAGCTAGCAAGGCACCAAGTGAGTGCATCCTATGATGCCAACGAGGTAGCTACCAGGGTTGTAGGGACAGTGATCTGCACTAGGCGGATGGCATGGCTGCATCTTTCTCGGTTGTCACCCTTGGCCTGGCATAGGATGATTAACTCCGCTCACCAGAGAACCTATCTCTTCTCCCGTAGAGCGAGACGGTGTTTGTCGGGACAACTTCCTTCCCCCTGCGGGGGGTTCCCATCTCACTCTCCCCACTCTCGGGCCTCCCCAGGCCTGAAGGTTCTCCCTCTTAGTGTGTCACCCACTGAGAGCTAAGGACTTTGTCCCTTAGGGTGAAGAAAACCCTTGGGAGGGCTCACACTGCCTTAATGTGATGAATGGTGAAGATTGACACGATAAGATATGAAATTACGTGACTTACCATAATTATGATCTTTCTATGTATCTTCACCATCCATCACAATCCCCCCTCCATCCCCTGGGGCCCCAGTCTCTGGGTTCACCTCCTCTCTGTGCCCAGCCTCCCCCTTCTCTTAGGAGTGGGGTGAACAGAGGCACATAGGGGATAAGGTACTGGGGAGAGTGGTCAGCATGGGGGGGCACTCCTTCTCCAGTGCATTAGCTCCACCCCTGTGGGGTGGGAGTAGGCAGTTGCCCTCCATTCTCTCCTCCTCCTTTTTCCCGTCCATTGTATTTTTCCTTGTCCTTTGGACTGCCATTTTTTTACCAAAAAAACAAACAAAACGAAAACCTTTTCCTTTTTCACCAAAAATCTTTCCTTGAGAGGGTGTTAATTCTCTGTGCCCTGTCCTTCTTCCAGAATAGCCGACTCTGCTCATATGGAGTTTTTGCCAGCTATTCTGTGCCTTGAATTCTGGCAAGCAGCCTTTGGCTACTCCTTGCAGTTCCTATACAATCTGGAGACAGACCAGGGTCTGGGATGTGTTTACCCTTTCCCTCTCTTCCTACCGTCAAATTCTTTACCCCATCCTACCTCCCTCCTCTATTTCCAGAGTTGGGGCCCCTCCCAGTCCCTTTAGTTCCTGACTTCTCTCTTTCTGTCCTCTCAGTCGTTATTTCTCCTTTTAGTTTTATATCTTTTCCTTTTTCCTGTCCTTTGGACTTCCTTGTCCCACCCTCCACTCCCTTCCTCTTACCTCTCCAGCGACTCAGAACTGGCAGGCAGGCAGAGTCGACAGCGCCTAACGGCCAACCCACAAGCGCCACGCAATGCGTTGGCCTCGAGGGCGGCGCTGATGGTGCATCGGCTCCACCTACCAAAAAAAAAAAGCTCCTGCGGGGTCATGACCTTCCGCCATGAACCCAATTGTGATGAAGATACACAGAAAAATCATAATTATGGTAGGTACATAATTTTCATTTCTACGCTATTGCCCAACTATGAATGTTTGTTTTTAAAGTCAGAGTTTATAGCACCTTATCTGTGTGGGTAACACTTTTTCATATCGGTAGGTGGAACAATTCTGTATTTTACTACGAGGACTTCTCTCATAATAGGGAAGTCGACTAGTATGGGGAAGGGTAGGTTTGTTTATTTAAAGTTAGTGACTGGATAGGCACCGTAAAATGGAGCTTGTTTCAGTTGTGACCTGGAGGAGCGGACAAAGCAGGGAGTATCAGAAAGTGTTAGTATTGGTTCACAGATTTGTGCACAGTGGTTACTATGTTGGATTTTATAGTGTTGGAGGTAGGCTCACCAGGGCTGTGCGTAAAGTAAGAGCGATGTATAAGTTTGTATATTCAGGGAGGGGTGAGCATTAAGGTTGACAACACCAAGGAACACCACACCACCAGTTTACCAAGAGTCCGAGACTCAGACTTTGATGTTTACTTTGTTTGTTTTGTATTCTTCAACCCTAATGTTTTGTATTAACATAGTTTTTTGGAAAGAGTTTTTCCTTTCTTTCTGTGATAGTGTAATTGTATCGTCATTCATGCAGGTCTCTTTTGGGACCTGTGTGAACAGTTGAAGATGTACAGGGCCCTCTGGGCCTTGCACCAAGTGAAGAGTACATGTGGCATTGTGCATGCAGGGCCCTACAGCAACACAGGTATCAAAATGACTGGCTGTGGGTTGCAGAGTGCAGGGCCCTCCAGGCTCTGTGTTTTCATGCGGCTACAGATCCTGATACACAGGGCTTTTCAGGCCCTACCCCAAGGGAACAGTCCATCTGGCTGCAGAAGGAGGGCCCTGTGCGTCTGTGCAGCCACAGATGCAAAGGTACATGGCACTCTGGGCCCGGTGTCAAGAGAAGAACCTCTTCACTACATGGTTACTTGTTACCAGTGCAGGATAACACTGCACCATCCCTCCTCAGCTAGGAGTGGTGCCACACAGCACCATCCCCCATCCTCAAGCCATCCAGCTGGTTCACTGAGTTCACCACTAAACTCAGCTCACTAGCATGGGACGCTTCTGATGGGGTCAAGGGCTGGCCCTGCACATGTTTTTTAGTATAATTTTTTTTTTAATTTATTTACTTTTATACATTGTGACCCAAAATTGCTAGCACCATCTTTTTATGACCTTCCCCCCACCCAGTTTCTGAACATGACTGGTGTCTGTTTTAAAATACTGTCCAAAATGTGATTTCATACAAGTGCAAAAAATGTTTTGGGCTGGATTTGAAAAATGAAATGACAACTGTCGTGTTCATCAGGTGGGGTTGAAAAAGGGCTATGTTGAAAGTCTGGGGGAAACATTTTTGGAAAATAGCAAAGTTATGGTGAACATAAAAAAAAAAAAAAAAAAAAAAAATGCAGTGTTCATTCATAACATTGTTTTATATTTTCACCCAAATTGTAAACATAGGCTTTTTATAAACCCACCTCATGAACCTGTATGTGAGATTTTTTCAAACCCTGTCCAAAGGAGTTTCATGGGTGACTGTGAAATCACCAGTTGGGCAGAATTTGAAAATTGTAAATCCTTTTTTATAAGGTGGGGTCAAACAAAAGACCATGTTGAAAGTTTCATGCAAAATATTTAAAATTACCCAAGTTATGAGTAAAAGTACAAAACACATTGAAATTACATTAAGCACACCTACCTTGTATCTGCTCATTTCACAGTCTGGCTGCAGAGTAGCAAGATACTCAGCGATTGAGAAAAGACTTAACTTCAGTGGATCAGGCTAGGTGAGTGAGGGGTGTGTGTGGGGGGTGTTGGGTGGGTGGGAAAGCGGGCTCTTGGCAGTGAACAGACATCGATGGACAGTTTCTCATTTGCAGGTGAATGAAAAAAAAAAAATAGCGTGAATATTTTCTTCACAGATACTGGCACAAGGGATTGGGCACCCTGTCACACACAATATGGGCGAGGAAGGTCATTACTGATGGAGGGGAATTGCAGGAAAACAGAGCAATACCAGGGTGGGCACCTATACAGATAAAGGTTTGTACTGTCAACTGCACTGGGGCTTGGGCATGGCAGTATTGGTAATACAATACCAGTGGTGGAATACAGCAGCTGCCGCCAGGTATTGTAGAGTACATTCCACTTGTGTGCACATCGAATGTAACATAGAAATATAGAAATTGCTGGCAGATGGGGTCATGTGATCCATCTAGTCTGCCCGTGGTTTCCTACCCCCCCCACACTTAACCGTCTCTGTACTGCTTGATTGCTTGAGTATCCTGCAATGTCTGTCCCATGCTCTCTTGAATTCACCCACTGACTTTGCCCCCACCATCCCTTCAGGCAGGTTGTTCCAAGGTTCAACCACACATTCTATGAAGAACTTCTTCATGTTGGACTTGTATCTTCCTCCTCTAAGGCGAAGGTCATGCTCTCTTGTCCTGTTAAAATCCTTCACCTGAAAGTAGTTTTGCACTTGTACCTTGTTTTTTTCCCTTCAGATATTTAAATGTTTTTATTATAATCTCCAGTTTCTACACTGTTCTACGGAGAATAAGTTGAGTTCACTTAGTCCTGCCTCATATAATTTTTGATGCAGGCCCTGCACGCTGCACCATTTTTGTTGCTCTTCTCTGTACTGTCTCCAGTTTATCCATATCCCTCCAGAGGTGTGGCCTCCAAAACTGGATGTAGGAATTCCATGCGAGGCCTTACCAGGGACCTATACAGAGGCATGATCACCTTCTGCCTTCTGTTTGTGATGCCTCTCCCTGTGCATCCCAAGATGCCACTAGCTTTCAGTGCTGCCTTTTCGCATTGTTAGCTGGCCTGCAGGCTGATTACTGGTGCTCCCAGGCTCACACATACTTGTCAACTCTATGACGAGGCAAAACTACTTAACCTAGATGAACGGCTACGCTATCAAATCTGCCTTCTCACAAAAAAAACTCTACTCGGGCTCTCACCTCCCGGGGTGACAGCCTCCATCTGCCACACCCAACCCACTATCACAACCCGAACCTCCATCAAGACCACTCTACTGGTCCCCAGATCCAGGACCACCCATGGTCAGAGGTCCGTCTGCTGCAGAGCTCCATCCTTGTTTAACTCTCTCCCTGCTCCCATCTCCAATGCCCCCCCAATCTCCAACTTCAAAACTGCCCTTCGGAGCTACCTGTTTAACACTCGCAGCTGTTCCTCTCTCTAAATGTGGCCTCGATCTCTCCACACTTGACAACGCCCACTGGGCGGCACCTCACCCCCCCACTTCTCCCCGTTGCATCTTGCCTCTGTTATTTACCAGCATGTGCTCAGCTGTAGCATTGTAATTGCTACTAAATTGTATAAATGTGTGAAACCATTCTGTGTAACTGTAAGTCAGTGACTTTTGTGCTGTAATCTAAAGTTGTTTTGTCTGTCCTCAATGTGACGAGGTACCCTTGGAAATGAGCCTCTGGCTCAAAGGTTGTAAACCGATGTACAAATAAATAAATAAATAAAACCTTTAGGTCATCTGAGATGATAACCCTCAGATCTCGCTCTTGCCTGGTAGCTGCCAGAAGCTCTCCTCCCATTGAGTATGTTTTCCTGGTTAGACTTTCCTAGGTGCATGGCTTTGCATTAGTGTCATCTGCAAACAGACATACTTTTCCTCAGTCCATCAGCTGTGTCGCTAATGAATATGTTGAAAAGGATCAGCTCCAGGACCGAGCCCTGTGGCACCCGCTGGTAACCTCACCCTCTTCGGACAGTGTGCCATTAACTGAAACCCTCTTGTGTCCTACCATTCAATCAGTTTCTAACCCTGCATGTTACTTTGTGCCCAACTCCATGGACTCAATTTTGTAGACCAGTCTCCTGTGTGGAGCAGGTCAAAGGCCTTACTGAAATCTAGGTATACCACATCCTCTGCCCCCCAATCTAGTCTTGGTGACCCAATCAAAGAAATCTACTAGGTTTGTCTGGCAGGACCTCCCTGCCATGAAATTGTGCTGTTTTGTGCCTAGTTGAACACTCTCTGGGATGCTCAATCCTCCTGCCCCCAGTCGGCCCTTGATGAGCCAGCATCATTCTCGAACCTGGGTCACCTGTCTTGTGAGTGGTAGCGCTACCGCTGTGCTGCTGGCTGGCTCACCCCGCACCTTTCTAAGTGAGAGCAGCCAGGAGTGGCAGGTGACAGATTTTAGATTTCTAATGCATCCTGTGGAGAGCAGGTGGGTGTTGGTAGTGAAGGGATCTGTATGGGTGTAGTTGGGTGCCTGTGGGGTTGGCGATTTGAGGGGAAGAAGGCTCTAATAATTTATTTTGATTTATTTTCCTTGGATAGCCCAACTGAGATGCAGAGTCTCATTTTTTGTGAGGTCCCATGTCTACACATCTGCAGAACACTGCGTGGTTAAGTGACTTGTCCAAGGTCACACACTGAGTCTTCTGTAGTGGGGTCTGAACTTGTGATCCATCTCTCATCTTGGTGGTAGTGGGAATGGTGGGGGTGGGGTGGGATGGATTGCTGCCCAACCCTAATGACATGCATTCATGTTGTGACAAGATTTGTGTTGCAATAATTCAGATGATGTACTTGAGACTTTATATTGTGAGCAGTGTAACTTGTGTAACCTACATTGCCTCTACTACTGTAACAAAACAAAACAAACTGGAACCTCCTTGAAAACTGGGTGGTGCTTACTAGTACACCTTAAATGTGGCATGCAAAATTAACTAAATAAAATAAATGCTGTAACTGGATGTACCACTAGAGGGAACCACAAACCTTCTCAATGTAGGCATCACTGAGCAGCACAGAAATGGCTTTGTGTCCCTGTTCCCAGGGACACGGTCAACCTTTTGGCATCATATATTTCGAGCTGAAAACAAACGCTACAATCTCTCACCTGCTGTAGGTGTTGTTGGTTTGTTTTTATCTGCATCTTGTTTGTTAGATTAAAAAAATGGTGTTAGTGTAATTAACAGAAATCACATTTTATTTTCAAACTATACTCTCCCGGGTCGTGCTTGAAAATAGGTTGGATTGTTGCCTAATGCACTTACCCTGTTACCAAACGCTACTAAATAAATCCTTCAACTCCACTTACTGTAAACTTCCTAAACCTTAGAAACCCTCTCACACAGTCTGACCACTTATGATGCTGCAGTGCAGTCACTGCCTGCTGTGTCACGAGTGACTGGAGTGCGTCAGAAGTGGTGTGTTCCCAAGGTGGAGGAAGGATGCTGTAGGAGTCGACTGTAAACCAACAGGTTTTTATATAATACCAGTATGGCGTACACTCGGTTCTTCACTTTTATTAAGAAAAAGGAAGCATATGCAGACAAACGAGCCACAGCAGGAAATTCTACAGAAGGTGGATAATCAGAAAATGTTTTTTTTTTTTTAATATAAGTACAAATTTGAGGCGGTTTGGTGGCGCTGGAGGTTGAGCGCTGGTCACCACACCTCGTGCCCACGCTGGCGACCAGGAGCGAGAGTGGATTGAGCGTCAGGAGGACTGCTGTACTGTCAGGGGGTTATCTTCCCGCTCGTTGACTGCCCTCTGGCAATGGCTGAGAGGCAGTATGGGTCAGGAGGCACATACCAAAGCCCTTGCTTTGGTAGGGAAGCGGACGGGGAAAATGGTGGAAAAAGAGCCTGGCAGGCTCTTGTGATAGCCCGCCGCATCGAGGTTGCCCGGTTTCTGGATTGGGTCTCGGGGGCAGAAGCCACCACCCTCCTCCTAGCCCGTCATGGGGGGTAAGTCGCGGGGAATTTCTGGGGTTGGCAGGAGCACGCGTACCGAGAGTGAGTCCCTCAGCAAGGAGGGCCAGCCGCCTGCCGGGGCTCCAGATGGAAAAATAAATAATTGGGGGAATGAAATTTGAACCGTAAAGGAGTTAGTGTGTCCCTTTAAACAGCAGGTTCCTGCCACAGCCTGGTCGATGACCGACTTTTTCAGTAGTCTTCTCAGGATGTTTGGCCTAAAAAATTCCATGTTGATTAAAAATTATAGCACTCTTAAATTCTTATTTTGGCATGCCGGCAAAAAAAGGACTGATTTCCCGGGCCTAAAACCACGCCCCCATGTCGGCCCACGCAGCCCTGTTTTGTAATGTCACAAAACGAAGGCTGCATGAGGACGCCCCATTGTCTTCTATGGGGCCGATATTTCCACCTATTTTTATACCCTTTACAGTTGAGATTTTATTAAATCAAAGTGATCTATCAACTAATAGGGACCCTATTATTTGATTGATCGCTTTGATTTAATACAAACCATTTGCTTCTGGATCTGTTCTTACAAGGACCAATATGGCAACTAAACAATTTGTTTCCCAGAGTAGTGCATGTTTCTTGCTCATTATTATTTTAAATAGTGGTGCTTAACTCCTGTATAATATATAGATTTGTAAAAATAATAGTACACTAAAGTATACAAAAAATTTCAACAATACCACACTTGCACAGCAATAATACTGTCGTTTCTATGCCATAATACTATTGTTGGAGCTCTGAAGGATAGTATTATCACAGAAACAACTGTTTCTCATGATGTCTACGGACTCTAGGGCTGGATGCTATGGTGCTCAATCGCCTTCATGGACACGACCTACTGATCAAAGCTTGCCTTACCATTGGCACGCTTTTTAAGTGCTGGAGGGCAGAACAGTTTTGAAACTTTTTATTTCTCTAGGAGAAAGTCCATTGAGCAGGCTCATTTTCAAGAGGTCCTGGACAGACAGGATTATACAGACTGACAGTTTACAACAAATAAGTTTAGAGTCATACTAACTAAAGAGAGGCATTGTACAATAAGTGCAACATTCAGAGGAGAACAACACAGGTAGCAGTACATTACACATACAGTCAGTTACAGAATTGTACTGACTACATAGAAAGCATTGTGCAATGAGTGCAACATTTGAGGAGAACATAGGTAGCAGTACGTTACACATACAGTCAGTTACAGAGTCGACTGACTACATAGAGAGCATTGTGCAATGAGTGCAACATTCAGAGGAGAACAACATGAGTAGTAGTACATACACAAGCATTGAAATATTTGGTAGATGAGGGTAGGGTTTTGGGAAAGATGGTTTAGAAGGGAAAAGGGGCTGAGTTGAGAGGGTGAAGAAGATGGATAGAGGCAGGGTTAGGAGTGACAGTTGCATTTTTCTTGGATAGCTTTGTCTAAGAGAGATTTGAATGCCCCATACAGATGGCAGAGACTAGTTTAAATGGGCGATGAAAGTTGTTCCATAGTGAAGGGAGGGAATGTCCAATAGCAGCTTCACCATAACGCGAAGTGACCCTAGGTGTCTCCAGCTGAAGGTAGGAATGCCGCCTCAGTGAGTAGGTACTGGAGGACTGGTTAAATAGGTCAGTAATGTGATGAGGGAGTTTGCCCATGATGGCTCTGTAGATCCACAGCAGAGCATTTATTAATCTTCTGTTGGAAGGCGAGGACCAGCCAATTTGTGCATAGAGCATGCAGTGGCGTGTTCTGGCTGGAGCGTTCATTATGAACCTTATGGCTCTACGATAGAGCACATCTAGTCTTTTACGAGCAGAACCATGCTGTGGCAATATATAAGGTCAGCATAATCGAGGAGAGGGATGCAAGTGGTTTGTGCCAGTTTTTTCCTGGCATCATGCATAAGTAGGCATTTATTTCTAAAGAAAAAGTTCAGTCTCTTTTTTTTTTTTTTTTTTAGTTTTGTGCCGAGCTCTTCCAAGTGTTTTGTGAAGGAAAGCTGGTGGTCTATCCAGAAACCTAGATATTTGAACCTATCCACCACTTCAGGTGGTTCATTTAGCAAGGTTACTAATTGATGGGGCTGGCAGGAGAAGGGGCGGGGCTTTGGCTGCTTGAGTCAGGGGAGAAGAGCATGACCTTCGTCTTTTTGCATTGAGCAACAGTTTGAGATGGAATAAGTTTAGCTGGAGCGGTTGAAGTCATCTTATAGATCAGGCGCAGGCCTAGCTAAGGAAAGGGACGGATACGTATAGTGCAGTATCATCACCAAAAGATGTATGCTAGCATTGGTGACATTTGCACTGATGTTGTTAATATAGATTAGAAACAATAAGGGCCCAAGTAAGCAGCCCTGGTGTACTCCCTGGTCAGGGGTTTAAGAGAGAGATCACCAGTGCTTTAATTTGTTGTTGCCCTATTTGAAAGGTAAGTGGAAAACCAGCGCATGGCAGTAGGGTCTAGTCCGAGGTTATTTAGATTGTTCAGGGGTATATCATGGTCAACAGTACCAACTATCTTACTAAGATCTAAGAAAACTGTGCATACGTATTGTTTGTTGTCAAGGGCGGGTTGCCAGTCATTGGTAACTTTTGCTGGTGCTGAGACTGTGCTATTGTGTGGCCGGAAGCCCAATTGTAAAGGTTGAGGAGAACTGAAGATTCCAGGTGTTCTCTGAGCTGTGAATTAACCAATTTCTCTAGAAGTTTGGATAAGATGGGAAGGAGGGATATGGGGCGATAGTTATTAAGGTCACAGGTGTTCCCTGATTTTAAAGAGGATATAATATGGGCAATCTTCCAGGGTGTGGAAATTCCTTTGGGCAAGCGACTTATTGAAGAAGTGTGTGATCGGTGTTGTGAGATAGCGAAGCGTAGTTTCAGGAATAGGGTTCGACTCCATTAGCACCTGCACTTTTTTTTTTGGTGTCCAGGAGATCAGCAGATCCTCTACCTGTTTGTAGGATATAGATTGAAGTGGAACATGCTCCCATGCTGGGAGTCTGCTTGAGCTGTTCGGTCTGGTCCATCAGCGGTGGGCGCAGGAAGGAAGTTTCTAGCTGGGGAAGTGTCAAAAGCTAACCCGGCAGTAGCAAAATGGTCATTTAAGGCAGTTGTTATAAGGCTCTTGTCTGTGATAGTGGCCCCATGGGAAACTACTTTTAAAGGATAAGATGGAGAGGAGCTATGGCCTTCGATGTCACGGAGAGTTTGCCAAAACTTGGAGGCATTTTGATTGGATGAGTTCAGTGTATTCTGGAAATACTCCATTTTTGCAGACCTTACAAGTATTGTGCAACTGTTGTTTGCTGCCCAGAAAGCTGCCCAATTGGGCGCAAGCTTAGCTTTACTTGCCCTTGCCCAAAGCTTGTCTCTAGCTTGCAATGCTAGTTTTAAGTCTCTAGTGAACCAGGGACAGTTCCTTTTCTGTATTCTTATCCTGACTAATGGGGTATTTGTGTGATGACTTCTCTTTGGTTACAGGCTTCCATGATCATAAGTGCCAGGAAGAATTTCTGCCAATTTATGAGACTCGGGCCTGCCAAGAAGTTGTCAGGGTTAAGTTCTGGAGATTTCTTTTTAGTACAAATCTGGGCAGTGTATTTGCTTTGATGAAGCCCTCACACATGCAGTGATACAGTGGTCACTGAGATCATTATGGAACACTGCAACATGTGAGACTTTGTGAGGCTGTCCCTCGCTTAGTGAGAGTGATTTCTAGCTGTTATAGTTTGGCTTTTTTTTCTAAACATTTAAAGCATTATCTGGTTGATCCTGCCTTCACTGTGCAGCTCTGAAAACAATTAACAGGTACAGTTGCAGAGCGAAGCTGACGACAGGAGCTACTGTGGAACGAGCAGCAGTTGAGGACCATGGAGAGAGAGAGGTTAGAGCGATTCAATGTAGAGTGCAGTGGTCGAGCGGCTGCTCTTAGAGGATAATGGCTAAAGAATTCAAAGCTGCGCTCTTTTCTGTGGGATGCATATATTATAAAAAATAACATTTAGGGGACTGTATTACTCATGTGTAATACCATCTTGAGGTTCTGGGGACATGGGAACCTCTTGAGCTTTGAGCTTTGCTCTCAAGGTTCCCATGCCCCCAGAACCTGTGGATGGTATTAGACCCTTGTAATACACAGCCCTCTATCTATTATTTTATTTGTATTCTCTCAGTGTTTGAATCTAACTGTACACTGAATGGCCGCAACATTTTTCCCTCCCTGTCCAGCATTGTAAAGTACTTTAGGATAACAGTTTGTACAAAACGTAATATATAAAGCAACATTTCTTTTCTTTCACAGTTTGAAATTGACACTGGCCCACAAGCCAAATGCTTGTAGATTTCTTTTGTATTGGGACAGTAAAAATTTATTTTTATTGACTAGCTCTGCTGGCTTCTATTTGTGTGGGTAACATTTCAGTAAGTACACTGGTTGAGCCAGTGGAATATCCATGGGGCCAGTGGACTTTAAGGCAACTACCTCTGTAGGCTAGTATCTGCAAAACATTTTGACCTGTGTCTGTCTTTTCTTTTCCTACTACATTGACGAGAGAGCTGTTATTGTTTTTTTTTTATAATTTGTTTTTTATCCAGCAGATGGCAGCAGAGAGCCACGGCAGTCATTGATGTCACCATAGAAGCATAGATTTGGGCAGTATTATTTGCTTCAAAAGATTCACCAGGAAAGACGGACTGAGCTGGTAACCGCTCCGTTTCCAGACGTGTCCTTGGAGGAGGACCCAGGGAGGGGCTGTGGACATGGCCTACCTAGACTTTAGCAAGGCATTTCACACAGTCCCAGCCAAAAGATTAGTAGTCAAATTAACCAGCCTTGGAGTGGGTCCCAGGGTGGTAGCCTGGGTAAAACATTGGCTGAACAACAGGACATAGAAGGTAATTGCAAATGGCAAATGGAGTCCACTCTGAAGAAAGAGGGGTTACTAGTGGGGTACTGCAGGGTTTAGTACTGGGTCCAGTCCTTTTTAATGTCTTTATAAGTGACATTGCAGAGGAACTGGAAGGAAAAGTATGCCTCTTTGCAGATGACACAAAGATCTGCAACAGGGCTGATACACAAGGAGGTGTGGAAAGGATGAGAAGGGACTTGGCAAGGTTGGAGGAATGGTCAGAAATATGGCAGCTTGGATTCAATGCAAGAGAGGTGCAGAAATAATGCACCTGGGAAATAAAACCCAGGGAAGATTACACAATGGGAGGTAATAACAACAACAAAATGGAAAGGGACCTGGGGGTAATCATATTGGATGACCTTAAGGTTGGCAAGCAATGTGAGAAGGTGGTAGGAGGGCTGGGGGATACTGGGATGTATAGGAGAGGCATCACCAGCAGAAAACAGGAAGTTGTTATCCCCTGTACAGACAGTTGGTGAGACCCCATCTGGAGTACTCGTCCAGTTCTGGAGACCCCATCTCCAAGGATATAGACAGGATGGAGGCAGTTCAGAGGAGGGCAACTAAAATGGTGCAGGGTCTGCAAGAGAAGCCATACGAGGAGAGGCTAACAGAGCTTAATATGTATACCCTTGAGGAAAGGAGGGAGAGGGGACATGATAGAAACTTTAAGTACCTCAGTGGAATCAACAAAGTCCAAGAGGGTAGCATCTTTCAGGAAAAGAGATGTGCAAGAACAAGGATACAATTTGATGATAGATGGGGACGGCTCAGGGCAATGTGAGGAAGTATTTTTTCACAGAGAGGGTGGTGGACGCATGGAACAGCCTTCCTGAGGAGGTTGTGGGGTCTAAAACTGTGGGAGAATTGAAGAATGCATGGAACAGACATAAGGCAATTTTTGGTGGGGGGGTAGGAAGAAATAGGCTGTTGGTTAAATAGGATCTGCAGCTTATCCTCTAGGTAGGGAAATGGGCAGATTAGGTGGGCCAAGCGGTCATTATCTGCCGTCAAAGTCTATGTTTCTATGAGGAGGAAGTGAGAACAATAAGGAAAACTAATAATACTATAATAGGAAAATAAACATAGTAAATAACAATTGTGCAAGACAAGGATTGCAGAAAGTAGAATACGTACCTATACAATAAAGTGCTGGAGGATCACTGCATTTACAATTACAATACAGTAAGTGCTGGAAGATAACATTTGCAATGTGCAGAGGCGTTACTGAGTTCAGGGAGGGACCTAAGGTGGTTGATTGTGGAGGGTGAAGAGGAGACTGCACTAGTGTAGGTGCAGGGTGAAGGAGGAGCAGAGGGGGGGTGGTGGTGGGCAGCAGTCCAGGGACCAGTATTAGGAGCAGCTGCAGGAGTGAGTAGTGACACAGAGGTCCATCCATGCTGCCCATTTTCTACCTAACTCAATGCTAGGCCTAACGCCAGGCTGGATTTGGAGATCAGGTATCATTAGTGGCAGATCGTTTCTCCCTCCAAGTATCTGTTTCCTCATCTGCCTGTGGGCCCTACTTTTCCCTTATACCTGTTCCATCCACATTTTAATCCCCTCACAGTCTTGACTTCAACCATCTCAAACTTTCTCAGCTCTTCAGGTTTTAAGTGATATTATCATAAGTGCCCTCAATATACATGCACCCCTCACCAGTGTCAGAACCAAACTCAAATCTTGTCGCTGGTTCTCTGCTGACCTTAAATCCGCACTGCTTGCCAGAGATAAACTCTGGAAAAGGGCAAGAAAGACCAAGGATCCAAATGACTGGCTTCAATTCAGAAAAGCCAGAAACTCCTGCACAAAACAAGTGAGAAATGCCAAGGCTGCCTTCTACACCGCTGAATTGGATGCCTCCTATCAGAACCCTTCCAGGTTCTGGGGTACCATAAAGGGGATCCTAGGTCAAGCTTCTACCCCTGTCTTACCACCCAAAGTGCACCTAAATAGTGTTGAAATCACTGACAAGCAAGAAATCTTAAATGCCTTCAACGATCATTTCACTACAGCTGGCCTAGCTTTCGATTCCTCACCTGCAAACCTAATGAGGTCATCACTAAACTTACATTCTACTGAGGGACAAAAGGCTGCTTCCACATTCTCCTTCAAATCAATACTCTTAAAAGAAGTAGAAGACCTACTATTCCAACTAGATGCAACTAAAAGCGCAGGTGCAGACTCCTGGATCCCTTTTCTAAAAGTAGCATTGCATGCCTTAGCTGCCCCCTCACTCACCTCTTCAATCTGTCCCTAGCCACTGGTTCTATCCCTCAATATGGAAGACAGCTCAAGTGTTTCCACTACTTAAGGCAGGTGATCCCATGGACCTCAACAACTATAGGCCCATTTCCATCTTACCAGTACTGTCAAAATGCTTGAAAGTTAGTGAACTTTCAGTTAAGTGCCTACCTTGATTCCAATAATCTCCTTAACCCAGCTCAATCTGGGTTTAGATCTATACACAGCACCATCTCTGCCTTAGCAAAGTTACAAATGATTGGCAGACTGCCTTAGACAAAAGAATAACACCTGTGCTGTGTTCCTGGATCTAAGCAAAGCCTTTGACACTGTGGACCATGAACTACTAATCTCCTCTCTGACCTCCATAGGCCTTGACTCACTCTCTCTTAAATGGTTCAGATGCTATCTCTCTGGAAGAATACAACTGGTAAAAAATGAAGGTAACCTATCTACCTCTAAACCACTCCTAAGAGGTGTACCGCAAGGTTCCATCCTGGGCCCCATCCTCTTTGCCATTTACATCAACAATATTGACTCCAATCTCTCACAATCAAATATTCACCTCTTTGCAGATGATACTGCACTATATGTCAGTAATCCCTCACCATCAAAAGCCTGTGAGCTTTTACAGTCTGAGTTCTCCCTCCTACAGCACAACTTACTAGAAAAGATTACTACTAAATGCCAAGAAAACGAAAGCTATGTTCTTTGCCACCAAGAGCTGCTCTTCCACTGTCCATCATTCACCCTCCCACAATTATCTACCATCCTTGGTGAAATCTGGAATTTGTGGATAAATTCAAATATCTTGGAGTCTGGATTGACAATAAACTTGTCTATACTAGCCACATTGAAGAGCTCCTGAAAAAACTTAGACAAAGACTTGGCCTATTTTATAGGATCAAACACTACCCGACCAGAGATTCCAAACAAAGGCTAATCCTGGCATCATTCCTATCCCTCATTGACTATGCTGACTTCCTTTATGGTCACTGTTCCCTCTCCCATTTAAATAAATTAGACACCTTGTATCATAGAGCTATTAGATTCATTACAGATCTTCCCTCCAGCACCCATCATTGCTCTCTCTACAATGCAGTCAGTTGGACATCCTACAACATAGAAGAAACAAAAATGCTGCTGTCTGGATCTACAAAGCTCTGACAAACAAACTCCCTTCCTACATCTCAGATTGTTACAACGGATCACATCCAGGCCTTACACCCTAAGGATCAATAAACTCATCATGCTGAAGATTCCTATCACCTGCTTCGGTATGGAAGGGCTGCAATCAGCTATTCTAGCACTTATCTGGAATTCTCTTCAAAAGACCTTGAAATTGGATACCTCATTCCTTTAACATCCTTCAAAAAATTGTACACTAGTCTTTTCCCAGAATCATGCAACTGCTTCCATAAGGCTAGTCCTCTCACACCCCTTCTTCCCCTACCCCTTTTATACTACCCCCATTTCTTTATTGTTCTTCTAGCTTGTTCTCCAACTTACCTTTTGTACAAAAATGCCCCCAAGTCCCATTACCTAGCTTTATCCCTACAATACTGTTTGTTTCTTTCCTTTTAATATGATCTAGGTCCAATGTCATTTTGCCTTGTATATATGTAAATATTTTTATATGTGTCTCATTCATAAATCTTTGTATCTGTGTTCATTCAGTACCATGTTTTTGTGTAAAATTTGTAACCTTATTTTGTTATGACCACTCAGGTCCATCTTGTAAATGAGCTGTGCTCAATGATGTTCGCCTGAATAAATAAAGATTTTGATTGATTGATTGAAACTTTATTTTATCTATTTTGCGGTAAACAAATACAAATTAAAACAAGGTGCATAGCTGCAAGACCCCATAGTACATTATACTACATGTAGGTGTTGGAGAACGTTTCATACAGCAAGCTGTTACCTCATGCACCAGAAGCCATACGAAGAGATACTAAAGGAGGTTAATATGTATACCCTTGAGGAAAGGGGGGGGAAACACGATAGAAACTTTCAAGTACCTCAAGGGAATCAACAAAGTCCAAGAGGGTGGCATCTTTCAGAAAAAGAGATGTGCAAGAACAAGGGGGCACAATTTGAAGATAGAGGGGGTACGGTTCAGGGGCAACATGAGGAAGTCTTTTTTGGAGTGTGGTGGATGCATGGAACGACTTTCCTGAGGAGGTCATGGGGTCAAAAATAGTGAGGAATTTAACAATGCATGGGACAGACATAAGTCAATTGTAGTGGGAGGTAGGAGGAAGCAGGCTGTTGGTTAACTAGGATCTGCAGCCTATGCAGTAGGTAGGGAGATGGGCAGACTGGGTGGGCCAAGCGGTCATTTTTTGCTTTGTCTGTTTCTGTTGTGGGGAGAAATCTGCATGTCATTGTCCAAGCAATAATGTGCCAAATACAGTCCATTAGATGAGCCAGCGCAGCATGACACTGGGCTTACGAAAGGAGGAAAATATTCACAATCGATTCCCCTTGATACACTTTTGCCATCATACTTTTGGCCTAAGATCCAGAAAGGAAAGGAAAAGCATATGTAGTATACACCATCAGTTTTAAATGGTGTATCGAACAAAACCCTGTCTCCACATCATTAGGAACATAAAACATTTAAAACAAGATTGCTACTAGTCCCCATTATAATAGTCAATTCAGTTGTGTACGAGTTGCTTTAAACACAAGCAGACCTCTGAGAAGACTTGCCTCGAACGGTACTAAGGATGAACAGTTGAGGGAAACCGCAGCTTGGCTCTGCACCGCGATCACCCAGATGGCTCACCTGCAAAGTCCCTCCTTCCCTACAGTCTGAGAATGCCTGAAACCGGTCATGAGGCCGTCGCCATCTTTGAGCAGAATGCTGGGGCCACTGGCTGTCAGCTATGCTGTCTACTTAGTAAATGCAAACAGTTATGCAAACCCATGTATACAAAATAATTCCTGCAGTCTTCCACGAAATCTAAATATTTTTTAAATCATTCATTTGATGAGCTACTTTTACAAGCTCATATTGTAGGTAAAGATCAGTTATTTTAGTTTAAAACATTTTAAGGCAGATCGTTTCTGCAGTTAATATCACGTCCTTCCCTCACCCCTCAGAGTTTGAAGTTTATTGTTCTAGGAATTAATACCTTTGAGCCAAGGCTCCTTTACAAAGGGTTCCACGTCATTAAGTACAAAAACATAGTAGACAGTGTTACAATCAGTAAGCTGTTTAACAAGGCCATAACTTAAACAGTAACATTTATGTACAGAAAAGAAAAAAGAACTCAGAGTTCACCATCTGGTGTTCAGTCTGTGCAGCTGCAAAGTCCGGCCTCGGCTTTTCCAGCTTTTTTAGTACCACATCAGTTGGATTACTAAATAAACAAGCATTTCTCAATGTCGAACATTCACTTAAAGGTATTTGCAGTGGTATTTGGTACTGGTACTGGCTTCAGAGGAGCGAGGAGGCAGCAGTGAGAGTGGTGGGTGCTGCATGGTGGAAGCTGCACCGTAAATACAGAAATGAGCTGCTAGTCAGAGAAGCTGCTCCCGCTGGCCTTAGTGGACCGGGGAGAGAAAGTGCACGGGGGGCAGGAGCTGCCAATAAGTAGATCCGCACTGCGGCTAATGTAGAAGCCTGGGGGGGGGTCAGAGGAGTGAGGACCAGGGAGAGGAGGGTGTGCCAGGACGGCAAAGCTGCTAATAAGTAAAGCCACGCTGCAGCTATTGTAGAAGCCTGGGGGTTCAGAGGAGCGAGGACTGGGGAGAGAGCTTGAGTGCAGGCAGTGGAGCTGCTACTGCGTCAGCACTGCAGCGACGAGAAACCTTGGGGGGGGTTCATAGGTGCGAGGGACCCGGGAGAGAGAGGCAGCTGGCAGCAGAAGCCACCAATAAGTAAAGTCGCACTGCATGGCTGTGGTAGTTTGGGGTGGATCGAGGAGTGAGGGCCAGGGAGATAGCTTGCGCCCGGGCAGCAGAAGATGCCAGGCAAAGCAGCAGCGTGGCTAATGTGGAAACCTGGGGAGGTGGGTCAGAGGAGCAAGGTACGGGGAGAGAGAGGCGGTGGCTGCAGGAGCCGCCTAATAAGTGTAAGGCACTGCGGTTAATGTAGAAGCCTGGGGGGGCAGAGGAGTGAGGACTGGGGGAGAGAGAGTGTGGTGGCGAAGTTGCCAAAAGCAGAGTTTGGGAGGCAGTATAGCGCAGTGGCTTAAGGCTCTGAGCTGCAAATCTGGTGACATCCAGCAGACCAGACCTGGGTTTGAATCCCACAGCTTCCACTGCATACTGTGTGACCCTGAGCAAGTCTCTTCCATGTCTCCCAGGTCACTCCTGTGAAAAGCTTTCAGCTTAGTGTGCTACTCCTGGTTAAACAACTAAAAAAAAAATAAAAAAAATTAGGACTTATACTGCTGCCAGTCCTGCCCATAAACTCCTTTTTCTCCGAATTCCAGATAAATGGCTCGATCCTCCATCGCTGCCCTTGACTTTGTCTGTTGCCATTTCTTCTTACCCCAGGAGTCCTTTAGCATCAGTAACTTTTTGCACTTAGCTGACTAGGTGCAATTGCCCAGGAGGTGTGCCTTTAAGAGATTTAATGAGCATAGGGCCAGCCAGTCCAAAAGACAGGAGGGTGTGAACTGGTGACAGCTGTCAATTGCTTAGAATTTTTGCTCGCTGGACTGAGCAATATTGCCTCTGAGGTGTCTCCCAACTTTCCTTGTTGACAGCCTCCTAGTGCTTATCTGGGTAAAGTTTTCCTCATAAATTATTTCCTTTAGTGTGCTGAGTGAAAATTTTACTTTTCATTAGCGCTGTGCACATTTTTTATTTTAGCGCTTAACACTATTTAGACTTTATTTGTACTGCCTATTTTACTTTAAAGCCTAATTTTATCGCAGGTGTTTATTTTCGATGGTTTCCTTCATTTTTGGCTAAATTCTTGAGGGAACAGTCGAATTAGGGACAGTTGCCTTGGGTTTTTTTTTTTTTTACCTCCGCCCTCGAATAAAGCTTCCAAAGATGAAGTTCCTCACAAATTGAAAAATAAGAGTGACGAAAAAAAGAAGCTTGATCAAGCCTCTGATGAAGTGGCTAAAAAGAAACTCTGTCAAGACAGATATGCTCCCGTTGCTCCTGGGAAAGCTAGTAGTGAGACAACAGGCAGCTTAAAGCATACAGAAAAAACAAAACAAACTGCACAGGTTCTTCCATCAGTGCAAGATATGGAAAAAGCATGGCAACTGTTTCAGAACCTTCAAAAGATGGGTCCTCAATTTACTGGGGCTAGCAAGCACTCTTCCACAGTTCTCTGTTCTGTAAACTGTGAGGGTGGCGCAGATGATGATCAGTTTTATGATGCCCCTGACATGGATTTTGAGGGCCTTGAGCCGGGAGTCCCTGGACCTCACCTTGAGGATCCCCTGGTGACCACGAGGATCCTTCCTGTATGTTTACATTTATACAAAATATGCTGATACCTGGACCTCCCTACAGAGGAGCCCAACCAGGATGTCGATGAAGATTATAGGGAGATGAAGGGTCTTTCATCCTCAAAGACCCTGGTCGTCCCTATCTATAATGCATTTAGAAAAAATACCATGGAGGTGCTTCAGCACCCCACTTCAGTACTAGGGGTTGCTAAGTGGCTTGAGAGAAAATATAAATTGTCTAAAAATGGTACCGAGTTCCTGTCAGCACACCCTGGCCATGAAAGTATAGTGCAGCAGGCAGCTTGTGAGAAAGCTGGAGTCTCCTTGTCGTCCTTTTTCCCCCCTGACAAGAATTCCAAAAAAATTGACTTTATAGCAAAGAAAATATATGCCACAGCTTTCCTGCTTCTCAGGCTTTCTTCTTACATGGCATTCACAGCCAAATATCGGAAAGCCCTTTGGAAATCTGTCCACGCTATCGCCTGCAACGGATCCGATTCTATGGTGCAGGAGCCGTGGATATGTCAAAACTGCCTGGAAGCTACTATGTACCAATTCCACATGGCAAATGACAATAATGATGCAGCCTGTAATCGATGACCCATGCCATATCTCTGAGACACTTCATCTGGCTTAGAACAACCAGTCTGACCACAGAAACTCAGAACAAGGCCATGGATTTTCCTGTGATCAAAATATGTTGTTTGATTACAGAACCACTGACTACATGATAAAGGTCGATGAGGCCGGCCTGGTGGCACTGAGGGTTGAGGCGCTGGATGCCACACCTCTCACCACGCTGGAGACCGGGTTCAGGAGACGGACTCAGGTTGCGGTGGTTGGAGGGAGAGAGGATTGAGCGTCCCATCGGATGCTCTTCTTCTCCAGGGGCGGGATCCTGGGGTGCTTCATGCACTCGATGTTCCAGTGCCTGTGGAAGCACGGACACCGGTGCATAGGCAGCTCTACGGAGTCAGGGAAGGGAAGACATTGAGGGCACTTGACAGTGGCATGCATCAGCACGCCATCTGTCTGGACGTCAGTCCTATGTGCCAACGTCCTCAGGGAGAAAGGGGACAACAGGGGAGAAAAATGGAAAAACACCATCTCAACCCTCGATGACGACTGATCCGACCCCAGGACCACCTACCTACCCACGGGCAAGACCCCAATGTGCAGGCACTCCGAAAGAAGGAACAAGGTAGGAGAGATATAGGAGTCAGTCGGGCACTCTAGGGGCAGATTCCGTGGGTGGAATCCACAGGGGATGATCAAGTCTGAAGGAGTAGGATGAGAGGGCAGTAAGGCGGGATAAAAATAGTCTTTAAAAAAAAAAAAAAAGTCTGAGTACAAGGCCTCCTCTCCTGGCAGAGCCATTCATCCAAGCCTAAACCCGCCACCCCTCAGAGATCCCGTCCCAGGGGCGGTAGGGGCAGAAGTTTTGTTCCTAGGCCTTACAATCCCTATCCCCAATCTGACTTTAGCCAGTACAGGGGGTCTTTCAGAGGCAGGGGCAGAAGGGGCCAAAGAAGAGCCACCTCTACCCAGCCATCTGCTTCTCAGTCGAAGTCCTGACGTGAGTGTCCAGGTCGCCTCCCCGGTTCCAGTTGGAGGCAGACTCTCTCACTATCTTCAGCACTGGTCCCTCATCACGTCGGATAAGTGGGTGCTGGAGATAGTGGAGAAGAGTCTGTCATTACAGTTCAAGCAGCTGCCAGACCTCAAGCATACCCAGGTGTCAAGACCTCTGTTGCCATCGCAGATACCGCTGTTGGAAATGGAGGTACAAAACCTGGCCTTACGAGCAGTGGAGAGGGGCCCCACCCACGAGAAGGGCAAGGGCCTCTACTCCAGGTATTTTCTGACACAAAAGAAAACTGGGGAGTGGCGACCTATCTTAGATCTCGGATATTTAAACAAACATCTGAAAAAAAAAATTCAAAATGGTCACTCTGTCACTGGTCATACAGTCCTTACAGCAGGGCGACTGGCTATCCTCCCTCTACTTAAAGGATGCCTACCTCCACATACCCATAAGGAGATCTCACAGGAAGTTTCTCGGGTTCAGACTTCCTTCAGGTCACTATCGGTTCACCGCAATGCCCTTCGGTCTGTCCTCGGCCTCATGAGTCTTTACCAAGTGTCTTGCAGTGGTAGCAGCACATCTCAGGAGACTGGATGTTGCTCTCTACCCCATCTGGACGACTGGCTCATAGTAGCAAAGTCTTCTTGCCAAGTCAGGGAATCTCTTTCCCTCACAGAACGCACTCTGGAGTCTCTGGGTTTCCTGGTAAATCTCAAGAAATCTAACCCGGACCCCCCCACCCCAGCTGTGCTCACCTTCATAGGGGCCCAGCTGGACACTCAGAAGGGATATGTTTTCCTCCCACAGGAAAGAATTCAGTTTCCTTTCAGTGGCAGATTCTTTTGCCCAGGGACAGCCAAGACCAGTAAGACATTTCCTCAAACTTCTGGGACATATATCCTCTATGACTGCAGTAGTCTCAGGGTCAGATACAGGATGAGACTCCCTGAGCCTACCTCAGAGTTCGCTGGGCTCAGAGAAGCAACACATTTTCAAAGCTAATACCGGTGTCGGAGCAGTTCCTCCAAAACTTGCTGTGGTGGAAGGACCCTGCAAATTTTCAGGCAGGGGTTCCCTTTCAGGCTCCTCTTCCCACAAAGGTGATCACCACAGATTCCTCCCTGTTGGGCTGGGGAGCTCATCTAGATAGTGCCTCAGTAAGTGGCAACTGGACTCCCGAAGAGTCACAGTTGCTCATAAATCTCTTGGAACTCAGAGCAGTCAATCTAGCTCTCAAAGCTTTTGCTCCCAGTATAGAGGGGCAGGCAGTTCAAATCTGAACGGACAGCACCACTGCAATGTTCTACATAAACAAGCAGGGTGGTACCAGATCAGGAATACTCTGTTTGGAAGCTCTGAAGCTCTGGTCTCTAGCTTTCTCCCTGGGAGTCAGCCTCTCAGCTATTCACCTCCCAGGCAAACTCAATACTCTGGCGCATGCTCTAAGCCGCATCAGTCAAGGCCAGAGCGAATGGACACTGAACAAGCAAGTACTAGCCTCAGTGTTCAGGCAGTGGGGTACACCAGACATGGATCTGTTTGCCTCTCTTCTCAATTTTCAGCTTCCTCAGTACTGTTGCAGGCCCCCAGTTCCGGGAACATGCCCTGATCCTGGACTGGTCAGGGAGGTTCCTATACGCATTTCCTCCCTTCTTTTCCCCTGACATTCAGGGTTTTGCTGAAACTCAGGCAACAGCCTGCATCCATGATCCTAGTGGCTCTGGACTGGCCCAGGCAAGCCTGGTACCCTCTCCTTCTCTCAATGTCCTGCAACAGGCCCATTCGCCTGCCCCCGACTCGCTCCCTGCTGACTCTTCCTCAGATGGGAGTGCAGTACCCAGACATACGCTCTCTTCACTTCAAAGCCTGGTTCTTGAGGAATTAAAGTTTCCATCCTCACAGTACTCCGAACAGGTCCTTAAGATACTGAGGATGGCTAAAAAAAACGAACACTAAGAAGTCTTATGCAGCCAAATGGAAAAGGTTTACCCTCTGGTGCAGAAGTGAAAAGGTCGAACCCCTATCAGCTTCAGATCCTCAGCTGCTAGACTACCTGGTGCACCTACAGGCATCAGGCTTGAAACCATCTTCACTCAAGCTACACCTGGCGGCAATTTCCGCCTACCTTTCAGTGGGAAAGAAGAAATCATTTTTTTTTTCCCATGATATTTTTAAACAGTTTTTCAAAGGCCTCTTGCACCTCCAGCCTCCAACCAGGGAGCCTGTTCCTCCTTGGAGCTTGAACCTTTGCATGGATGGGCTCATGAATCCACCTTTCGAGCCTATGTCCACGGCCCACATCAAGTTTGTAACCTGGAAGACCGTCTTCCTGGTAGCCATT
>CM028131.1:1580272500-1580307500 GCA_016271365.2 Neoceratodus forsteri
CATTGGGGTCATCGGCCCTAACTCTCACCCCATCACATGTGAAGAAGCAGAGGTATAGGAGAATGGGGTGAGAGGACCGGCGACCCTAATGCCGCACCCAATGCCGGTGAAGAGTGAGCTGAGGGGTCCAGGAGGGCTTTCAACCTAACACCGAATTTCCTCTTCTTGAACAACTAACTGATGCATTAAACAGAGTTTTTGCCTCTAATTTCCTTCTTTTGAGAATGATAATGAGAATAGTAGAAATGTAATGTGGTGGCGGGAGCACAGGGCCCAAACACTGATGTCTTGTGACATAGTAACACGGTGCCGCGACACGCAAAATGGTAATGCGATGGTGACGCAAAGCTAAACAGAAAGAGAAGCAGTACTGTAGGACACATGGTAAAAAAATAATGCAAACGCAAGCTCAAATGAAAACGCAATGGGTAACACACATGGTGGCGTGAGCGGGAACGATAAGTGAACGGGTATGGAACCGCAAGTGGAAGCGGTAAGGGTAACAGTAATGTAAGCTCACAGGCTGGTTTTCCCCAAAGCTGCATAAGAGAAAGACAGTGAGTACAAAGAATGTATGCATAATAATGGGTCTCAGAGCAGAAAATGAGGAGTTGGAATACTAAATTGCTTGTATCTCAGGAACCGATGACGAGAAAAGTAAAAGTCATATGATTTATTACTTTCCTGGCTAGTTTTGTACTTGGCCCCGATTAGGGGGCTAAGCATTTTTCTGACAAAGTCCGTATCTCGCACAGTTTCCGCGATACGGGCCCTGAAAGGCGCGGCGAACGCCATAATGTTATCCTAAAGGGGGGGGGAAGAGAAGTTCAGAGTGCCATAACTTTGCCCTCCTGTAATATTTTTTCACCAAACCACCAAAAGGCACATCTGTGGGATGTTGGCTTTCTTCCTTCCAAATTTCAGTGTAAAAGACAAAACCGTTATTTTGCAGCAGGGTGGCAAAGAATTCCTGTCACGCAGCGGATGCTGCAGTTAGTCTATGGGAAAATGTGTCAACTTGAGTACTGTAACTTTACATGCATGAAATATTTTGTTACCAAAAGCACATCTGTCAGATGTTGGCTGCCTTCCTCCAAATTTCAGCTCAGAAGACCAAACCGTTCTTTCACAGCAGGGTGGCAAATAATTCCTGTTATTTTGGCCAAGTCTGGAAAAGTAGTGATCGCAATTTGTGGCAATTTTATAAATTTTGCGAACATGTTCTTGCAACACTACTTTGCAACACTACTGGTTCCAGAAATTTAAAAAACATTTTTGGGGTGTTTTACCCCAAAATAAAGACATGGCTAGCATCCTCGGGGTCTGATTAGGTGAACACAAAAAGAATTGTGTCTCTAGAGGGTCCCAAATTTAAATGGCAAGCATTTTTCTGATCACCAACTGAAAACGAAAACAAAATGGCGGATTTGTGACACTACTAGGTCCATTTGCGACACTAAAGTGCATTTGCGACACTGTCTGAACTTTTTGTTAACTTTTCCCATTGACTTATAATGGGAACTTGTTTTTTGAATAACTTTTGAACTGTTTCAAATTTTTTTTCACGAAATCTTCAAAAGGCACATCGGGGACCCCAGCTGCATGTTCCCTGAACTTTTCGGAATGGTCGTGCAAACCGTGCGACCTGTAGGCGAGAGCAAAGAATTCACAAAAAAGCGTAAATGCACATTTAGTTGGCGCTCAATAACTCCGCAGCCGTATATCCGACCGGTACAAAACTTGGCAGGTCCCAAGATCTACCATGCCCAATCGCGCATACCAAATTTCAGGCAAATCTGTTGAACGGTGGCAAAGTTTATCAAGGTGCAAAATATGACCCTTTAACCTTAAAACCAGAAAGAACTGGAAGGGGACAGGATCAGTGAAAGAACTGGAAGGGGACAGGATCAGTTGTGTTCCAGGACAGTAGCTGCTGCTGTTGTTTTCACAGGGTTCTTGTAGATTTTACTTGGTAGGTTAGTTCTTTTCTTTCCTACTTCTAAGGGGCTAGCAGGGTATTGTTTTGGGGGCTGCTGGATGTTTGTAAACTGATTTGGTGGCTGTAAGTGGGGCTCATTTTGTGGATGTTTCACTGTGTAACAGGCTGCGCTGGTAGAGGCCTATTTCTTCTGATTTAAAACCTATTTGGTGGGATTTGCTTGGGCCTGGTTCTTTGGCTGCTGGGCTTGGAGGGGAGACACAGGGCTGATACACTCTCTCTCGAGTCAGGTGTCTGCCCAAGACCCACCCTCCCCAGAAGTCTGCAAATTTATAGGGGAACACCTGCCCTGCATTTGGAGGGAAAGGCTGCAGGTGCAGCTCATGTAGTTCTAGCCACTGGGGTTGGATTTAAAGGCTGGGAGAGAGGAGCTTAGGGAGTTGTTCATTTCCTATAAGTTTAATGTGTTGTACTGCACCTAGTAACAGGGTTACTGGTGTACAGTGGGACTGTCTCTAAGATTAGTGGGTGACCTGATTAGGGCAGTAGGGTATCTTGGACTAGGGGAACCTGGTGGCTCACCCAAGGAAACCTATTTGGAAGGGATGGAACCACACATCATTAGGGCGCATCTTTGGGAGGGTGGTGGGGTGCACAGGGTGTGGAGCAGCCATGATACTGGACTGGGCTTGGAGGTTGGTGGTTGCCCAGTGTGCTACCAGCTAGCACAGCTTAGGGAGGAGGTTGGGGATTAGAGAAAGCTGGGGGAAGGGGGGTGGTATGGTTGGGGAAGGGGGCTGGGAATCTCCCACAGGGTTGCACCAAGCACTGAGGGTGGGGGCATAGGGAAAGGAGTGCAGGAGAACACTCGGGGGTCACATGGGGACCCTAGCAGAGGGGGGCCAAAAGGACACTACCAAGGAAGCAGTCAGGTAACTGGGGACCCTCACAAAGGGGGGACGGAGGGACAACATTCTCAGGGAAGTAGGCAGATGGCCAGGGCTGGACAGAAGGAAGCAAGGCGGGGAGGTGGATCAGACCTTACACTCAGTAACCGCTTAATTCTCTTCTTCTGCTCGAGGATGGGGGTGATATAGCCACGACAGGGGTGGTTAGAGAGGAAAGGAGTGGGAGGCAGGAGGCAGGGGCAGATAACAGGAAGAACAAGGGGACCTGGAATGCAGGAGAATGGGGAGCAGTGAATCAGAGCAGGAGGGCAGGGGAAGAGGGAGAAAGCGCAAGGAGAAGGACCAGTTGGGAGGAAAGGTAAGGAGAAGAACCAGAAGTACAAGGAGGATTAAGTAAAGGGAGCTGAGGGTTTAGCCAAGGGAGCACTGACGAGCAAGGAGGAACTAAATGGAGACAGGAAGGAAGGGAGGATGAGCCAGGCTAGTTTAGCAGATGGGGAGAAGGACCAGTTGCGAGCAGTGAGGGGAGTTAGCAAGGTACAGAAGGATACTCAGGAGAAGGAGAGGCATAGGATTGGAGGAGGGTGGCCAGGTAAATAAGGAGGGGTGGCATGTGGCACCCGATAGGGGAGGAACAAGGAGCCAGCTGGGTGGAGGGGCCTGTAGAAAGGATGAGGGACATGGAAGGAGGGATGGAGGAAAGGAGTGGTCAGAGTGCTCCTGCTGGGGATTCTATGATCAGGGGTATCAAATGGGATAGGGAGGAGAAGCCTGGCCAGTTAGAACAAGATGCTTCCCTGGACTAATGGTGCACAGGGCTAAGCACGAGGTATATCAGCTGGCAAAGGATTGTGGGGGTTCCCCAGACATACTGGTCCACCTGGGTACAAATGACATTGAGGGAAATAGCGAGCTAGAGATACAGGCAAGATTCAGGGAGCTCGCCAGGGTCTGTCATGACATAGGATGCACAGTTTCCTTCTCAGAAATCCTGCCAGTGCCAAGGGCTAGTGGGGAACACAAAAGGAAAATTAGGGAGATAAACCAGTGGCTCAGGGAGTGGTGTGAGGCCAGAGGGTATGGGTTGATGGGGGATTGGAGGGAGACCTGGGAGGATAAGGAGCTGTATGCTAGAGATAGACTACATCTCAATTTGGAGGGGAGGGGAATCCTTAAGTTGAAAATAGAGGGGTTCATTGGTGAAAAGTGGGGTTTAAACTTGTGAAGGGGGGTGGGATGGGAGAAAAGGCTGTCAAGGGGGTGCCGATAAAGGAGGGACTCTGTCTCCACCCCCCTGGGGACCAGGAGGATTGCAGGAAAAGGCCACTGGCAAGTGCAGACCAGGGAAAACAGAATCCCATGGGAACACGAGCAGGGAAATGGAACTATAGGGAAAGGGTGGAAGGTAGTCTGCTAAATGCCAGGAGCTTGGGCAATAAAATGCCTGAGCTCCAGGCGATGCTAACTGAGGGAGCAGTGGATGTGGTAGTGGGTCACTGAGACTGGACCACTGCAAGACATGACTGGGACCTGAACCTGGAGGGTTACACTATGTTCAGGAAGGACAGGGGGGAGGGAAGGGGAGGAGGGGTAGCAATGATAGTCAAAAACCGCATTGGCATAGGGGGAGTAGAGGAGGCGGAGGGAACCGTGGAGGCGATTTGGGTCACCTTGATAACCAGGGGGGGCAAGAGAGTAAAAATAGGAGTGGTGTATAGACCCCCTGCCCTGGCGGAGGAGCTGGAGGACAGTCTGGTGGCAGATGTTAGGAGACACTGCAGACTGGGCAGAGAACGTGGTGGTGTTGGGGACTTAAACATGCCAGGAACAGACTGGAGACTATGACATCCTCTGTGACCAGGGAACAGAGGCTGTTGGATGTCTTCAAGACGCTGCTCTAACTCAGCAGGTGAGGGAACCGACCAGGGAGGCACAGGTATTGATGTGGTCCTGGCAGACAGTGACCAGATTGGGCCTGGAGGTAAGGGACCCATTGGCGGGAGTGACCATGCCACGGTCTGGTTCTGCCTGGACCTAGGAGGGTAGAAGGCTGCACAAAGACGGAAGTAACCGACTTCATGGGAGCAGATTTTAAGGAAATGGAAGGATCCTTAAGGAGCATTTGGATGGGATTGGGTCAGACATGGACGCTGATAGTAGGTGGAAATCATCAGGAGAGGGGTGCAGGATGCTACCAGCACCTGTGCAAGAGTAAGACGAAAATGCGGTAGGGCCCAAAAACCCTGCTGGTGGACCAGGGAGGTCCAGGAGGTGGTGCGGGGAAAGAAAGCTGCCTATAAGCAATTCAATTGCTCAAGGAGTGAAAGGGATTGAGGGGAGTACGAGCTGATGGCTAGAAGGGCCACTAGAGTGGTGAGGGCGGCTAAGGCAAGGAAGGAGCAGAACCTGGCCAGGGAAATTAGAGAGGAACAAGGGGTTCTTTAGATACATTGGGGAAAACGAAGGGTGAAGGGCAGATTAGCAGGATTAAATCAGGGAGAGATGGGCACAAGACCTGGGGAGCAGACTGAGGTACTAAATGAGTACTTCACTCAGTTTCACCAGGAAAATGGGATTGCTCGTCATACATGGAGAGACAGAATGCGAGGAGGGGGCCCTTACCGATCGGCAGGTCTGGGAGAGGGGGAGGCATCACGGGCAGGTGGGGAGGGCTAAGCAGGGAGAAGCGGTACTGGAAGTGAAATCACAGCAGAGAGGAGGGAAGCCTCAGCCCTTAAGACAGAGAAAGCACTGGGCCGGATAAATTACATCCCAGAGTGCTGAAGGAACTTGCAGATGTCCTGGCAAACCCCTGGCAGAGCTTTACCATCTCTCTGAGGACAGGGTGGGTGCCCCAAGACTGGAAGGTGGCGCATATAGTGCCTATCCACAGGGGGATCAAGGGAGGTGGCAGGGAACTACAGGCCTGTCAGCCTGACATCAGTGGTGGGCAAGGTGATGGAGGGCATTGTCAAGGAGAGGCTAGGGGGACCTGGATAAGTCAGGGTGCCTGGACGAGAGACAGCTTGGATTCATCCCGGAAATCGTGTCAGACAAACCTGGTGGAGTTCTATGACTGGGTGACAAGTGCCTTGGACCTGTAGACCAGTGGATGTCCTCTTTCTAGACTTCAGCAAGGCATTTGACTCTGTTCCTCACGTGGGCCTGTTGGATAAGCTGGGAGAAATGGGGTGGGGAACCAGATGATCAGATGGATAGGCACTGACTCCAGGACCCGGACCCAGAGGGTCGAGTTGGTGGTATAGTCTCATCCCCAAGGAGGGTCATTGTGGGGTCCACAGGGATCAGTCCTTGGGCCCCTTCTGTTCAAGCGCCACGTATCTGACATAAGGACAGGAATCAGGAGTGAGATGAGTCTCTTTGCAGATGACTCGAAACTGGGGGCGGTGGTGGATGGGGAGGAGGGGAGGGTGGCCCTACAGGGGGACCTGGAGGCTCTGGAAAGATGGTCTAGAAAGTGGAAGCTGAGGTTCAATGCAGGGAAATGCAAGGTACTCCACCTGGGGGCCAGAAACCCAGGCCAAGTGTACACCCTGGGGGAAATGCTGCAAGTCTCGATGGCTGAGAGGGACCTGGGGGTGGTGGTGGATGTCAAGATGAACAACTCTGAGACTTGTAGGAGGGCAGCAGCCAAGGCCAACAGGATGCTGGGATGCATCGCTAGGGGGATCACCTCCAGAAGGAGGGAAGTGATACTCCCTCTGTATAACTTCTTGGTGAGGCCGCACCTTGAGTACTGTGTGCAGTTTTGGAGGCCACACTTAAAGAGGGACATTAACCTCCTGGAGAGGGTCCACAGGAGGGCAACCAAAATGATTTGGGGCTTGGGGGACAGGACCTATGAGGAGAGGCTCGAAGAGCTAAATATGTACACATTGGAAGAGAAAAGGGACCGTGGGGACATGATAGAGGTCTTCAGATACATGAAGAGGGTAAATAGGGAGGAACAGTCAGGGTGCTTGAAGGAAGGGGCCACTAGAGGGCATGGGTGGAAGCTGGAGGGGGGAAAATTCAGGGGAGAAAGGAGGAGGTGCTACTTCACTGAGAGGGTGGTGGAGCCATGGAATGCACTGCCTAGGGGGCTGGTGGAGGCAGAGACAGTGGAGGGGTTCAAGAGGGGGTGGGACAGGTACAGGGGAAGGGTTCTGGAAGCAAAATCCAATGCAGCAAGAATATCCAGAACTGGGAAGGGAGAAGCCAGAGAAGGCGAGGGGGACAGCAAGGTCAGCACCCAGGGTGGGGCTGACCAAGCAAGCTGAACTGAAAGACCGTTAGGCCCTATTCTGCTGGCATTTTAGTATGTTAGTAAATGGTTTCATCTGTAGAGCACTACCGTATACTATAATGTGTATATGTGTGTGTGTGTGTATGTGTGTATATGTGTGTATAGATATATATGTATATATATATATATATATATACACACACACATATATACATACACACACACACACACACACACACTACTGGTCAGAAGTTTTAGAACACCCCATTTTTCCAGTTTTATTGAAATTTAAGCAATTCATGTCCAGTGAATAACCTGAAATGGTACAAAGGTAGCGGTAAACTGCTAGAGGTTAAAAAAAAAAAAAAAGTTTAGTTAGCAAAACTGCTGTAGAGAAATTGCAAAGAAAGCTAAGGTGTCAGGTGAGTACAGTTTCCACACCATCAAAAAGGCACTTGGAAACTGGAGGAAACTCTGACAGGAAGAGGTCTGGCAGACTCAAAGCCACAACAGAATCAGAAGACAAGTTTCTGAGAGTCAACAGCTTGCGTGATAGGCGGCTCACAGGACAACAGCACAGAGTGACTGGCACCCTGAACCAAAAGGGCTACCACAGCATTTTGCAGCACCATGCAGTACCCTTTGGTCTACGCCTAGTTGGTCAGGGGTTCATCCTACAGCAAGATAATGACCCAAAACATACCTCCAGGCTATGTCAGAACTACCTTCGAGGAAAAGAAGACGGTAGGCTTCAAATCATGGAATGGCCAGCACAGTCTCCAGACTTAAACCCCATCGAGCTGGTTTGGGATGAACTGGACAGAAGGGTGAAAGCAAAGCAACCTACAAGTGCAACACATTTGTGGGAACTTCTTCAACAGTGTTGGGAAGAACTTCCCGAACAATATTTGATGTCCATTGTAGGAAGAATGCCACGAGTGTGTTCGGCGGTTACAGTATATCTGCAAAAGATGGCTACTTTGATGAGTCAAAAATTTAGATTAAATTTTGTTAAACAAAATGATTCTATGATTTCTTTTTTATCTCCAATTGTTTTTGTTCTATGCTTTACTTTCAGAGTACATTGAGACATTAACCTGTGTAAATTTCAATAAAAACTGGAAAAATGGGAGTGTTCTAAAACTTTTGACCAGTTGTGTGTGTGTGTGTGTGTGTGTGTGGTGTGTGTATATATATATATATATATATATGTGTGTGTGTGTGTATATGTGTTTGTGTGTGTGTGTGTGTGTATTTATATGTATGTGTATATATTTTTATATATATATATGTGTGTTATAAATATATATATATAATGCATACATACAGTAGGGGTGAGTGGTAAATCAGTGAGATAAAACAGCGTATCATCCACTGCAGTGTGATATTTTTACCCTCTGCTCTACTGCGATGATATGAGACATTTACACACACAGGTCACAAAAGGTCACTGGTATCGCCCTAGGCAGCTTTCCTCTCAGCATGAAAGAAACACCTGTGCTGTTACCATAGACACAAACGCAGAACTACCTGAGCGGTCTCACTGCTGCCTACAGCTAATTCAGTGAGCATTACAAAACACACCTATCTCCCCCAACTTCCAGCTCATTACTGTGATGCTCTTAACTTGATGCAGCCAGAATTCCAAACAGCACAGCTTCACAGAACAGTACTGCCTGCAGCTAACTCAACTACCACTGAAACACACTCACTTATTCATCAAACTCTGATTCTCACCCATTACAATTACTGTGACAGTTCAACTTCCTGCAGCCAGAATCCTTAAGAGCACAGTTTCACAGAGCACTCTGCACTCTGCCTGCAGCTAACTTAATTACCACTGAAAACAGTATCAGCTGTTGACACTCTGCCTCTCAGTTCATTACAAGTACTGTGATGCTTTTAACTTCACTGCAGCCAGACTGCTAAACAATACAGCTTCACAAAAGTATGTTTCTCATTCCTATCTAAAACTAACTCATTTAGCATTGCAAAACACACTCGTGTGTCTCTGAGTTTATAACACTGCCAGCCCATTCAGAAAAGCTCACACACAGAATGAGCAAACACATTAACAGGAACAGAACACAAGACAGCATAGCAAAACTTCTGAAACTCTTGTGGCCTATTGTATATATCGAATACATGATGGGCAGATCGTAGATAGCTATAGCAAATATTGTCACTCCTGCATCGTGAGCTTGGATATCTCACTCCGCAGGAGTGACAATATTTGCCATATCACTCTCATGCCCATCATGTATCCTATACATAGATATATATATATATGTATGCGGTGTGTGTGTGTATATGTATGTGTGTATGTGTGTATGATGTATGTGTGTGTGTGTATATACACACACACACACATACATATATGTGTATATATATATATAAAAACACCCCGTTGGGTGAGAGCTGTTGAGGTGGAATAAAGCTGATATATACACTTCACAAACCGAATCCTGTTGATGTCAGTAGAGTGAGAATATCACACATTTATCCACACTCTACTTATTGCATCAAGTGAAAATAACAACCAGTTATCCTCACTCTGCTCAAGTCACCTCCCATTACCCTCCCACATTACATCCAATACAAAACACGAAAAATAGCAGAACAAAACTGTTTATCCTTCAAAATTACTGATGACCACACAAATTAAACCCACCTGTCTAGAAAGCAATAAATGTAGCCCACGTAGCTCTCTTCCTCCAGATCTGCAAGTACCTTCCCATATGTGCAAACTCTGCCTTATGATAAAACCATACAACTCTGCCTAAATAACTAATATGGAAACAAGATTAACAGTCACCAAAAACATCACAACAGCCCTGATCAACAAAATTACACTACAAAAAGCTCCAAACCATCACTCTGCAAGAAGAAATTTTCGACTCCATGCACGTAATTTGAACACGATACCGAGCCACTTCTTGAACCGGACAGAAATACACAAGACCTAACAATTCCAGAAACACAAGAAGAAAAGATGCCAAACAAAACAAATATGTTCTCGATCCACATTACATAGAAAACTACATTCACAGCTCCAAAACTCAAATACCCTAAAAAAAAAAATACAAAAACCCAAATGCCGAATATAAACCATTTGCACCGATTCCTACAACAAGACCTGAACATCCACTCTAATATTGATGACATTCCTCCAAAGCAATTAAACGAACTATTATGTCAGTACTCATCTCGCTAAAAAAAAAAAAAAGACTGGATCCCATTATGAACCCTTACAGTCCGGTCCAGATTCAAGTATGGAAAAATATCTAAAGACAAAGCTTACAGTGAATCACTATCAACGTCACTCAAGTTTGAGAAAACAAAACAAGTAATTTCGTCAAACAGAAACACCTGAAACAACTAGGTATGGAAAACGAACCATTTGCATCAGATGAAATCAATGCTGAAATAATTGAAAAATTATACGAGTCTCAATTACTAGTTCCAAACAACCTTCAGTCATTAATTAATACCACGTGGCTGACTATAACAATTTATTTCGGAGTCCGAGGTAACACGAGACTTACAATATGAGATGGGAGATATCTCTGTAAAAACAAGATACGGACAACCCGAAAATACCTAGAATACTCAACAGAGCGACAAACAAAAACCCGAAACAAATCTAATCTGAAGGACACCGTGACCAAACCATTAGCCTATGAAGTGGCTTGACCCCACAACTTGCCCTATTAAGAACTACTTAATGTACGCTAACAAGATACCTGCAAAGAGCAACGTTCCAGAAGCTCCATTCTTTTTAGCCATCCTCCACCCTATCAAAGTACAATGCAACACTTGGTTTAAAAACCAACCCATGGGAATAAACACCATATCCAGAATCATGAAAACGATGATAGAACAAGCTGAACTGTTAACGACTAAAAGGCTAACCAGTCATTCAATGCGGAAGCAGTTAATAATATTGTCAGCAAGCTTTTTGAATTGCCCCAGCTGACATCATACAGGTATCTGGACGCAAAAAAATATAATCCATTAACACTTACTCCACTCTGAATGACGAAAAGAAATGAAAAATCTCCTCAATACTTAGTAATTGCACTGATGATGACCCGAAACCCAGCACAAGCAGACACACTGAACCTGATGTAGAAAACAAACCAGTCGAATCACACAAGAATCCTGAGCCGAATAACACGTTACCAGCTACCTGCCTGCAAACTATACCAACCACATTTCAAAATGCGACAATAACAGCTGCCAATATCACCTTCAACACCATTCAAGGTGAATAGAAGCGGAACCATATTTCAAAATAGAGTATGCAATATGTACCAAATTCCATTAATTAACGTATCCCATTCCTTTTTCAGGACATGAGTACCTCTCTACAAAAGATAGAAAATGACCATGAAAGCTATCAGACTCAGAATCCGAATAACTCACAACACCTCTATAAATTACTGACTGCATTTAACTGACATATTTTGAAAGGGGACAAAGGAATACTCCAGCGGCAATTACTGAACTTTTGCCAACAGAACAACAGCTGATATTATTTTTTTAAACGTTTTTCTTTCCATATACAGTACTTTACTGGTTCAGTTAAATAAATCTGAAACTTCTCAATTTATGCTCGTTTACGTACATCAACAAAATAACATGTATCCAAATAAAACAAAGCACTTTTTCAAAATGTAAACATGTCTGTGGCTCCACTCCTCGCTGACTTCAGCAAATACATTGCAAATAAATATAAAGTGCACCAAGCATTACACAGGAAATTACCCAGAAGTACAAATGGCACCAAGCATAAATGTCCAAGCACACCAAGTTACTCTCAGAAGTGAAACAGTTCTTCCACATGTCACCAAACAAACACATCCCAAACATTACACCAACCAATCTCAGAATAGCAACACTCACACATTTCCACCAGTCACATACCTCACACATATCCCATTCATATCTACTCCTCACAATTAAAACCTCAATAACCAGATAGATGAGCTCCCACCCCAGTGGTATAAACCGCACGCACGATGGGCAGTTCATGGGATATGGAAACTATTCTCACTCCTGCAGAATGAGCTATGTATTCTCACGAGTGTATGTGTGTGTGTGTGTGTGTGTGTGTGTGTGTGTGTGTGTGTGTGTATATATATTTATAAAATTGGTAGGGAAATTGTAGCAATATTATTGGCTGAACAGCATCACGTGACCGTGCGTATATCAGAGCACGACCGCACACCTGCACTTTTACCCCCCTCCAAAACAATTTTGACATTTTATTAGATAGATGAACCACTCTGAGGTGTGCAGTCGCACTCTGATATATACCGCCTTGGTGGTTGGCCTAGAACCTACTGACCTCGTGCATAACGCACACCAAAGCATGCGTATATCAGCAGCGACCGCACACCTCAGAGTGGTGTATCTATTGCATATGTGTGCGCGTGTGTATATGTGTGTGTGTATGTATAATATATATGTATATGTGTGTATGTATGTTATATATATAACAAATATATAATGGGGGACTGTGGAATATGGAAAATATTTGCATGAGTGCGGAGTGAACTGTGATAATATCATGAGTGCCGAAGGCACGAGTGATGATATTGCAGTTCACTCTGCATGAGTGCAAATGTTTGACATATTCCACAAGTCGCACATCATGTGTACGATTTATACAATAGGGCTAGTACCCTTTAGGAAATTTTTTCTGTGTTCTCTCCCTGTTTACTTTATTTTGGTAATTGGGTAAGTTTTTAAGGGGGACCTGGGAGCACTGGGCAGTTAAGTGATTTGTTCAGAGTCTCAAATATTGAAATGGAAGATGCTAATCAAACACTGGACTGCTGGATGTAGAAAGTTTATTCATTGCTCTTTACTCTAAATTATACAATGCTACTTCAAAATCAAGACACCTGATTGGTTGACTGGCACCTTTACAGCGTTGTAAAATTCAGCATTACCAGCGCAAAGGGTGCCAGCCAGCCGCATCTCAGACTCCCCCAAAAAAAATACAAATCATTCGAGCCGCCATCTTATTTTCCTCGCTAAACGTACCAGCTGAAACCCTCAAAATTGCCTGGCATAAATGAGCACTCAATCCAAATCCAACCCCTAAACTTAATACACACAGTCACGGCAAACAAACTTGAATGACCTCCCAAAACAACTCGATAGAACAGAAGAACAAAACTCACTAGTTGCAGTAATAACAGTTGCTCCTTCCTGTCTCTACCTCCACTGATGCACTCGCTCCCTCTAGCCTCCATATCGGATACTCCACAGCGATCCCGCCTCGCGCTCCCGCTGCCGTTTTCTCTCCGCTTTAAATATTCCACAAGCATTTCCTACAACTTCCACATCCCTACACACAAATCAAGGAAAAAAAAAAACCATCTTAGACTGCAGTTGCTTTTACAATTTCATTCTCATGTCACACTGCAGTGCACATAGCGAACAAAAACCGAATCGGTGTTCCATGGTACAAATGGATCTTTAAACAAAAGCATAATTGAACTGTACTCATCTCTGTTCTCCCAATAAAAGAATCAAACTCGGCTATCTTTCATTTACCAAGCTCAAGTACAATTTGTTACTGTAACCTGTACATTATACTCCAGCTTCTTAGCAACAGAGCACTACTTTTTGTAACGCAGCAGTAAATTCACCAAACATCATATAAAATTGAAAACAAACTACTTTTTCCTAATTTTCTAATTTTTTTTCTGTTCCAAAAAGAAAAACATTGTATAATAGCAATAAACCACTCCAGGATGTTGGTGATGCTGGGATTTACCCAGCCTGGTGAGGGTTTAGTCATAACCCTGCTGACCTCGTGACCCGAACCCAGGCGTGGGTAAACCCAGCATCAACACCCCTGTCATGGTTTATTGCTTAACTCTAGTCTATACTGACAGCACTGTTTGTGTGCGGTCTGAGTGTGTGTAAGTGTTTCTGAATGGGCTGAGACTGTTAGACACTATGAGAAACAGGTGCATGTGATTTGCAATGATAATTGTGTTACCTGCAGCTAGGAGTGAGAAACAGACTGTTTTATTCAGTAAGTTGCAGGCGTCACTGAGACAGAGAAACTGTTGCACTCAGAAAGAGAAACTGGTTTACGAAGGAGGCTGGTTTGAAGATTAGAGCAGCACAGCAGTGAGCTAGGATTGTCAGAATAACTATATGACACAGGTGAATGTCTTTTACAATGCTCATTGAGTTAGTTGAATAATTGAGTGAGTTAGTTGCAGGATTCAGTGAGAAAGAGAAACTGTGAAGCTATTAAATGCAGGCTGCAGTGTAGATAGTCTCACTCTGTTGACATCACCATTGTGAGTACATTTGCTGGTGATGTAACAAGGCTGTTGCCAGGATTTTTGCAGGGGGGTTCTTTTTGTGATGTGGGGTGGTATTCTCGCATGCATTGCATGAAAACATTTTTAAAAGCGGGGGTCTGGGGGCCACCAAGCCCCCAGAAACCCTGTGGTACTAGATGCTCCGTGCTGCAATTTCTTGCTTAAACTGAAGTCTTTTTTTTTTTTTTTTGTTTCGTTTTTTTTTAAACTTTCTTTTACACCAGCACCCGGGGAACTCTCTCGGACATCCACCTACCTCTGCAGCTCTACCTCCAGACCTGAAACCCCTCTGTTTCTCTGGCAGCAGCCCGGCTATCCCCCTCAAGTCTGAGCCCTTCGACTTTGACGGTAGGACTCTCCTATTCACCCAGGGTGCACTATCTGGCAATTCAGGCCGGGCTTGGCCCAGGAGAAGTGCAGGTCCAGTCGTTGGAGTGTGGCCGAGGGGAAGTGATGCCATCTCCTATCCCCGAGGCCCGGGATTTCTCTTAGGCCCCCTCCCCACATTGGCTCAGACATGCAGTGCATCCTCACACGGGCACGCACACTATCGTGCATGCCTACCTGGTCGCTGCCACAGCCAATCCCCCCTTAATTCCTGGTCTTGGGTTGCTGTGCTCCCAGCCTATGCTAGGAGTCCCCAGCTCCCTGTGACGGGCCCTCCCTCCCAAAAGAGAAGAGCAGTCCTCCAGATGCTCAATCCTGCCTCTCCCCTGCCAGCCCCCAGTGACCCAAGCTTGGTCCAGAACCTGGGTCGCTGGCATGGCACGAGGTGTGGCGTCCAGCACCTCAACCCTCAGTGCCACTGGGCCGAGCTTAGTCTGACGTGAAGTAACTCGCAACTGAACTCTCCTCCACCCCTTGCTCCAAGAAAAATTAACGTTACCTTGTTGGCTGCAGGGTGACTGCATATACTGTATGTATTCTGTACCTGAGGCTAGAAAGAGGTTAATGTGCTGCACCCAGGGCCTTGGGGCAAGCCAGGGAGTATTGCCACTGGAGGCAGGTCCCGGGATAATCAGGTGAGCGGGGGCTAATCTACTGGAGCTTAGGCACCCAGAAAAAGAAAAAAACTGCCCCCCACCCCAGAACAGGAGTTGGAGTTAAAAGCCTTTCACTTCTGGAAAACCCTTTCTGTCCAAGATTGGAAATTTCCCAGAGCTTTCACCCATGCTGTCATGCTATAAATAATCCGCTTTGCAGTTGAGGGGGTGGATAAGCCCCAGGAGAGCTCAGTCCCCTGGAATAATTACCTCCCACTCCCAAGAGATACTTTCTCTCACTACCTCTTCACACACAAGTACCCCTGAGCAGGACCCCAAAATGTGGGGTAAGTGCCCTCCTGCTTACCCCCCACCAACTGACATTTGTCATCCAGTATTAAGCCTATCCTGAAAAACTTCACTAGTGTTCTGTACCAAAGGTACAAGATTTTACATTGTAGGAATTCACCATTAGCATCCATACAAAGCCCTATAAGCATTGGGCCAGCAGTTCTTCCTGGATTTCCCTTTAAGCTGCTTAGACAACAGTACCCCCATCTATCATCATTCTCCTGAGCCAGAGTACATTCCCCCAACAACTACTGAAAATTTTTAAAATCTTGGTGATCCTTCATCTGGTCCTCCCCTAACTGGCCCTTCTGATCTTCCCAGATGTTACTAGCAGTTGCAGATGTGAGGCTGTGCGCTATAATGGATAGCCAGTGAATCAACTGCAGATACGTTAACTGTGTTTGGAGGTTTATATCAGCAGTCACAGCCTGTGACTTCAGCACTGCCAGCCATTTATTTATCACACTCAGTGCTCTCAGTTCTACAAGGATTCCTGTATTTTGCAGGGATTTTGTGCCATTTACAGGGAAATTGTTTCCCTAGAGTTGTACTGGGTTACACAGGAAAACAGAGCCATCAAAGCTCTATAGGAAGCAATGTAATCTACAGAAAACAAGGAAAATTTCCCTGGAGCTACAGGGAAAATGTCAAATCTAGGAGCATTGCACAATGCAGCCAGTTTACTTAGCGCTCGTTCCACCACCACCCCCCCCCGTCTCCACCATCTTGTCAGTTGTTGCAGAGTTTTAGCACTTAAATAAACACGCAGTTTGCAGTACTCCTGTTTTTGTGTTTTTCGCTCACCCAGGCCCCCCACCCCAATCTCCACCATCTCTTCGGGCTGTTGTGACTGGGCCAGAACTTAAAATTCAGTCTTCTCAAAGTGCTGCCAGGCAGTTTTAGCACTAATTAACAGTATTCATGTTTTTTTCACTCGTCCAGGCCCCCCTCCCTGCAGTTGAAACTGAGCCCCCGATGAACTGAAGCCAATAAGTCCCGTCCTCACAAACGTTTTGGCCAGCCAGAGAAATTATCACTTTTTAAACTCCTTGCTTAGTTTTTAGCACACAGTCCTTCTGCCCTCCCCTTCCTCCCTTCATCACCCCAACCAGTGTCTCCACTTCCAGTGTCAGCCAGTGCTGTTACTTACCGCTTTAACCGAGGCCTCTGACAAAAATTAAGGGGCACAAAAGACTGGGCAGCCGCAGACACCTACCAGGCTGGTAGAAAAGTTTGTGATACACCCGACCGCGTCTTTTTCACGCTTTCCTTGAGTCTCGCCAACCGCCACGCCTCATCCTTGTTCTCCGGCTTAAGCCGTGTCACAGTGTGAATTGAGCAGGCTGACGTGCACCCATTTGGCAGGGAGGCACAGTGATTCACTTCCTCAGCATAGCAACTGATTGGGCAAGAGAGGATGGGGGCCCCGCGCGAGATTCAGACCGAAGCAGCTGGAACCCTGATTGGGCAGATCAGGAACAGGTGGGGATGTGTTCGAAGGGCATCAGAGGTACTAAGGTAAGGGAGAAGCTTGGGGAGGGTATTGCACGCCAGAGAGAGAGAGAGACATGGCAGTGGACGCTCATTACAGCCCGAGGACTGGACAAAATTTAAAGGACAGTTACAATATTAATGGAAGGCAAAGAAAAAATCAAAAGGAGGTTTCAAACAAGGGGGGGAGGGGGGTTCGTTCGAACCTGACGAACCCCACCTGGCAATGGGCCTATGTAGACACTGTGGGTTTATCATGAGTCATTGCACTGCAGTGAGAATACATGTTTTTATTGTCAGTTACATGCTCACCCCATTGTATAAATATACATACACTCACACATACATATAGTGTTCAGACCTCACTCCTATGTTAAACCCCAAATTTTGCACTTTAGTAACTCTGCAACTGTTCGACTGATTTGCCTGAAATTTTGCATGCGCTGTTGGGTACATAGATCTCTGGATTTGCCTAAGTTTTGTTCCGCAGATGTATGGGTGTGGAGCTACGGAATGTGAAAATATCACTTTTGGCCAATTTCTTTGTCATGTTTGAAACCGCTTTACGGTTTGGTGTGAAACTTTCCGGGTATATGGGGTCTGAGTCGCAGATGTGCCTTTTGAAGGTTTGGTGAAAAAATATTAATCCATTCAAAAGTTAAAATGTCAAGTTTCCCATTATTTCCTATGGGAAAAACTAGATGTCATGTGCGAAAGTACCATTCTCTTTCATGAAAGTGCAATTCTTTCGAGCTTCTGCCATCTTGTTTTCAGTTAACGTCATGGAAAAAAATCAAATGACTCTCAAATTGCTGTGGCTGGGTAAACACCAACACTTGTGTTTACCTAATCGAGAGCTGGGAACATAATTTTGTCATTCGTTTTAAAAACTTGCTGGAAATCTGTTTTTTTTTTTTTTTTTATTTGGCCGCTGGTAGTGCCGGCTTTTCGGCACATTTGCAAACATGCCGCAAATTGCAGTATTACCTTTTGTGAAAATGCCACAAATGGCGGCACTGCTTCATGAAAACAGCCACTATAGCTTGAAAGTATTCGGGGTAAGGCGGCACTATTTCTCAAAATGTAGCTGTTCATGTTGGGGACAAACAGACCCCAGAATCTGATTCCTGGCCCCTGTTTAGGTAAACACCTGTTGATCTATCTAAATAAGGCCCCGTTACTGCTTCTAAGGGAAGGGAACCGAGGAATGTTAATATAAAATATATGAATAACATTGGGGTGCCCAGTCCCCGTGTGGACAATATTAGAGCCCCCCTGCCAGTGTGGAACACTGGGGAGCCCACTCCCAGTGTCCCGAGATATGTATTTAAATGATTTGCTGACAGTGGGGTGCCCAATCCATGTGTCTGCACTAGCAGCCCCCCCCCGCCAGTGTGGGACACAGAGTCCACTCCCAGTGTCTCCAGATATGTCCTACCCCACCCTCAGTGTCCCAAAATATTTTGTAATTTGTACTTGTAAAAAGAAAAGTCTCCCAACGTCTTTATTTTTTTTTCTTCTTTTTTTTATCCTGAAAAAAATGAAAAATGGTCCCTTGTCTCCCCTGTCGCCATCCACCATCCTGACCCTCCCACTGAGCACCCACTACTCCACACCCTCTCTTGCCCTATACTTGCCACCGGAGGGGTAAACAACCAGTCACGGCGCTTAACCAGGGCATATCCATAGAAATAATGAGTCCAGTATATGCTGTTTCTAAAGACTTATTGCTTCATTCTGAGGTTTGTTTGCCCCTTTCCATATATGGCCTAACTAGACACGGGAACTGTTATAACTTGCTCTATCACTTTACGACGGCTGATAGAAGTCAGTCCCTGTCCATCCCCAAGGAAATTAGTAGATATCTAGCATGGCTCAAATTAGTGCTGGGAAGGGATGTAGAACCTAACCCTGGTCCACACTTCCCTAACCACATTCTGTGATACCACTAGCCTCTGCTGGGCCTGTTCCAGGGGACTCAAGCTGGTTCACATGAATATTGGCAGTCTAAGGTGCAAGGTTCAGGATCTCATGCCTGACAGCTCTATACAAACCAGATGTACTGGCTGTAACAGGGACTTGGCTAAAACCTCAGATCCTTCCCAATGAAATTGACCTCATGGCTATAATGTCTTTAGAAAGGATGCAGGAAGAAAGGGGGTTCTTATCTATGTCCGAGCTGGTCTAAATACAACTAACTAGATCTCCCTGCTCTTGTTGACTCGGTGAGTGAGTTAATATTCACAAAACTACTCCTGGGTGATGCTAAACCCTCTACATAGGTTGTGTTTACCTCCCAACCCCTCAGCAGCTTCTTCCCTTGAATCCGTGAATCAGGTGTTGGTGGAACACACCCTGGGAGACGATCCTCCTAGGTGACTTTAATCAAAATTGACAATCATGGGTGCCTCAGGAAGCAAAAACCCATCTTAGACACTTGCCTGATCCAAGTCATTGACTTGCCTACCAGGCACAACGCCAAGTCTGGCAACCATACTCTGCTAGACTGGGCCCTGGTTACCAGCCCGGAACGGATATTGGCAGCTGGAATCATGGCTGACTCAATGAGTGACCACTCGCCCATTTTCTGTGTCTGGTCAAATTAGCTCCCTAAACTGCCCGCTAGGGTAATCGAAGCCAGTAGTTACGCCAGATTTGTACCGGTTGACTTCTGTGCCGCACTTAGCGCTGTCAGTTGGAACCTATAGCCACCCTTCCTTCCTGGATGATGCACTAGATTACTTCACAGGGTATTCATGGCTGTTGCTAATGAACATGCTCTGTGCAAGAAACTAAGGGTGCAGGAAAATGTCACACATGGCTTAATCCTGGCCTTAAGAGGAGCATGCTGCTCTGGGATAGGGCCTGGGGGCATTACAAATCCTCCGGCCTCAAATCAGACTGGGAAAATTACAGGGCACTCGGGAATAGCTGCAAGAAAGATTCCAAGAGTGCGAAATCCAAATACTTGTGTGATCTCCAGTCCCGGCACGTAAAGGAACCAAAGAAATTTTGGGCCAGATTAACCGGCTCTTGAAGGGTACCATGGGTGCCAGTGATGGAGGTCTGCTGGTTGGGGATACCCTGACCAATGACCCCTTTTTCTATTGTCAATGCATTCAGTGCCTCCTTTTCAAACCCTAGCACACCTAGACCGCCTGTCCTTCCTGGTGCTCCCCTCAGCAACCAAACTGAATGGAGCTTCCCTAGGCCTCAGTTTCACCTATGACTGGTCAAGTCAGCCGAGGTACTACTCCTGTTGAATCTGATTAACCTTGACACCTCACCTGGGCATGACCAACTCGAAGTAGGCTGCTGTGGTTGCAGCCCCAGCAATTACCCACCCTGTTACCATGCTTATTAACAGGTCCCTCTTGAAGGTACTGTCCGTAGCAACTGGAAGGTTGCGACCATAGTCCCTAACTGTTTAAAGGGGCCTAGGATCAATATAAACTATAGGCCATATCCATTCTCTGTCCTTTGGCAAAGGTGCTGGAGTGACTGTTCTCACAACCAGCTCCAGGACTACCTAGAGCTGAACCATCTCCTAGCTGATAATCAACATGGCTTCAGGAAGGGTCATGGTACTGACACTGCCCTAATCAGGCTCATGTCTGACATCCTAGATGCCATGGACAGAGGCTCCCTGACAGGGGCATTATTCATTGATCTGTCAAAGGCTTTCAGCCTTGTCTGTCATGAACTACTACTCTCCAAGCTCCAACTACTTGGACTGGATGGGCTCTCGGTGGCCTGGTTTGAGAGCTACCTGCTCAACAGAACCCAGAAAGTTCTGTGGAGAGGAACTCAATCGGATCTCGATAGGCAACCTCTGGAGTTCCACAGGGCTCGATCTTAGGTCCCCTAATATTTACCGTGCCTTTGTCAACGACATCAAGTGGGGCAGAGGGCTTGATGACCTCATCCTGTATGCAGATGATACAGTGGCTTACTGCAACGATCCACATCCAAGTGTCATCTCCGCTAAACTTCAGTCTTGTCTCTCAGCACTTGAGGCCTGGTTTATTGAGAACTCTCTGGTGCTCAATGAAGATAAGACGAAGGCTGTCCTATTTGGGACTAGGCGTCTGGGAACTGACAGGCACGGCCTGCTCCAGCTCCACACTGCCCAAGGTAAGGAAGTTGAGGTTATTGATGAGATTAAATATCTCAGAATCTTCCTTGACCAGGACATTTCCTACAAGTCTCACTTTGACTATGTAGCCAAATCCACCCACCAGAAGATTGGCCTCCCACAGACTGGTCAACTCCCTTCCGATGAGGCTCAGCGTGCCATACCTAACTGCACCCTGCTTCCTACACCCTCTATGGTGCCTCCCTACTACAGGGTCTGATGGAGGGTGAACTTAGAAAACTCACTGTTCCTCACAACAGAGTTGCATACTTTGCTGCCCACTCCTCCTAGGATGCACCACTGTGAGTTCCTTGGTGACCTTAGGTGGCTCACTATATGGCAAAGGTTGGCATATCCCTTGCTGTGTATGACTTATAAATTTACCACTGCTGGTCCTCCCCCTCATCTATGCGGCCTACTTAACCCCAAGGTCCAGTGTCATACCCTGAGATCGTTGGCAGGTTGTCCCCTTGACATCCCCCCCCGTGCGGACTAACCTAGGCAAAAGATCCTCTCTGTATGCAGCTCCCAATCTGTGGAACTCCCTCCCAGAGAACCTGATGGGTTGTCACACTCTTAATGGTTTCAAGTCTGCTATAAAACTTACCTGCTGGAACGGAGTTCTTGTGGGTGCTACCGCTAGTCTTTGCCCCTGCATCCCTCCCCCCCTCCTATATACCATAAGTACATGGACTACTGCCCACTCTATACCCCAAATGCCCCATGTCAAAAAGTCTCAGATCAATCTGTGATAACCTGGGGTGGGGATACCTGGTCTGTGTGTCTACTATAGCAACCATATGTTAACTTTGTTGTTAGTATTGTCTATACCAACCAGCCCAGTGTTTATCCTGGAGTCACCCCTGTAGCTGTGCATTACCTACACCCTATTTGCATTTACCCCTGTATTCCTTGTGTATTGCGTGCTGTGTACCTAGCCAACTGACTGTATTGTGCACTTCTATATTTGGTATGTAATCAAAGTCTGTAACACTGTCTTCAATTAATGTATGTACTTAACCCCAGGTTGCCCCTGAAAAGGACCTCTGGTCTCCAGTGGAAACTTACCTGGTTATCAAAAATTTAATAAATAAGTCAAAATACAACCAGACCTTGACCCACCAGGGCCATGGAAACCACACAAATGATCTAACATTTCAGCTCATATGAGTCTTTATCAAAGACTTGTATGAGTTGAAACATTAGATCATTTGTGTGGTTTCCCCTGGCCCTGGTGTGTCGGTCTAGTTGTGTCTGGTGATAATAAAGGAAGCAACAAGTCTTTAAAACAGCACATACTGGACTTTTTCTAAGGATATACCCTGGGTAAGTGCTGTGACTGGTTGCTTACTTCACAGTTGATTCTTGTCACAGAGCACCCCAGGTCACCTTGGTGTGGCTCTTTTGTTGTAATTACCACTGGAGGTCTTTGCTACCATTTTCTGTGGACTAGAACACGTCTGCACTCTTCAAAGCCGAACTGTGAACTGAATAATCAAGGTAAGTGTGGTATAATGTATTTCAGTGGCATTTTGAACTTATGGTGATGTCTTTGACATTTTTAGGTATTTTTTCACTAATTTTCAGCATGAGCTTTTTGGGACCCCAACTCATGAACACTGTCACTGTCGTTTTGTTACTTGGGCCTGGAAGGTGATTTTGCAGTCATAGCACGAAATCACCTTTTGTGACTGATTAACAAAATGATAGTGCCAGTGTTCATGAGGTGGGGTCCCACAAAGCCCACGTTGAAAATTTGGTGAAAAAATTCCTAAAATTGGCAGAGTTATGTGCGTTCGTTTAAATTTTTGTACACGCATGTAACTTTGGTAATTCTTTTTTTTTTTTTTTAATTTTCTTTGTGTATCCCACTGAATAGTGCTAGAAACGTCCGGGTCAGATTTTCCTGAATGGCCTGGGGATACGTTTCCTCATGGCATCAAGAAACTCCTGATCTTTTAGAAGAGATGTATTAAATCTCCAAGTTTTAGATTTTCACTGTTTTCCCTAAGTCAATTTTTAGAATCGGGATTGTGGTCGGATAGTATTCTTGGTTCAGTTATCATATCTTGAACTAATGTAAGGTGTCTCTCTTCCCCCCCCCCCCGTAACGAAAAAGTAGTCCAGCCTAGAATATGTTCTATGGCGTGCCGAAAAAAAAGTATATACTGGAACTGATGGGAAAGTCTTCCTCCAAATGCCTTCGAACCCCAAATATGCTAAAAAAATTTTTTTAATGTTTTCCTGTATTGGGTAATCTGGGATTTGAATTAGATGAATCTATATAGGGATCCAATGTCTGATTAAAATCTCCTCCCATGATCAAAATTCCTTTACATCTTTCCATCACCTTTTGTAGGAATGAATGAACAACCGGAAGTGGAGTCTGTGGAGGTAAATGGGCGTTAATTAGAGTTACTGTCTGTGAGTAAATTCTTCCGGATAGAATCACAAATCTGCCCTGTGGATCCGAGAAAAGGTCAAGAACCTCAAATGGGGTAGAGGCCGGTATCAAAAATGCCGTTCCCCTCTTATGTGTTTTTGGATGAGAGGAGGCAAACACTTGATATCTGCCCCCCAGTGTAACTTAAAATGTTCCGACAAGGAAAGGTGGGACTTCTGTAGGAAAAATAAGTCTGCTTTCTGATTGCGCAGCTATTGTATAATTTTATATCTTTTAACAGGGGAATGTAACCCATTCACGTTTAATGAGTATATTTACTGGGGTGCTAGTCATTAATGTCTGTGGGGACTGTTAATATTGTGAAGGTAGGGCATTGTCCATTTCCAGAAAACATTGTATATATTTGATTACATTTAAATTATTCTTTCCGCAATACTCCGGTGGCCCCAAATGGCCAAGCTCAGCATCTCCAGAGGGAAAGGAAATATCTTTATCTGGTATCCTTCCAGAAACCATGTGTCCAACCTTTTTTTGAGGACAACAGTATCAAATCTGATTTTGTGACACTATCTCTCTTCAATTTTAACATAAACAAAAACAAACAACCCATTAATCTAAACTGTTGAAAAACCATTTGTCCTCTTACGAAAGAAACTGTAGACATTTGCCCACACAATGCAAAGCATCATGGGCTGCATATGCAAATCACCACAGAATGTTATGCTGGTTCAACTTTAAGCAGAATTGCATGGTGCCGAAAGGCCTCTCACACAGTTTGCAAAGGGTACTAACAGATGACATAGACACGTGTTTCGTTCCAACCAGGACTCATCAGTATACCTCGCCTGTTTAACAAGTTAAATCAAGCCGACCCAGTTGTCAGTTATGTACCTTCTATACGTTGTGTAATTGTTGATTGTGTATCTTCTTTTCCACACGTTTATTTCCTGTAATATGCTGTTCCACCCCTAAGTTGCCTTGTATGTTTTCTACATGTTGTGCTCTCCCGGGTCGTTCCTGAAAATGGGCATAATACTTGTCTAGTGTATTTAACCGGTAAACAAAAGCCAAATAAATAAAATAAATAAATATTCTCTTAGTGGAATATACTATTTCTGCTATGTTATAGTTGTAGGAACCCATTAAAATAAAAACTATTTAAAAGACATTGTGTGGGCATGTGTGATTTTGTATTTTCTTGAAACTTGGCTTCCCAGCCAAATGCAACCCTTGCCTCAGTGTTTGCGCACAGAGGTTCTTTGTCTTTTAAATAGTTTTTATTTTAATGGGTTCATCACAACATAACCCAGACAGACCATCTTAGGGTAGCTGGTTCATTCCACTGGGGTGTTAAACAGACGAGGCATACTGATGAGTCCTGATTGGACGAAACACGTGTCTGTCATCTGTTAGCACCCTTTGCAAACTGTGTGAGGGGCTATTCTGCTTAAAGTTGAACCAGCATAACATTCTGTGGTGATTTGCATATGCAGCCCATGATGCTTTGCATTGTGTGGGCATGTGTGATTTTGTATTTTCTTGAAAAATTTGGTCTTCCATTTGTGTGTGTGGGGGGGAGGGACATTTCCCACTTTGTCCCAGACCCACAAAAGCCTGTAGTCTGGGAAGACGGGGCAGCACTTCTCTAGAGAGAGTATAGACCTGTCTGAGGGGGACCTCCCCCTCTAGAACAGACACAGAATTATCGTATCTGTTCCTGTAATGGTTGGGTATTAGGCATCAGAATTTAAATTGGCTCCGAATAGAATGTTTAATAAGAATAGAAAACATTCTTCTCCCAATTCACCTTATTCTAAATCTAATTAAATTATTCGTGCCCCCCTTAACATATATTTAATACCCAATTCCCCCACCTCCCATTATGTGAAGGATCATTCGGCCTATCTAAAACCAGATATTTGGAGAATATATCACAATATTAACCCTTCAAAAAGATGAATGATTACTGACTCGGTGGCGTAGAGTCGAGGCGGAGCTCCCCGCCGCGATCCCCTCCCAATAAAAAAGGAAGGAGCAATCTCGAAACCCACCCCTCCCCCTTTCTCAGACTAACGTTAAATTTTCCACCCCAGACCAAATGTCCTTCAGTCTCCCCAATCAGAAACCTTCAATGACTTCTATTCCCCCCCCGCCACCAGTGAAGGATAATCACTCCCATATATTTTCCTTCAAATTATATTTTGTCCTCGGGTAGTAAGGATAAAGTCCATTCTAGAGTTTAAAGTTCAAGTTTGAGGCATATACTTCCATCTTTGAGTTAATCCATAGGAAATCATCCATGCTGGTCGAAGGAGCAGAATGTTTGAAAGTTAGAATATAAAATGAACAAAAACAAGACAAAAAAGGGGGGAGGGAGGGTGAAGGTCGCCCTCCGAAACGAGGGAGGCGGGACGGAGAGAAAGGCAGTCTCCATATCCTGCTGTCTATTTCGCCCAACAAAGAGGGACATTCATTGTGCAGGGTTCCTCTAAAGGAGATGCTCTCCCTCAACCCCACAAACCCCAACTGATCTAGATCTCAGTGGTTCCCCCCCCCCACCTCCATATAGCTCCCAACATCCAAAGCCTCCAGGCCTTCTTTTAATCATTACTGGAGGGAGGGGGCAGCGGGGGTAGCTCCCCTGCCCTGTTACTTTTAAACCGGGTTGTATTAGATTGGTGGGGAAGGGGGGGCGAGAATGGATCCACCCATCAGCCCAAGGAATAGAGAGGGGGAGAAAGGCATCCGCCAGGATCGCCAGGAGATCATTGTCCTCACCCCACTAGAAAGTGAAGGTATAACATGGCTCCAGCTTTAGCAAATTAATTCCCTTCCTTAAACCCTTCTAAACTCCAGATCTAGGCCATGGTAGTCCCTTTTCCCTAACTGCCTCCCCCATCCCCCAATGTACCTGCATAGATATGTCTGTTCATGGCTGCAGAGTAGGATTCCTAAGGTGCTGTATTTTGTCTAATATTGTCTGTAGTCTCCAGTCACCAGTTTCTGTTCTGGAAGCTCCTCGAGTCCCTGGCCTGGTTGAGGTATTCTGGTCTCTCCTCGCCATCTTGGGGACCTCTTTAACATCTAGGATTCCTCTCTGAAAGAAATCCGATCTGGCCTCCGATGCTGACTGGTAGGTAATGGGAACTCCTGGGGACTGAACCACCAATCTTGCAGGATATGGAGTATGGAATTTTAAGTTCTTTGCTCTGAGGGATGGGAATAGTGATGTGTACACCCTTCTCATACGCTGCGTAGCCGAGGCATAGTCGTTATCGAACAGGATTCGCTGTTCTCTCCATTGAACTCTCTGTTTTTGCCAGGCTTTAGTTAAGAGCTAGTCTTTTTTGGTAGAAGCAAAAGAATCTCATCACAAACTATCTAGGGCGAGCGTCTGGCTTGGAAGGGCGTGGGCCTAGCGCCTATGCGCGCCTCTCTATATCCAGCTGATAATCTGGGCCCAAGTCTAAAGTTTGTCACAGCAGCATATCAGCAAAGGCAACTGGATTGTTGCTCTCCTCTCCCTCTGGTAATCCGAATACACGTATGTTTTTCCGTCTGCCTCTGTTCTCCATGTCCTCCAGCCTAATAGATGTGTGGAATTGCTCATCTGCTAATGCATATACTGCTTTCTCCATGATCGATATTTTATTAGAATTGGCTATAGTCTGGGTTTCTACCTCGGAAGTTCTAGATTGCAGCTCTGTCAGGTCTGTTCGAATATCCCGAAGGGCCTCTCTCATCTCTGACCAAAACTCTGATATTGCTGCTAGGATAGTTTCAGAATTAGGAAGATCGGGTACCTGTTTCTTTTTTTCTTTATATCTTCTACCCCCTCTTTGTTTCCGATTGTGGGAGAGCGGACTGGTTTGAATCCGAGCTTTGTAGTTCATTTTCGTCCTTGTCTCGCAAATCCCTAAGTTGTTGGAAACTGTTGCGGTCCGAGCGTGCCATTTCTCCATGTTACCCCGCCCCAGTAACTGTTTTGTTTCTTTGTTTTAGCTTCATTTTTTCTTTCTTCTCCGTACTGTTTTCTAGTGTGTTAAAGCTTATAAAAACGTAGAAGTCGATGCTGTAAAGGGGAGAGTCTACTGTAAAAACAAATGTGGGGTGAGAGCTGAAGTCCGTTGCGTCCTCACAGCGCCATTTCACAACAGGAAGTCCTCAATTTTGGTAATTCTTGATATTTGGACTCCAAATTTTCAACGTATCCATTTCTTCACACCACCTCATTAACAGTACAGCTGTCACTTTTCACATCCTGCCCTTTACGTGTTTTTGCACCTGTGGCACGGAATGGTGTTTTGGCACAGATTTTAATATTTTCACACATAGGGAGGTTGTGAGGTGGGTTCATAAGAAAACTGTGTTGAAAATATGGGATGAAAATATGAAAAAAATACCAAAGTTATGACCAGTCATTACAATTTCGCTCCATCCGCTCGTAACTTTGGAAATATTAAATATTTTTACCCCAGATTTTCAACATTTCCTTCTTATTACCCCAGTTCATGTATGTCACAGCTGTCATTTTCAAATCCTGCCCAAAATGTGTGTTCGCACCTGGAATGGCCTTGCAAACAATTATGTTTTGGTGTGGATTCGAAAATGTTTTGTGCTGGGGTACATGAAATGGGGTAATAAGATGGCTATGCTGACAATTTAGTCACTGTTGTCGTAGGAAAACAAACTGAACTTACAAGCTCAAATGGGCAGACTGGGTGGGCCATAGGCCCTTATCTGCCGACACTGTCTATGTATCTATGTATCTATGAATAGAAGCGCAGGAATCGGGAGGTCCCTGTGCTTCCATAGCTTCTATATGTATCGTAGGTATGGAGGGTGGGAGAGACAAATAAGGATATGATTATACTATTTCAAAAAGTTTCAACCCCAACACCCCACCCTGCAGACACTGACAGGCATCAGGGGAGTGCCTTGGGGTCGTCTACCCTAATGCTTACCCTTTCTCCTATACTGTGCCCATCTCTGCTTATTTACTTATGGAATGGGGTGAGTGTTGGGGCTCTGTTAATGTATCAGTTGGGGTTAAAGTGACAAGAAGTAGGGAAGTGTGATGTTGGTTTCCTACCTAACACCCCACCTCCACCCTCCGCACCAACAGGCAGCCAGGGGTGTGCCTGTCGTCATTCATGATCCCACCATTTCATAGTAAAAAGCTGAGATATGTACAGTATAGGAGAATGGGTGAGTGTTAGTGCTGACGACCCCAAGGCACACCCCCAGCCCCTCTTGGTGCGTGAAGGGTGGAGGTGGGGTGGTAGGTTTGGAAACCCTACCATCACATTTCCCTACTTTTGTCACTTTAACTCTAACTGGTGCATTAACAGTTTTTTGCAACTAATTTCCTTACTTTTTAAGATGGTATAATCATATCCTTAATTGCCTTTGGGAGGCCTGCGCTGCCATCCCTCCATAGATGCGTATATGTATGTAGCTGTGGAAACACAGGGCCCTCTTGGCCTTGCACTTCTACTTATAGGACAGCTTTGACATACTCTACATGAGGTGGGGTAATAAGAAAGCTGTGTTAAAAATTTTGGGGTAAAATATTTAAAATTCCCAAAGTTATGAGAACACATAGCTAAATTGCATTGAATGGTCATTACTCTGCCATTTTTAATAATTTTGACAAAAACATTTTCAATACACCCTACTTATGACCCTACCTCATGAACAATATGATAGTCGTTACACACATCTTGCTGAATAGGTGATTTTGCCAATGGACCGCGAAATCACCTTTACAAGCAGGAGTTGTGTGATGACAGTCCTGTTGTTCATGTGGTGGGGTCCCCAAAAGGACAAGTTAAAAAAATTTGTGGTCATTCAATTTGTCATTTGTTCTCTTTCCACATATTCTTTCTCAACACTGATTCTTTTTTTATATGGTTCTGGAATTAATGTACGTGGAAAATCCTTTAATAAAGATATGAAAGTTCCCAAAAATGTTGGGTCAAAATCTCAAAGAAATGTCAGAGTGATGCATAAAAGTTGAAATCCCCATTGACATACATTGGACCACATTTACTTAGTTTCTCATATTGCAGTCGTCAGTTCGAGCAGCAATATGTGTCTTTGATCGAGAGTGGATCTCGAACCTGGGACCTCTTCAGGTGAGTGAGGGTGTGGAGTGGTGGGTGCTGAGTGAGTGGTGGGGCTGGATCGACAAGGGGCTGTTTATTATTATGGGGAAACAAAGGACAATTTTCTTTATTTCAGGGACCAGAGAATGACGGGGTGGCGACTAGACACCAGAGACAATTGGAAAATGGGGCAGGGCGGAGGGACCTCTGGACCCAATGGACAGTTTTTTTAAATATAGAGGTGGGATCGGAGAATGGGAGGGGGACCACTAGACTCCTAGGAAACATTGGGACCGCAACTGGGGATGGGGTGAGGGCGGAGGGACCACTGGACCACCAATGAACTTTCAATAAAAAAAAAAAAATGGGGACAGGATCAGAGAATGGGGAAGGGAACCACTAGACTACCAGGGATTAATAAAAGAAACATCAGGACCGTGATGCTAAGACCAAATCAATGTTTCCTCAAAACCCACAGACATTTAAATGCAGTACCCTGTAAAAGCACTAGGTTGTACAGTACTGTGTAAATGACACAACGAAGTTAATGTACTCGCCATTTAAAACACCGGCACTTGTTGTGAAGGTTCCTAAAGGGTAACTGAAGTAATTGAATAAACATTTTAGTGTGCATGTTGTTGTGTGTGTTTCATGTGCGCGTTCTCATCATTCTCCTTTATGTACCGGTGACTGCCAGTGTCATGCGAGCACCTGATTTTAGTCTGTAGTGAGCATGCTTTCCTTTAGCTTTCCAGCTACCGAATTAGAGATTGTCATGCCGTACTGCAAGATACTCTGATTATACTTTTTGCACTGATGTATATATTACTTGCATACTTTGTCTTCGTGTGTATTATTTGCTGTATATTTTATGTCTCATTTCATTCTTGGTTACTTTTGTTGCAGGTTTCTGTTGCATTGTACTTTTGTCCTGGATCGCCCCTAAAAAGGGACTGTTGTCTCAGCGGGCGTACCCGGTTACCAAAATTTAAATAAATGATGATGGTTATATAGCTCCTGTCTTGCCATTATTCAACGGCAGCTCACACTTATTTTTTTTTTTCGGTGTTGGTGTGAGGATTAGATATGTTGCAAATTCCAAGGACTTCATATTGTTTATACATAGAAATGACGTGGATGCATTATGATGTGCGATGCATAACTTTGTTTTATAGTGTATGGAACAGGCAGAGAAACTGAGGTGGGAGCCCTCTACTCCATTATGCCATCCTGGCAAAATATACACCCTAGTTCATGGTCAGTATTACCAACATCTCCATAACTGCTATACAATTAAATTGAAAATCCAGCAAAGAAACAGGCCGATACTCATAGGTAACAGAAGTGGATTATCACATTCATAAACAGTTCCAGTAAAGCTCTGTAGACAGTTCCATTCATTAAACAAGTCTCAGCTTTTATTATTAGCTAAAATGCATACCACTCCCTGATACAAGAATGTCAGACAGGGCATCGGTAGCAGTGTGGCCACATGTCCTGGTGTGTGGCCAGTTGGCACGTGTTCTCTTTGGGGGATTATACAGCTTTGGAGTTTGTGGAATTCAAATTTGTGTCTTTTAATCTGCTGCATTGATGCGCCTGCCCAAGGTTCTTGTATCGGGAGCTGTATGTATTTGTAGCTAATAATAAAATGTTGCAGAACTTGCAAAGAAATTAAGACAAAGATTAGGATTGTTCTTATGTGATTAAGCATCTGTTAACTCGGATGCAAAACTAAGACTGATCCAGATGACATTTCTCCCTCTTATTGATTATGCAGACTTCCTTTATAGTCATTGTCCCAAATCTCATGCTCAAACTAGATATGTTGTATCATAGAGCTTAGGTTTATCACAAATGCCCCTGTAACACCCACCACTGCTCCCTTTATGTGTCCATAGGCTGGATCTCTCTGGTTAGTAGGAGTTTGTGAAACGCCTCCCTCTGGGCATATAGAGCCACCACTAATAAACTTACTTCCTTACATTACTGTACTTTTCAAATTCATCCCCTGCATATCGTTCAAAATTTGCATACATCACGTTTAATGTTCCCAGGATATGATCCCGTCTTGGTGCATCATCCCTTAGTCATGCCCTTCTTTCCATATGGAACACCCTCCAGAACTCCCTAAAATTGACTCATTTAGTTGGTATACGCCCTTTTAAGGCTCTCCTAAGACGCTTCTTGAAGGATGGCTGTCACTGCTACTCCTAGAAAGATCTTGTTGTTATGGGAAAACCATGCAGTACCTACCTCCTCTTAGCACTTGCCCAACCTAATTCCTTCTTCATTGCTTCCTCCAGCCTCGTTTACCTGTTCCCCTATCATCCTATTCGACCTCCTCCTCCTCTTTGCGAATCCCCCTTACAAGTCCTTTCCCTGCTCATCTCATTAAGTTCTCCCTGCCCCTACCTTGTGCTTCATATCCTTACCAACTCGGAACCATTGTATGTGTTTTTGTACCTGTCTTTTGTCTATACCATGTAAAATATAATGGTTGTACAGATTAACATTGTATAGTGCTTTGCTGTATATTCTGTACTTGTACTGTTAATTGTTATCCTCGATTCTCCTTGTTCAGGTCTGCCCAAGATCACCTTGTAAATGAGTTTCACTATGATGACCTTCCTGGTTTAAAAAAAAAAAAAAATGTTGAGCTTTTTTGAACGGAACTGTGTACGGTGCTTTATTGGAAGGTTGTTGAATGTGCTTACCCACCGCTGCTACCTATGGGTATCGCTTGTTTCTTTACCTTTAATTACAAGATTTGTTAGTATGGGGTATGTGTACAACTAGACACTAGTGCATAAGAAAACATCAGTGAGCTTTCTTCACATGATGGGATGGGGGGGTGATAGTCCCTGCATCGTGCATGTAGACCACATTGCGTTCTGAAATGTTAATAATAAAAAAAAATAAAACTAAGGAAAAGAAACCTATCAGTTGAGTTAATTCAGCAAAATCGGCTACATCTCATAACGCTAAATATGTAATATTGAGTTTGAGGCACAGCTGTAACACACATGATACCTTACCTAATAAAATAAATCTTTAGAAAATACCATTAGCAGTTGAGATGTCGGCACTATAAGAACACTTCTGTTAGTCGGTTTTAAGTTCAGGTTCAAAGAAGTGTTTTTTTTTTTTTTTTTATTTTGTTTTTTTCCTGACATAATAAACTTACTGCATCAGCAGTAGTGACTGTCATAGTCTTGTCTTGTTGCCGAGTGGAGTGGTGCTGATTGTAGCTGACTGAGTGCAGTCCGAAAGTTCAAACCGAACTGACAAACAGTCATATTTAAAAAAAAAAAAAAAAAAAAAAAAAATTGTGCGGCAAAAGGAACAATGTTTCACAAAACTGAGTCCTTTTGATTTAATTTGCGGCAGAACTTCTCACCTTGTGTCGTGAAAATAGTGCCGCAGTTAGTGCAGTAAAACTCCATAGATGGTAACTATATATTTCTGCTCATTTTTAGGGCAAAGTAACCCCTGAACCAGATTCCTCTGGCCCAGATTAGGTAAACACAACTGTTGGTATTTACCATCTGTTAGTATTTTTGAAATATTTACAGTAGTTTGTCTCGTTAACTGAAAACAAGATGGCGGAATCTCAGCACTACATTTCGCATTTGTGACAATAAGTACCACTTTTGCGGCAACAAAACAGTTGGTTCGCGTGACATGTCTAACTTTCCCCAGAGGAGATAATGGGAAAATTGAAATTTATTAATAACTTTGATCGAATTTAATATTTTTTCACCAGACCTTCAAAAGGCACATCTGTCACCCAAGACTTATATACCCTGCAGAAGATCTGTATTCTCTACAAATTTCAGGCCACAACTCCACAGAGTTTCTGAAAAATGGCGTGACAAATTATTTACACAACAATGGTAATTTTCACATTTTTGGACACTCCATATCTCCACTTGCACATCCGACTGAAACAAAACTTGCCACATCAAGAGATTTTTGGCCCCAACAGTGCATGTAAAATTTCACGCAAATCGGTTGAATGGTAGTAAAGTTATTAAAGTGCAAAATTGGGGGTTTAACATAGAAGTGACTGCTGAACCCTATTGCACCCCTATAACATATATGCACGTATATGGGGATTATCTTGTGGGGTATCTGTAAATGTGCATGTTATCTGGTTTATAATGTTGATGGTGTTATTGCACACCTGCACAAGTGGCGCAGCTACAAGTGCACAGTGGCAATAACATTTCAAACCAGATAAGCATATTGACGCTACCTCATGGGATGATTGATGCATACCATGGCATCTCCTAGTGTGTGTGTGTGTGTGTGTGTGTGTGTGTGTGTGTGTGTGTGTGTGTGTGTTGCAGGTAAAAATTCTGTATTATGCAAATTGATTTTCTGTTTACACATTTTCTTTCTTTTCCATTTGATTAAAGAGATCCACCAAGTTAAATAAATCTGCATGTGCACCTGATATATCGGTGCTTTACCTCTGGGGAATGCTGTTTATTTGCAGATGTCCACAAATATTCCAAGAGTTCAGAAGTAATATCCCAGTTTAGATCCCTAGTAAATTTAGTTTCACGGGTCCTCTGACTTCCTGATCTGAAGAGCCGCCGACGCCTCAATATTACAGTTATTGCGAGGAGGGCAGATGGATTTAATCCATTGAGAAATTATAATAAAGTCAGTCGCTTATTATATCACGGTGATTAATAATAAATGGCCAAACAACAAGAGCCTGTTATTTGACCAGTGCCCTCGATTCATCACCAAATGACCATTGTAATATATAAAAACGATTGGAAAGCGGCCCCCCATAGACTATAATGGATCGCGTCCCAGTGCTCTCCCTAGCTTTACATCATAACGTGGCTGTGCACAGGGACAGGGACAGGTCTTCAGACAAGGAAGTCTGAGGGACCTGGTGAAACTAAATTTATGATAGGCTTCCGGTTCTGCTTTCACCCGATTTGTAGACCTGAGTCAGCTCAGCTCCTAACCCGCAGGGACGAAAAGCAATCAGAAACCTGCTATTTCACTCAGTGAGGCTAGTTTAAAGACAGAGATTACCTGCAGTGAGCGACGGGGTGCAGTTT